>JBBGZY010001107.1:687500-844094 GCA_037952925.1 Lithobates clamitans
GGGATGCAATACCGCATGTGGCCAGAGGCCGGGGGGGTGGGGCGCCGGAGAGCCTCGGAAACGGCCGAAAAGGTCCAAGCACACTTCGGCTGACCTCGGCAAGACTCCGTTCACGAGCCTTTCCTAGGTTTGCCGAGGTCAGCCGTACTGTCCGTGCATTTCCGAACGGCGACTTTCTGCTCTGGCGCCCCCCCCCCACCTCAGGCCAAAAGCGGTACTGCACACCGCTTTTGGCCTGAATCCTGCTGGTTTTGCGAGACAACACTCGCAAACCGAGTTAGGATTTTTAGAAATACAGTGCTCATTTTGCGAAACGCTCGTTAACCGCGTTACTCGCAAACCGAGGTTCCACTGTATAATATATCCCATAGAGAGGGATAAAAGTGGGTGCAACCAAAACGTAAACCCAGGGCACAATGATGCAAAAAGAGAAAACAAGGTAGAAAAGAGAGAAAGGGGAAGACTACGACAATTATACCTGTATGGACAATGAAGTCCATATGGTGCACCGTGTCCATGGGAGGATAAAACCCCTCTATTACTGTCATTTTATAATTCCAAATATCATTGTTGTGGACTCCTGCCTTTCTTCTTATCAATTATGTATTATCCACCGGACACACCCTGCCGTGTTATCTCCTTGGCTGCACGATTCATAGAAAGTCCCACATTCTCCTCTCCTTTCTCGATTAACAATCGTTGTGTTGGTGGAGCTCTGGACCTTGAAGCAGGAAGGAGAAGATTTTAGATCTGAGTTTTCTCTATCAGCTGGGGATGATATGTTTGGGGGTCTCCGGAGTGTGCAGAGAATGGGAGCTCCACAAAAACCATAAGCACTGGAATTCCTTACTTCGCACAAGAGGTCATAAGATTGTAGCAACGTGTTTCTGGGGTCCACTCCCCCTTCATCAGGGCCGAGAAACAAGCTAACATAGGATAAAATAAAAGATTTACAGAAAAGGTGAACTATACACCCCCCCCACCCCCACCCCCGGTCCCTGCTGTACTTACCTCCGTGGATTCTGAGTTGTCAGTGCCCGCACAGCCGGATATTAAATCCCCACCCTTCTCTGTGCAATGCTTCCTTGTCAGACCAGATTGATGCTTTGTGACGGCACTGACCAATCGGAAACCACTCTGATCCATCCCGGAAGCACTGCACGGAGAAGAGGAAGTGACAGCTCAGCATCCCCGGACCCAAGGCGGGGGTAGCGTGGGGGGGCGGTGATGGTTAGGGTATGCAGTGTTAGTTCACTTTTAGGCCCCCCACTCGATTATCCAGCACTACTTACCCCATCCAGGTCACGGGCGGCTTCCTCCCTGCTTCTACTCCACGGCGGCTTCCCCCCTGCTTCTCCTACTGGCCAATAAGTTTGCTTCTCCTCTCGGCCAATTGGGTCTTAAGACCCGCTTCCTGATTGGTCAGGAGGAGAAGCAGGAGGAGAAGCAGGAATACAATAGCGAATATAAATTCTCTATTGTCACGCAAGAGCCCACCCTTTTTAAAGACTCTAATCACGTGCTTCAAAAAAAGAAAATCCCCATTGAAATCCATGCGTCCGGCGCCCTGCATGGAGATTAGGGGGGCTGCACCCTTTATGGAATGGCCGCCACTGGGGCTGATCATGTGATTAAAGCAGGTGGTCCCTCCCACTTGGCGCTCACATGTGGTTCGATAGAAATGTGACATCAGCAGCTGCCACCTCGGTTGGTTACGGCCACAAGGAGTAAGAACCAATCACTGCCTTTCCAGAGGAACTTCCATTGAATTGCCGTGTGATGTCAGAACTCCCAGGACCTGGGATGCTTCTTGCAGCCCGAACTGTCCGAGTTGCAATCGCCACTTGTAGAGCCATTCCTATGAGCCGGAAACTTTTGTGTACCGTTCATCCAACCACACAGGAACGCAGCAAGAAGCGGCTAGAATGGCTTGGCATCTCCAGAACAGGAGCCGGTAAGAATCAGTTACAATCCTTGTCACATCGATATAGTGAGGGGGGAAAAAAGTATTTGCTCCCCTGCTGATTTTGTACATTTGCTTCACTGACAAAGAAATGATCAGTCTATAATGTTAATGGTCGGTTTATTGTAATAATGAGAGACAGAATAACAAGAAAAATATCCAGAAAAACGCATTTCAAAAAAGTTATAAATTTGATTTGCATTTCAATGGGTGAAATAAATATTTGACCCCTTCGCAAAACATGACTTAGTACTTGGTGGCAAAACCCTTGTTGGCGATCACAGAGGTCAGGCGTTTCTTGTAGTTGGCCCCCAGGTGTGCACACATCTCAGGAGGGATTTTGTCTTTGCAGATCCTCTCCAAGTCATTAAGGTTTCCAGGCTGACGTTTGGTAACTCGAACCTTCAGCTCCCTCCACATATTTTCTATGGGATTAAGGTCTGGAGACTGGCTAGGCCACTCCAGGACCTTAATGTGCTTCTTCTTGAGCCACTCCTTTGTTGCCTTGGCTGTGTGTTTTGGGTCATTGTCATGCTAGAATACCCATCCATGACCCATCTTCAATGCCCTGGCTGAGGGAAGGAGGTTCTCACCCAAGATTTGGTGGTACATGGCCCCGTCCATCGTCCCTTTGATGCGGTGAAGTTGTCCTGTCCTCTTAGCCGAAAAACACCCCCAAACCATAATGTTTCCACCTCCATGTATGACGGTGGGGGATGGTGTTCTTGGGGTCATAGGCAGCATTCCTTCTCCTCCTCCAAACACGGCGAGTTGAGTTGATGCCAAAGATCTCAATTTTGGTCTCCTCTGATCACAACACTTTCCCCCAGTTCTCCTCTGAATCATTCAGATGTTCATTAGTAATCTTCAGACGGACCTGTACATGTGATTTCCTGAGCAGGGGGACTCTGCGGGGGCTGCAGGATTTCAGTCCTTCATGGCGTAATGTGTTACCGATTGTTTTCTTGGTGACTATGGTCCCAGCTGAGATCATTGACAAGATTCTCCTGTGTAGTTCTGGGCTGATTCCTCACCGTTCTCATGATCATTGAAACTCCACGAGGTGAGATCTTCCATGGAGCCCCAGACTGAGGGAGATTGACAGTTATTATGTGCTTCTTCCATTAGTGAATAATCGCACCAACTGTTGTCACCCTCTCAGGCTGCTTGGCGATGGTCTTGAAGCCCATCCCAGCCTTGTGTAGATCTACAATCTTGTCCCTGAAATCCTTGGACAGCTCTTTGGTGTTGGCCATGGTGGAGAGATTGGAATCTGATTGATTGCTTCTGAGGACAGGTGTCTTCTATACAGGTAACAAGCTGAGATTAGGAGCACTCCCTTAAGAAATGTGTTTTTCTGGATATTTTTGTTGTTATTCTGTCTCTCACTGTTATAATAAATCGACCATTATAATTATAGACTGATCATTTCTTTGTCAGTGGGGCAAACGTACAAAATCAGCAGCCGATCCTTTTTTTCCCCTCGCTGTAAATTGCATGCAGAGGATTTCGTTTCTCTTTCTTTTACACCAGCCGAGTTTGGATTTTTAGAAAGCTGTAATTCCGCCAGTCACGTATTCAGTAATTACCGTCACGTACCGGCTGCTCAGTAAACAGCAGGCGGAGGTTTGGCCTTCAGGCGTCGTCTGACAATGTACACAATGATGTCTGATTATCCCGCTATTACCCGTCCTTCACACTGACTGAAATAAGAGCTTCCATTTTCGGAGTGATTGCTGCGGGACAACACAGACAGTTCTTATTGCAGGCCCAGATTGTTTCTGTCCGCATGGTGTAATTATTGAGCCTCCCCTCTGTGAAATAAGGGAATTAGATGGGACTTGTCCTTTGACCCGCCTATGTGGAGGAGGATGGATTCCCTTCTTTTTTTTTTAGCAGACTGGATAGGATTGGAGGTAGGCGGGTATAAACGGACACAAGTCTATAGGGATACATGGACCATCCAATCAGATCCGCCTGAAAAACTGACACGCAGACCGGATAGAATCACCTGTGTGATAGAGGCTCCTTATACCTCACGTGGAGATACATACACTATATCAGAAATTTCAAGTCCTGAGCTACTAGCCAGGCCTTAGGCTGGGTTCACATCATCGCCGCATCCGTCTCACAGCAGTGGTTCCAGTGCATCCACGTTCACCGGTTCAGCTCGAATGTTGGGCTGAATTCGGACCAAAAGACGCACAGCGTTTTGTGCAAAACGCACCAGACCTACGGAGATATGTGAACCGGCTCCATAGAGAGACGGTCACAATCTTTTGCTATTGCGAATTGGATGTGGACAACCCGCATCCAATTCGCAATGATGTGAACCCGGCCTTAAGGGTTACTCGCCACCAGTTGCACCACCATGCCCCGCCCCTAAACATGCCCTCATAAATTATCTCATGAAACGCCCCTTAAAAGTTTTATGCAGAACTAAGTTACAAACATAAATATTAACAACTTTATCAGCGCCGGTCAATACGGTCTCACCTGTGCCCATCAGTACAGCTTCACCTGTGCCTGTCAGTACAGCCTCACATGTGCCCACAGCTTCACCTGTGCCCTTCAGTACAACTTCATCTGTGCCCGTCAATACAGTCTCACCTGTGCCCGTCAGTACAGCTTCACCTGTGCCTGTCAGTACAGCCTCACATGTGCCCAACAATACAGCCTCACCTGTGCCCATCAGTACAGCTTCAACTGTGCCCATCAGTACAGTCTCACCTGTACCTATTAGTAAAGTCTCACCTGTGCCCATCAATACAGCCTCACCTGTGCCCATCAATACAGCCTCACCTGTGCCCGTCAGTGCAGTCTCTAGCCCTGAGGAAGGGGGAACACCCCCGAAACGCGTTAGCTGTACCCCGTGTTCTGCATTGTTTTTATGGCCTTTTATCAGTTGCATTTTGTGAGTACCCACTTTTATATAAAACATTTTATTATTAAATTATCTTTGGTAATGCACTAGGTGTGCGCGCCTTCCATTTCTGTTTTTCTTGTAGCCAGTGCAGTCTCACCTGTGCCCGCCAGTACAGTCTGACCTGTGCCCGTCAGGACAGCCTCACCTGTGCCCGTCAGGACAGCCTCACCTGTGCCCATCAGTACAGCCTCACCTGTGCAGTACAGTCTCACGTGCCCATCCATACAGCCTCACCTGTGTCCATCAGTACAATCTCACCTGTGCAGACGAAGGTTCGAGCTGGCGGATCATTAGAGAGTGGGGATTGCCTACTGTAACAGCTTTCATTTGAATTGCTGGG
The DNA here is from genome assembly GCA_037952925.1 of Lithobates clamitans. NCBI lineage: Eukaryota > Metazoa > Chordata > Amphibia > Anura > Ranidae > Lithobates > Lithobates clamitans. The sequence continues at coordinate 692,730 of JBBGZY010001107.1, forward strand.
TTACCGGCGTCGCTCATGTCACACAGTCCCGCCTCCCGGCATTGAACTGGTGTTCTGTCTATTAAATGCGCCAGCCGAGGAGGCGGGACAGTGTGACGTGAGCCGCGCCGGGCGAGGAGACAGGACTGTGTGACGTGAGCCATGCCGGGCGAGGAGGCGGGACTTTGTGACGTGAGCCGCGCCGGGCGAGGAGGTGGGACTGAGACATGAGCCGTGCCGGGTGAGGAGGTGGGACTGTGTGACGTGAGCCGTGTCGGGCGAGGAGGCGGGACTGTGTGACGTGAGGCGGGACTGTGTGACGTGAGCCGTGCCGGGTGAGGAGGTGGGACTGTGTGACGTGAGCCGTGCCAGGCAAGGAGGCGGGACTGTGACGTGAGCCAAGCCGGGTGAGGAGGCGGGACTGTGTGACGTGAGCCAAGCCGGGTGAGGAGGCGGGACTGTGTGACGTGAGCCATGCCGGGCGAGGAGGTGGGACTGTGTGACGTGAGCCGTGCCGGGCAAAGAGGTGGGACTGTGACATGAGCCGTGCCGGGTGAGGAGGTGGGACTGTGTGACATGAGCCGTGCCGGGCGAGGAGGCGGGACTGTGTGACGTGAGGCATGCCGGGAGGCGGGACTGTGTGACGTGAGCCGTGCCGGGTGAGGAGGTGGGACTGTGTGACGTGAGCCGTGCCAGGCGAGGGGGTGGGACGTGAGCCGTGACGGGCGAGGAGGCGGGACTGTGTGACGTGAGCCGTGCCGGGCGAGGAGGCGGGACTGTGACGTGAGCCGTGGCGGGCGAGGAGGCGGGACTGTGACATGAGCCGTGCCGGGTGAGGAGGTGGGACTGTGTAACGTGAGCCGTGCCGGGCGAGGAGGTGGGACTGTGTGACGTGAGGCGTGCAGGGAGGCGGGACTGTGTGACGTGAGCCGTGCCGGGTGAGGAGTTGGGACTGTGTAACGTGAGCCGTGCCGGGTGAGGAGGCGGGACTGTGTGACGTGAGCCGTGCCGGGCTAAGAGGCGGGACTGTGTGACGTGAGCCGTGCCGGGCTAAGAGGCGGGACTGTGTGACGTGAGCCGAACCAGGCGAGGAGGCAGGACTGTGTGACGTGAGCCGTGCCGGGCTAAGAGGCGGGACTGTGTGACGTGAGCCGTGCCGGGCTAAGAGGCGGGACTGTGTGACGTGAGCCGTGCCGGGCGAGGAGGTGGGACTGTGTGACCTGAGCCATGCCGGGCTAAGAGGCGGGACTGTGTGACGTGAGCCGTGCCGGGCGAGGAGGCGGGACTGTGTGACGTGAGCCGTGCCGGGCTAAGAGGCGGGACTGTGTGACGTGAGCCGTGCCGGGCGAGGAGGCAGGACTGTGTGATGTGAGCGACGCCGGGAACCCAGCAATTCAAATGAAAGCTGTTACAGTGGGCAATCCCCGCTCTCTGATGATCGGCAAGCTCTCCTTTTCCTCTCCTCTCTTCCCCGGGCTCTCCGAGGCAGCCCACGCTTGCCAGCCATCAATTTCCACTCGCAAAATCCGAGTAGGCGAGTGGAAAATTTGAGGGCTGCACTATATTGTCAAAAGTATTGGGACACCTGCCTTTACACGCACATGGACTTTAATGGCGTCTTAGTCCGTAGGGTTCAATATTGAGTTGACCCACCCGAGGGAGGAGGCAAGCGGTTGCAGAGCCACATAAGCTGAGGCTTCCTGTATAGCGCCGGCTCCTCTCACAGGCAGAGTGATACCAAATTCACTCTGCCTGGGACAGCAACAGCCGAAAATACCTGAATAGAAGACTTATTAAAGGTAAGTTTATTCCAAAACTCACAGTGTATGTATGGGCATATCTGTTCTGCAGTTGTTACTGGGCTGCTTTCAAACTGATCCGCAGGGTTACCTGCACTGAGCCATAGACTTCTGTTATTACCTGCGGGTTTGGCGTGTTTTCAGAAAGTGCACCACACCTGCAGGATATAATGAAAGTCCATGGCAAAGTGCAGCTAACCCTCAGGAAAGCCACAGGTGCAGTGCGCTGCACCCATAGTACGGGTAAATCACAGCGAATCAGTGTGAAAGCAGCCTTAGGCTCCATTCACACGATCGGAGCGACTCAATCGGACCCTCCGTTTACCTCTATGGAGCAGCAGATGTAAACGGACTTCAAATCCAATCTGCTAAATAAAAAAACAGAAGGGGGTCTAGGGGGTCTGTCCCCTTCCGTCTGGGCGGATCAGAGGGCCCATAGAGTAGACTGGGCCGTGTTCATGTCTGCCCTGCATATGTAGATTGGGCAAAGACTGGGGCCCAGAACTGGTTGGCAAGTCGCTTAAGTGGCCCTCGCTCTTCAAAAGGTTGGGCACCCCTGCCATAGACACTCCTAAACCTTGTGGACGGCCTTCCCAGAAGAGTTGAAGTTGTTATAGCTGCAAAGGGTGGGCCAACTCAATATTGAACCCTACGGACTAAGACTGGGGTGCCATTAAAGTTCATGTGCATGTAAAGGCAGGCGTCCCAATACTTTTGGTAATATAGTGTATGTTAGAGAGCAATCCTGAAGCAGAATAGCCACGAAACGCGTAGACTAACGCTTGAGATTAGGACACATGGCCTCAATGCTCTGCTTCTATCTACCAAGAATGGAATTTTAAAAGTTTATAATAAAGATTTAGACAAATCTTTTGAAGTGGTTTGTGTAAGGCTCCATTTACACTTGTGCGACTTCAAAATCATGCGATTTTTCAGTGTTAGTGGATTGTAAAGGTTTTTTTTTTCCCCATAGACACACTCCTAAACTTTGTGGACGGCCTTCCCAGAAGAGTTGAAGCTGTTATAGCTGCAAAGGGTGGGCCAACTCAATATTGAACCCCAACAGACTAAGACTGGGCTTGCCTGGAAAGTTCATGTGCGTGTAAAGGCAGGCGTCCCAATACTTTTGGTAATATAGTGTATTTCCCTGGTGGTAATCTAAAAAAAAAGAAATCCCCTTTCTTTTGTGCATATTTTGTATAAATTTCAGGATGAGGACCTCAGGTTATTTAAGTACATATGTAATATTAGCAACCCTCATATTTCGATTTGGTATATTTCACCTAAATAAGCCCTTTTGGGGTGAAACACGTTGCAAAGGTGAGGACTGTGACAGCGATTGTTAAATAAACTGAAACCTGTATGACATGATTGGTGTGGAGAGTTTTCCCCTGCAAATCTATGAAAATATTCAGAAAATCTGGACGTTCCTCAGACCACAACACACACAAATCTCATTTCCAAAAAAAGGTTTAATCCAGACAGAAAAATATCGACATTTACATCCCCCAGACCAGAAAAAAAATCATCGCCCCCTTCTGAAAGCAAAGAGGGAAGAAAAAGATTGTTCTCTCCCAGGCCCGTTTCTCACCGCAACAGGAACCAATCACTGTATCCCATCGACTTGCATAGTTCGCAGCCCCCCCTCCCCCCCATGGTGTCCCACCAGCAGCCCTGAGAAAGAAGTGAGAAGGGTCTGTCGGCACGATGGGACAAATCCCACACAAAGCCACTTCTAGACGGCTGCTAGGCTCTCGGAATCGCTTGTCCAGCTTCGGCTGTAGGACTGGGGCCTGCTGTCGCTCTTCGGCATGAGAAGGTTGGAGGGGGGGGGGGTTTGGTGGAGTGAAATTGCTACCAATCTAGGGGGCGCTGTCTGTGGAGGAACGAGCCTGGCTAAAGTGAAGTGAAGCAGGAACAGAGCGATCGCTTGCCTTGAGGAGCTTGAGAGACAGATGGCGGACAGAACCCGTATGACTTTCTGGTGGCCCGACTCGAGGCTGATCTGCTAACTGACAAGTTGGGTGGGGAGGGGTAAGATTATCTGTAGTGTATGCACAGTGCAGCTCCTCCGATCCCAGCAAGACACAGATCAGCGGGTGGCACCCACCACAGAAAGTGGCAGGTCAAGGCTGGCCAATAGCGGGACAGCGCTCTTTTTGGCCGATTACACCATGGGTGCCGCCTCGCCTGGCTCGTGAGCCGTCGGAGTGTGTGGCTGACTGCTGGTGTTAAAGGAGGTCTCCCGTGTAGAGTCTTCCTCCTCCTCTTCTTCCTCCATGTTTGGCCACGAGGTCTGGTCTTCTACTCGTTTCAGGCGCTCGTTTAGAGCCTTCAACGCTAGCTGCCTATAAGGATATAAAGAAAAGAAAAAAAACAGTAACAGCAGCTCAAAATATCAACAACTAAATACAAACCTATCACAATTATTTATGGGTTTGGCTTTGGTTTCTTCTATTGGCCTCTACACAGCAGTGATGCAGGGGCATCAGATGGAACCAGTGTTCTCTGCCACAGACCAGGTAACTAACAGAGGTACGGGGTGCCAGCGCCAGCATTAAAGCATGCGGGCCCCCTCCAAGTGTCTCCAGTGAAGGGTCCTGGTAACCCTCAATCATACAAAGACATTGTAGACAATTGTGCTCTTGTGGTAACAGTTTGATGAAGACCCTTTTCTGTTCCTCCATGACTATGGCGTGGGCTTTGTACACGGGGGATAGTCATGGAGGAACAGAAAAGGGTCTTCACCAAACAGTTACCACAAGGTTGGAAGAGCACAATTGTCTACAATGTCTAGAACTGAGAAGGACTTTTCCAAGACTGATGCCACCAGGTTGGGGATGGCTAGAACCCCTGTCATCCAAAAGAGCATTAATGAGGTCAGGTGCTGATATTGGATGGGTAGACCTGGCTCACCATCAATTTTCCAATTCATCTCAAAGGTGTTCAGTGGGTTTGAGGTCAAAGCTCCCTGCAGGACATAAGGTATGTCAAGCTGGTCAAACCATGTCTTTATGGAGACATTGGTTGAGAAGACCTGGCTCATTCCAGTTCATCCCAAAAGGTGTTCAGTAGGGTTGAGATCAGGGCTCTGTGCAGGACACTCAAGTTCCTCCACAACATACTGGTCACACCATGTCTGTATGGCGTGGGCTTTGTACACGGGAGAGCACAGAGGGTGGGGAACCGAAGAGCACGGAGGGGGGGGGACCCGAGGAGCACAGAGGGGGGGGACCCGAGGAGCACAGAGGGGGGGGACCCGAGGAGCACAGAGGGGGGGGGGACCCGAGGAGCACAGAGGGCGGGGGACCCGAGGAGCACAGAGGGGGGGGGACCCGAGGAGCACAGAGGGGGGGGGACCCGAGGAGCACAGAGGGGGGACAGTCAGGGGTGATCTGTGCGTGCTCGGGAGGAGTTACTTTTCACCGATCTCCCTGTATACATTTCAATAAAGCAGCTGAAAGCCGCGGGAGAGAGAGGAGGAGAAGCGGCTGTCAGCTGCTTTATTGAACTGTATACAGGGAGATCGGTGATTGTAACTCCTCCCAGTCGCTGCACCGATCACCCCTGACTGTCCCCCATATCCTCCTCCAGTCCACGTGAATTCATCGGGGGATAACCGTGGGCGTGACGCTACGCGTTGGGATTGAGCGATAGGTATATCGGAAGTCACGCGGGAATACGCGCTCGTGGAGTATGTGTCCGTCATTTCCTTTGCAAAAAGTGAGTGTATTAGCCATGTTTTTACTCAATAAACCTGTTAAATGATACTACACTATATGGAACTCTTTCTGCATATATCATTAATATTGAGAGGAGGCCCCCAAAGAGGAAGTACCATCCACCATAGAGAGTTACCAGTCAGACCAATCAGAGAAGGACCCCTAGAGGCAGCTGGAAGCACCCAGAATTTATCTCTTACTCATGCTATTACCTTACAGCAGTAAGGTGAGAGGCCAGTGCACACACTGGAATGGCCGGACACCAGCTACTCACTACTTCTCTTGGTGAAGGGATTCACCGCTCGTGTGTTTACTGATGATTTTTATATGGACTTATACTGTTTGTGTACTGCGAATTGTTTACACTTACCAAAGGCATTTTGAGTGTCACATAGGGCAATTTATCTTATTTTTATGATAGTTATACTTATTTATTCGCTGAGTTTTCACATGGCACTTTTTGGCTTATAATACGCGCATTTACAGGTTTATTATTGGTCTATCTTTTCTTCAAGTTTTTTTTACTGTATAAGCACACGCCAGGCTTGCTGCAGGAACACTTCTCTATTCATTTGCACGTATTGACATGTTTTTTCGTAATGCACCAACTTCCTCTACAAGTCTTGTCACTTTACACTTATCTTACATATACCAGCTTGTATTCAACAGCGCAGCACCATTATTAGATCTATACTATTTATTGGCCACTGATTAGCTGATCGGTGATAGCGGCAGTTGGCCATCATTTAGCAAAATTATTTGATAGCGCGAGAGTATCGCCACACTATTCATCCCAGCTAGTAGTATCGCCTACCTAGGAGACTTTCAGATGGGCAGAGCACACCCTACAGGTATGACATGGAATAACAACTTCTTATCCTCAGCAGTGCTAAACCACTTGCTGTCCGGGGCAATTTTGAAAAATTTTTAGCACACATATATAAAAAAAAAAAAAAAAAAAAAAAAATCAGCTTTTGTTTGTTAGAAAATTACTTTGAACCCCCAAACGTTATGAATTTTCTGAAAGCAGGAGGCCCTAGAGCAGGGGAGGGAAACCTTTCAGAGGTTGAGATAAATCTGAACAACATGGAGCGGAGCAAAGCAAATATTTACGGGGGGGGGGGGGGTAGGTTGTTTGGTAGTAGGTGGCGCCCTTAAAAAAATAAATAAAACTATCAAGCTCCACTAAGACGGCATTAAGAACACATAGTGCGTCCTCTGCCCCCCTTCACATAAACCCCCCCATTGTAGTATCCCCCGACCCCCCCATACCAGTGTCAGTGTCCCCTTCATATTACCCCCCCACTTTACTGTGCTCTGCCCCCCCCCCCCCCAAAAAAAGTAGTGTAAACTGCCCTCTTCATATTCTCCCCCACTCCCCCCAACAGTAGTGTCCTCTGCCCCCCTCTCCCCATGTTAGCGTCCTCTGCCCCCCCTTCACATCACCCCCTCCCACTGTAGTATCATATACCCCCCCTTCCAGTAGTGTCCTGTACCCCCCAATGCTGTGTCCTCTGCCCCCTTCACAACCCCCCTCCCCCTGTAGTGTTCTCTGTCCCCCTCCACCCACAGTAGTGTCCTGTGGCCCCCTTCATACACCCCCCCCCCACTGTAATATCCTCTACCACCTCCAGTAGTGTCTTGTACCCCCCCAAAGCAGTTTCCCCTGCCCCCTTCACATCACCCCCCCCCCCCTCCAAAGCTGTGTCCTCTGCCCCTTCACATCACCCCAACCTCTTCCCACCACTGTAGTGTCCTCTGCCCCCCCCCCATAGGGTCCTCTGCCCCATCACATCACCCCCTGCCCCCCCAGTAGTATCCTGTATCCCCCCTCTCCAAAATAGTGCCCTCTGCCCCCCCACCCAAAGCAGTGTCCAGTGCCCCCTTCACATCACTCCCAACCCCCCAAACTCTAGTGTCCTCCGCACCCTTCCCCCAGTGTGTCCAGTCCCCCCCTCCTAAACTGTGTCCTCTGTCCTTTCCCCACCCCCAAACAGCGTTATTTGTCCCATATACATCCCCCTCCCTTCTCTGTAGTGTCTCCCCCCCCCCTGACCAATTTTAAGCGCTGTCGCACCTTGATTGACAATTGCGCGGTCATGCAACACTCTACCCATAGGAAGTAGTTTTTTTGAGACAGATAAAGTTTTCTTTTGGTGGAATTTAATCCCTAATGGAATTTTTCATTTTTTGCTAAACAAAAAAAATAAATAAAATAAAGCCTTTCTACATTTCTGTTACCAAATTTTGCAAATAAGTATTACCGATCACATGGTAAAGAGCCAATGACATCCGAGGGACACGGCTCACCACCTATCGCTGTGCACAAGCGGTGTGATCGGGGGGGGGGGGTGTCATATGACGTCCACCCGGAAGGAGGAGAATCGCGCCTGGCCTATAGCAGACTGATGGCCGGGTGGGATTCTCCTCTTTCCGGGTGGATGTGTTATGACTTCCTCCCGGTCACATCGCTTGTGTGCGCGGTGATCGGTGGTGAGCCGTGTCCCTTGGATGTCACTGGCTCTTTGCCATGTGATTGGCTGTGTCCAATCACAGCTAATCCCATGTAAACAAATGCCGGTTATCAGCATTACCTTTCCCCAGCACTGTCACTGTGTGAGGAAGGGAAAGCTGATAAGCAGCTTTCCTCTAAACAGGGGAAAATTACACTCATAGTCAGTGCCTCTTCATCAGTGCAGCATATCCGTGCCTCATCACCGCATCCTCATTATCAGTGCCTCGTCATCAGTGCAGCCTCATCAGTGCAACCTCATCACCGCAGCCCACCAGTGCCTCTTCATCACCGCAGCCCATCAGTGCTTCTTTGCCACCGCAGCCCATCCGTGCCTCTTCATCACTGCAGCCCATCCGTGCCTCTTCATCACCGCAGCCCATCCGTGCCTCTTCATCAGCGCAGCCCATCCGTTCCTCTTCATCAGCGCAGCCCATCCGTGCCTCTTCATCAGCGCAGCCTTATCTCCAGTGCCTCTTCATCACCGCAGCCCATCAGTGCTTCTTTGCCACCGCAGCCCATCCGTGCCTCTTCATCAGCGCAGCCTTATCTCCAGTGCCTCTTCATCACCGCAGCCCATCAGTGCTTCTTTGCCACCGCAGCCCATCCGTGCCTCTTCATCACTGCAGCCCATCCGTGCCTCTTCATCACCGCAGCCCATCCGTGCCTCTTCATCACCGCAGCCTCATCTCCAGTGCCTCTTCATCACCGCAGCCCATCCGTGCCTCTTCATCACCGCAGCCTTATCTCCAGTGCCTCTTCATCACTGCAGCCCATCAGTGCTTCTTTGCCACCGCAGCCCATCCGTGCCTCTTCATCACTGCAGCCCATCCGTGCCTCTTCATCACCGCAGCCCATCCGTGCCTCTTCATCACCGCAGCCCATCCGTGCCTCTTCATCACCGCAGCCCATCCGTGCCTCTTCATCACCGCAGCCCATCCGTGCCTCTTCATCACCGCAGCCCATCCGTGCCTCTTCATCACCGCAGCCTTATCTCCAGTGCCTCTTCATCACCGCAGCCCATCCGTGCCTCTTCATCACCGCAGCCCATCCGTGCCTCTTCATCACCGCAGCCTTATCTCCAGTGCCTCTTCATCACCGCAGCAGATCCGTGCCTCTTCATCACCGCAGCCCATCCGTGCCTCTTCATCACCGCAACCCATCTGTGCCTCTTCATCACCGCAGCCCATCCATGCCACCTCATCACCGCAGCCCATCCGTGCCACCTCATCACCCCAGCCCATCAATGCCTCTTCATCACCGCAGCCCCACTCGTGCCTCTTCATCACCGCAACCCATGCGTGCCTCTTCATCACCGCAGCCCACTGTGACTAGCGCGCTTGTGCTTTGTTTTTTTTTTGTTTTTTTTACAAACCTTTGCAGTGGCTATTCACCGTTGTGTGTAATAAACTGTTACCTAGCCATTGGTCTACCTGTACTTTTTGCTGTAGCCATTGAGTGCTGCCTTTTGTGTTTTTGTGTTCTCTTCATCACCACAGTGCCTCTTCATCACCGCAGCCTACCAGTGCCTTTTCATCACCGCAGCCTACCAGTGCCTCTTCACCACCGCAGCCTACTAGTGCCTCTTCATCACCGCAGCCTACTAGTGCCTCTTCATCACCGCAGCCTACCAGTGCCTCTTCACCACCGCAGCCTACTAGTGCCTCTTCATCACCCCAGCCTACTAGTGCCTCTTCATCACCCCAGCCTACCAGTGCCTCTTCATCACCGCAGCCTACCAGTGCCTTTTCATCACCGCAGCCTACCAGTGCCTCTTCACCACCGCAGCCTACTAGTGCCTCTTCATCACCCCAGCCTACTAGTGCCTCTTCATCACCCCAGCCTACTAGTGCCTCTTCATCACCGCAGCCTACCAGTGCCTCTTCATCACCGCAGCCTACCAGTGCCTCTTCATCACCCCAGCCTACCAGTGCCTCTTCATCACCCCAGCCTACCAGTGCCTCTTCATCACCCCAGCCTACCAGTGCCTCTTCACCACCGCAACCTACCAGTGCCTCTTCATCACCCCAGCCTACTAGTGCCTCTTCATCACCCCAGCCTACCAGTGCCTCTTCATCACCGCAGCCTACCAGTGCCTTTTCATCACCGCAGCCTACCAGTGCCTCTTCACCACCGCAGCCTACTAGTGCCTCTTCATCACCCCAGCCTACTAGTGCCTCTTCATCACCCCAGCCTACTAGTGCCTCTTCATCACCGCAGCCTACCAGTGCCTCTTCATCACCGCAGCCTACCAGTGCCTCTTCATCACCCCAGCCTACTAGTGCCTCTTCATCACCCCAGCCTACCAGTGCCTCTTCACCACCGCAACCTACCAGTGCCTCTTCATCACCGCAGCCTACCAGTGCCTCTTCATCACCGCAGCCTACCAGTGCCTCTTCATCACCCCAGCCTACTAGTGCCTCTTCATCACCGCAGCCTACCAGTGCCTCTTCATCACCCCAGCCTACCAGTGCCTCTTCATCACCCCAGCCTACTAGTGCCTCTTCATCACCGCAGCCTACCAGTGCCTCTTCACCACCGCAGCCTACCAGTGCCTCTTCACCACCGCAGCCTACCAGTGCCTCTTCACCACCGCAGCCTACCAGTGCCTCTTCATCACCGCAGCCTACCAGTGCCTCTTCATCACCGCAGCCTACTAGTGCCTCTTCATCACCCCAGCCTACCAGTGCCTCTGCCTCTTCATCACCGCAGCCTACCAGTGCCTCTTCATCACCGCAGCCTACCAGTGCCTCTTCATCACCGCAGCCTACCAGTGCCTCTTCATCACTCCAGCCTACCAGTGCCTCTTCATCACCGCAGCCTCATCAGTGCCTCTTCATCACCGCACACGTCAAGATTTAAAATTTTGCATGTTTGTAAAAGGGCGACAAACTAAAAAGTACCTACAATTTTCTATAAGTAACAATTTAAAAGCCTTTACAGGTCATCAGTTTACAGGTAATTGTGAATTATGCCCCTAGAATTATTGCTATCACTCCGTTCGTGGGGATACAGGACATGTGTCCGACAATCACTGTCGCAATTTGAGTGTAAGCATAGGGAGACAGGAGTACTTTTAATTTTTTTTTCAATTTTTTTTATTTATATTATTTAAAAATAATTTTTTGTACTTTTTTAAAATATATTGCTATTACAAGGGGGCCAACAAGCCCCCCCCCCCTGTGATAGTTTGGGTTGTGACAGGTCCCCTTGATAGACCCCCGATGTCTCCCTTGCCCTCCATAGCTGCTAACCAAGCACAGATTGCGATTGAATAGCTGCGTCCTTGGCTGTTACAGCCATGGAATGGTCGCCCTGAGTCGGTAAGTGATGAAATCAGTCGCTTCCGGGTTCATTCGTACCAGAGGAGATTAAATGTTCCTCCATCTCCTCTCCCGGGAGGGTCCGGGAACCACCGTGGACGTAACGCGTAGGTGTGGGATCACTTTCACAAAACAGCCGATGGCTGTGTGTGTGTGTTATATATATATATATATATATATATATATATATATATATATATATAAAATCGATCTATATAGATATATACACACACACACGTCGGTCAGCAAGTGGTTAAAATACCAAATTTGGGGAAAATGTAGCCACAAAATCAAAAGGAGTTTCTCACCCCCCTTTTTAAACAGGTTCCTATGAATAGGCAAGTGAATTTTTCCTGTAACTGGTCAGGTTCCGGGACATGAAACAATGACTTTAGTGATCTATGACATAATGAGGAGTGACGGGGGGATGGAATTAAGCGTCGGTCCTCGTATGGAGGGCGCCCTGGAAGGATTAATGGCCTGCAAGGAGCTGTGTGCCACAAACGCCTGAGGCCGATACTTTGTTCCATCAGCTCTTCTCTTTTCTTTTATGGCCCCCGTTCTTCTCCTCTGTCCGGTGGCCATGTACCCAATAAGGCGCTGCGTACCCTTCCGCTGACAGGCGCTACCAGGCTGCGATCCGCTGCAGGGCGGACACTGACAGAATTCATTTATCATCTACATAACAACCTTATGTGCAAGAAAAGATCAGCTGGACCGTGAACCAGAGACCCCGGGGGGTGGGGGATTCTTCCTGAGCTGGCGAGGAATCAGGGACTAGAGAGTCAACGCAAATTCCTCCAAGATGACCAAAAGGCTCTGTCCAGTTCCCAAAATGACCAGCAGGTGGCAGTAAGGATATAAACAATAGGAGGTCTAGTTTTTAACCTCTTCAGGTTTGGTCATATTCTACATTTCAGCTCATTTTCCCAACATGCTTAGCTTAGGGGCTGAGATTTTAGGTGAACCTGGGCAAGGTACAAACTCTTCTCCTTTTCACTCCCCGCTGCTCTCTACACCCACCAGGAGCAATTCATTCAGCCCCGTGCAAATGCAAAGTGTCAACTTGGAGCTTACTACACGGTACGGATTCCCCTTCCCCCCTCCTTTTATGAACCACTGGGCCAATCACAATGCACAAGTGCTGATATGCAGAAGGAAGGGTAATGAGTCGCTTTGTTACCAGTGACTAATACTGCCAGCAACAGCGCCACTTCCGCCGATACCGCCAGCAACAGCGCCATGTCCGCCGATACCGCCAGCAACAGCGCCACGTCCGCCGATACCGCCAGCAACAGCGCCACGTCCGCCGATACCGCCAGCAACAGCGCCATGTACGCCGATACCGCCAGCAACAGCGTCATGTCCGCCGATACCGCCAGCAACAGCGCCATGTCCGCCGATACCGCCAGCAACAGCGCCATGTCCGCCGATACCGTCAGCAACAGCGCCATGTCCGCCAATACCGCCAGCAACAGCGCCATGTCCGCCGATACCGCCAGCAACAGCGCCATGTCCGCCAATACCGCCAGCAACAGCGCCATGTCCGCCGATACCGCCAGCAACAGCGCCATGTCCGCCGATACCGCCAGCAACAGCGCCATGTCCGCCGATACCGCCAGCAACAGCGCCATGTCCCTCGATACCGCCAGCAACAGCGCCATGTCCGCCGATACCGCCAGCAACAGCGCCATGTCCAGCCGATACCGCCAGCAACAGCGCCATGTCCGCCGATACCGCCAGCAACAGCGCCATGTCCAGCCGATACCGCCAGCAACAGCGCCATGTCCGCCGATACCGCCAGCAACAGCGCCATGTCCAGCCGATACCGCCAGCAACAGCGCCATGTCCAGCCGATACCGCCAGCAACAGCACCATGTCCAGCCGATACCGCCAGCAACAGCGCCATGTCCAGCCGATACCGCCAGCAACAGCGCCATGTCCAGCCGATACCGCCGGCAACAGCGCCATGTCCAGCCGATACCGCCAGCAACAGCGCCATGTCCAGCCGATACCGCCAGCAACAGCGCCATGTCCAGCCGATACCGCCAGCAACAGCGCCATGTCCGCCGATACCGCCAGCAACAGCGCCATGTCCGCCGATACCGCCAGCAACAGCGCCATGTCCGCCGATACCGCCAGCAACAGCGCCATGTCCGCCGATACCGCCAGCAACAGCGCCATGTCCGCCGATACCGCCAGCAACAGCGCCATGTCCGCCGATACCGCCAGCAACAGCGCCATGTCCGCCGATACCGCCAGCAACAGCGCCATGTCCGCCGATACCGCCAGCAACAGCGCCATGTCCGCCGATACCGCCAGCAACAGCGCCATGTCCGCCGATACCGCCAGCAACAGCGCCATGTCCGCCGATACCGCCAGCAACAGCGCCATGTCCGCCGATACCGCCAGCAACAGCGCCATGTCCGCCGATACCGCCAGCAACAGCGCCATGTCCGCCGATACCGCCAGCAACAGCGCCATGTCCGCCGATACCGCCAGCAACAGCGCCATGTCCGCCGATACTGCCAGCAACAGCGCCATGTCCGCCGATACTGCCAGCAACAGCGCCATGTCCGCCGATACCGCCAGCAACAGCGCCATGTCCGCCGATACCGCCAGCAACAGCGCCATGTCCGCCGATACCACCAGCAACAGCGCCATGTCCAGCCGATACCGCCAGCAACAGCGCCATGTCCGCCGATACCGCCAGCAACAGCGCCATGTCCGCCGATACTGCCAGCAACAGCGCCATGTCCGCCAATACCGCCAGCAACAGCGCCATGTCCGCCGATACTGCCAGCAACAGCGCCATGTCCGCCGATACCGCCAGCAACAGCGCCATGTCCGGCCGATACTGCCAGCAACAGCGCAATATCTGTCAATTGTCTAGGCATTCCAAGTGGAAAACGAGGTACTCGCTCCCCTCCCCCCATAAAAGAAAAACAAAAAAACAAAAGGGAGGGAGGGGGAGGGGGCATAAAGTGGAGCTACTCCTTTAAGGTGATGTTCAGCTTTAGGTTTGCTCTGCCAGTGTTCTCCGACAGCCAATCAGTGATCTGCAACATCAAACTCCGAGGCTTTTCCAGATTCTATATTTACAATGCGGTCGTCACATGACTAATAAATCACATGACTGCTGGCAACCCAGGGCGGCCTCAGAATCCAGTTGCAGGATCTGGAGACCTCAGCTGTGTCCACAACTGTGTCAGCCCCTCCCCCATCCCAGCCACATCAAGCTGGCTGTATCTATATGGAGCAGGGCGCCATGTTTTTTCAGAGGGCGGGGGGCACAGTATAAGCATCTGCTGAACACAAACGGAAGTTATTCTGATTACTATGACCACTTACCCTCCGGAAGATTTATCCCCCCTCCCTTCATGACCAGGCCACCCTTTGCTATACGGCACTGCGCTTCTTTAACTGACAATTGCACGGTCATGCAACGCTGTACATAAATTAAATCATTTTTCCCCACAAATAGAGCTTCCTTTTGGTGGTATTTGATCATCTCTGCGTTTTTTTTTATTTTTAGCGTTATAAACATAAAAAAAGACCAAAAATTTGGAAAAAAAATATATTTTTTTACTTTCTGCTATAAAACATCCAATAAAAAAAATAAATAAAATAAAATTTCTTTATATATTTTGGCCAACATTTATTCTGCTACATATATTTGGTAAAAAAAATCCCAATAAGCGTATATTGATTGGTTTGCGCAAAAGTTATTGCGTCTACAAACTATGGGATATATACTGGAATTTTTATTATTTTTATTTATGTATTTTATTCATTATTATTATTTTACTAGCAATGGCGGCGATCAGCAGGACTGCGATATTGCGGCGCCGATTCTGACACAAAACATATCCAATAAAAAAATCAAAAATCAAAATTTCTTTTTCAAATTTTGGCCAAAATGCATTCTACATATTTTCATTAAAATAAGATTCCAATAAGTGTATATTGATTGATTTTCACAAAAGTTATAATGTCTACAAACTATGGGTTATATACTGGAATTTTTTTTTCTTCCTTTACACTAGTAATGGTGGTGATCGACTTATGGCGGGACTGCAATATTGCGGCGAGTAATCTGACACTTTGTGGGAACCAGTGACACTAATACAGTGATCAGTGCTAAAGAAATATGCACTGTCACTGTACTGACACTGGCTGGGAAGGGGATAAACATCTAGGGCAATCAAAGGGTTAAGTGTGCCTAGCCAGTGTTTATGTACACTGTGTGCTGCTTTTATTAAGGGATGTGCTTTGCAGGGAAACAAAATCCACCACATCCCCGCTGTCAGGACGGAGCTCTGCATTGTTTACATAGGCAGAGCTCTGTCCTGTCTTCCTCCCCGACAATCAGCGAGCGACAGCGATCATCTCTTGGCTGGCACCCGCTGATCGGCTTGTGCTGTGAGTAATCATAACACAGCCGGAGCGCCGGGTGCCCCGTACTCGTAAAAGCAGAGTCACACATAATAGATAGATAGATAGATAGATAGATAGATAGATAGATAGATAGATAGATAGATAGATAGATAGATAGATAGATAGATAGATAGATAGATAGATAGATAGATAGATATATCTATATCTATATCTATATATATCTATATATATCTATCTATCTATCTATATTTTACACACATACAGTGAGGGGAAAAAAGTATTTGATCGGCTGCTGATTTTGTACATTTGCCCCACTGACAAAGAAACGATCAGTCTATAATTATAATGGTTGGTTTAATATAACAGTGAGAGACAGAATAACATCAAAAATATCCCGAAAAACACATTTCAAAAAAAGTTATAAATTAATTTGCATTTTAATGAGTGAAATAAGTATTTGATCCCTTCCCAAAAACATGACTTAGTAGTTGGTGGAGAATCCCTTGTTGGCGATCACAGAGGTCAGACGTTTCTTGTAGTTGGCCCCCAGGTTTGCACACATCTCAGGAGGGATTTTGTCCTCTTTGCAGATCCTCTCCAAGTCTTTAAGGTTTCCAGGCTGACATTTGGTGACTCGAACCTCCAGCTCCCTCCACATATTTTCTATGGGATTAAGGTCTGGAGTCTGGCTAGGCCACTCCAGGACCTTAATGTGCTTCTTCTTGAGCCACTTCTTTGTTGGCTTGGTCGTGTGTTTTGGGTCATTGTCATGCTGGAAGACCCATCCACGGCCCATTTTCAATGCCCTGGCTGAGGGAAGGAGGTTCTCACCCAAGATTTTATGGTACATGGCCCCGTCCATCGTCTCTTTGATGCAGTGAAGTTGTCCTGTCCTCTTAGCAGAAAAACACCCCCAAACCATAATGTTTCCACCTCCATGTATGACGGTGGGGATGGTGTTCTTGGGGTCATAGGCAGCATTCCTCCTCCTCCAAACACGGCGAGTTGAGTTGATGCCAAAGAGCTCGATTTTGGTCTCATTTGACCACAAGACTTTCCCCCAGTTCTCCTCGGAATCATTCGATGTTCATTAGCAAACTTCAGACGGACCTGTACATGTGATTTCTTGAGCAGGGGGACCTTGCGGGGGCTGCAGGATTTCAGTCCTTCACAGTGTAGTGTGTTACCGATTGTATTCTTGGTGACTATAGTCCCAGCTGAGATCATTGACAAGATTCTCCTGAGTAGTTCTGGGCTGATTCCTCACCGTTCTCATGATCATTGGAACTCCACAAGGTGAGATCTTCCATGGAGCCCCAGACTGAGGGAGATCGACAGTTATTTTGTGTTTCTTCCATTTGTGAATAATCTCACCAACTGTTGTCACCCTCTCACCAAGCTGCTTGGCGATGATCTTGTAGCCCATTCCAGCCTTGTGGTCTACAATCTTCTCCCCGAGATCCTTGGACAGCTCTTTGGTCTTCCCCATGGTGGAGAGATTGGAATCTGATTGATTGCTTCTGTGGACAGGTGTCTTCTATACAGGTAACAAGCTGAGATTAGGAGCACTCCCTTTAAGAAAGTGCTCCAGATCTCAGCTCATTACCTGTATAGAAGACACCTGGGAGCCAGAAATATGGCTGATTGATAGGGGATCAAATACTTATTTCACTCATTAAAATGGAAATCAATTTATAACTTTTTTGAAATGCATTTTTTTTCTGGATATTTTTGTTGTTATTCCGTCTCTCACTGTTATAATAAACCGACCAATAAAATTATAGACTGATCGTTTCTTTGTCAGTGGCCAAACGTACAAAATCAGCAGCTGATCAAATACCCCCACTCCCCCCCCCCCCCGCTATATATAAAAAAATAAATATACATGCAGGTAATGGAATTAGGGTTTTTAATGCATAAGCTACTTGCCAACCACACCCTCTACATTTACTGCTACAGTGCGGGCCGGCTGTGCAGAATTATATAATTATATATATATATATATATATATAACTCTGCACAGCCGGCCCGCTCTGTAGCAGTAAATGTAGAGGGTGTGGTTGGCAAGTAGCTTGTGCATTGAAAACCCTAATTCCATTACCTGCATGTATAGGTTATTGCTCACTGACTTCCATATAATACATCCTCCTCTCTGTATAACCTGTTTTTGCTATATGAAAAGTTGAGAAGTTAAAATTAAAAGGACCAGTGTCCCCGATTCCCTATCACTCAGTAAGGAATGACTATTGCATTGTGGGACTCATAAAAAGCCTATTCATGTATTACATGGAAACTTACCCTTACAGACCACTTTGTGCTACAGGTGAGCCTATAATAAGGCCTATAATAAGGCTGACCTGTAAGCTACTCCGGATATCTCCTAAACCGCGCAGATTTAGGAGATATCCCCTGTATCGACGTCATCGGCACATGCGCACTGACACAAACTGAAGCAATAGTACGTATGTCGTATGTCGTGCACATGCACGAGAGAGTTCCGCGATACCCGGAAGTAACCCCCGGGAGTGCTGTGTACGGGCACCGCAGCGGGGGCTTCGATCTCAGGTGAGTATTACATATGCTATGATACTAGCTCATTATGCCTTTGTCTTGCAGGTGTTAGTTTTTTTTTTTTTCTCAAAGTGTGTTTGCAATCACTTCCGGACCGCCGCACGCCGATGTACCTCCAAAACTTTGAAGGGGGATATCGTTGTTATGGCAGCGGCTAGCTGCCATAACCCCGGTATCCCCGTTTTCGTGCGGCGGTCCGCTTTCTGATAAAAAAAGCACCGGAAGTTCACCTCTCGTCAATCATCAGATCACAGATGAATGCCCGGCCAGTCACAGCGCGGCTCGTGCATGCGCAGTGCGTGCCCAGCTGTGAAGCCACAGCCAGGCGCCCACACTGACAATGCCGGCTCCACAGAGAGGACGGTGAGACGAATGGGGGTTCGATACCCCGCATCACTGGACCCCGGGACAGGTAAGTGTCCGATTATTAAAAGTCAGCAGCTGCAGTATTTGTAGCTGCTGACTTAGTTTTTTTTTTTTTTTTTTTAGTTGTAACTCCGCTTTAACTAACAAACATTTCATACTTCCCCCCTCTGTGGAAGGGTTTTGCACAGAGTGGCCCCGATCCTCCTCTACTGGGGTCCCCCCCCATGGCACTCCTGGCTCCTCCTCTCGAGTGCCCCCTCAGAGAGACGCATTCCATGGGGCACTGGTGCGGACACGCTCCTGAGTCCTGCTGCTGCGTCTATTGACAGAGACAGCAGGACTTGGCCCCGCCCCCCTTGTCACTGGATTCGATTGACAGCAGCGGGAGCCAATGACTCGATCTATCCAATGAGGACTCGAGACAGTGGCTGGAGCTGCTGTGCTCGTCACCGTAACGTTCTGGTAAGAAAAAGGGGGGCTGCTGCACCAAGGTGAAAAACCTTGAGGGTTTACAACCCCTTTAAAGCGGTTGTAAAAGGCACAAGGTTGCATTCTACACATGAATGAAAAAAAAACCTGTGTGCAGCAGCCCCCCCCCCCCCCCCAATACTCACCCTGAGCCCCATTTTTATCCAGCAATGTGCACGAGAGCCTCATATCCTCTGCCTCCTCATTGCCTCCTCATTGGCGGAGACAACAATGGTAGCCACTGGCTCCTGCTACTGTCAATCACAGCCAGTGAGCCAATGAGAAGAGCACAGGGGCGGGGTGGGGGGGGGGCGAGCCGTGGTCAGTGTGTGAATGGACACACAGAGCAGCAGCTGGGGAGGATGCCCCCATAGCAAGCTGCTTACAACAGAGGGACTAAGCAGGGGGGAGGGGCCAGGAGCTCCAGTGTCAGACTGTCCGCCGCAATATCGCAGTTCCACTAGTCGCTAAACGCCACCGTTACTAATAAAACTGAATTCAAAATGCATATATATATACATATACACACACACATACCATAGTTTGACGCGATAACTTTTGCGCAAACCAATCAATATACGCTTATTGGGATTTTTCTTTTTACCATAAACATGTAGAAGAATACACACTGGCCTATTTATATTTTAATTTATGACGAAATTCGTTTTTTTTAATGTATCGGATGTTTTATAGCAGAAAGTAAAAAAAAATTTTTTTTTTCTTCATAATTTTTGGTCTTTCTTTGTTTATAGCGTAAAAAATAAAAACAGAAGAGGTGATCAAACACCACAGAAAGGAAGCTCTATTTGTGGGGGGAAAAATTACATAAGTTTCAGTTGTGTACAGCGTAGCATGCTGGTGCAATTGTCAGTTAAAGTAAGGCAGTTCCGTATCACAAACAACCTGGTCATGAAGGGGGGGGGTAAATCTTCCAGAGGTCAAGTGGTTAATTTTAGTGTATTTGTTACTGAAATTCTGTGTTTCATAAACTGCTGCGCTAATATTGTGTGACATAAAACAAAACTGGAACTACCACCGCTTTATTCTCCAGGGTCTCAGCTTTCAGAAAATATATGTTTGGGGGTTTTATCTAATCTTCAGACCTAAAAATGATTCTTTTAAAACAAAAAAAAATTAAACAAAAGCAAAAAACAGCCCTGGTAGTAAAAGGGTTCAAGGGACGCTGTGAATGGGTTAAAAAAGAAAAAAAAAATTACAAAAGAACCAACCTGAAACTTCGCTGTGTAGGAGAGCTCCTGGAGCCGATACTTTTCTACACTGCCCCCCCCCTCCCTCTGTCACTATTGTGTCCTGCAGTGACTGGGGGTCAGCACATCTGGGGGAAAAAAGGAGGGGGGCCCGCAATTCAGAACACCAGAAGAGTCCAATTCGTTCTGTGCCAGGAGCTCCACTACCGGACAGGTAAGTACAATTGCTGCTTCTTTTTACAGGTTGGTGCTTTTGCCTTTTTTTAAACTTTACACGTTTGTTTAAATAAAAACTCCAAACCAACTTGTTGGAGCTTGTAAAAGACTATGGACTCCTCCCCCATCCTCATGTGACAGAGCTGGGCCAATCACTCAGCGTTTACATGGTCACATGTGAGAAGAGGAGAAAAGCCCCAACGTTCCCCCACGCTCCGGTCATTTCAACTCACTTTCAGCCCAATGGTGTGTTAGGGAAAGGAGGGGAGGATTTGGTGACCCTATATGGGCAAGGTAAACGTTGCTTGAGGTTACGAAGAACCAACAACCCATCAGGCCCAATTGTCTTTGTAGTTACACATTGAGTACCAATGATAAAAAGGGCAACTGCTTTTCCTGGGCCAATGAGCTGAGGCCAGGACATTCCCCACCCTGCAGATGGATGCAGACAAGGGGGGGGATGCTTTTGACATCATTCACCGGATTTGGCGACCTGGTCCTATTAGATCAAGGACCTGGACCTAATGAGGTCAATGGCATTGAACTACTACGACCATATGGCCGCGCTGGGTCAATGGTCGCAGACCTACTACGGCCAGGTTGGGTCATCGTCACTGACCTACTACGGCCAGGTTGGGTCACTGACCGAATTTGGCCAGGTTGGGTCATCGTCATTGACCCAATACGGCCAGGTTGGGTCATCGTCATTGACCCAATACGGCCAGGTTGGGTCATCGTCATTGACCCAATACGGCCAGGTTGGGTCATCGTCATTGACCCAATACGGCCAGGTTGGGTCATCGTCATTGACCCAATACGGCCAGGTTGGGTCATCGTCATTGACCCAATACGGCCAGGTTGGGTCATCGTCATTGACCCAATACGGCCAGGTTGGGTCATCGTCATTGACCCAATACGGCCAGGTTGGGTCATCGTCATTGACCCAATACGGCCAGGTTGGGTCATCGTCATTGACCCAATACGGCCAGGTTGGGTCATCGTCATTGACCCAATACGGCCAGGTTGGGTCATCGTCATTGACCCAATACGGCCAGGTTGGGTCATCGTCATTGACCCAATACGGCCAGGTTGGGTCATCGTCATTGACCCAATACGGCCAGGTTGGGTCATCGTCATTGACCCAATACGGCCAGGTTGGGTCATCGTCATTGACCCAATACGGCCAGGTTGGGTCATCGTCATTGACCCAATACGGCCAGGTTGGGTCATCGTCATTGACCCAATACGGCCAGGTTGGGTCATCGTCATTGACCCAATACGGCCAGGTTGGGTCATCGTCATTGACCCAATACGGCCAGGTTGGGTCATCGTCATTGACCCAATACGGCCAGGTTGGGTCATCGTCATTGACCCAATACGGCCAGGTTGGGTCATCGTCATTGACCCAATACGGCCAGGTTGGGTCATCGTCATTGACCCAATACGGCCAGGTTGGGTCATCGTCATTGACCCAATACGGCCAGGTTGGGTCATCGTCATTGACCCAATACGGCCAGGTTGGGTCATCGTCATTGACCCAATACGGCCAGGTTGGGTCATCGTCATTGACCCAATACGGCCAGGTTGGGTCATCGTCATTGACCCAATACGGCCAGGTTGGGTCATCGTCATTGACCCAATACGGCCAGGTTGGGTCATCGTCATTGACCCAATACCGCCAGGTTGGGTCATCGTCACTGACCCAATACCGCCAGGTTGGGTCATCGTCACTGACCCAATACCGCCAGGTTGGGTCATCGTCACTGACCCAATACGGCCAGGTTGGGTCATCGTCACTGACCCAATACGGCCAGGTTGGGTCATCGTCACTGACCTAATACGGCCAGGTTGGGTCATCGTCACTGACCTAATACGGCCAGGTTGGGTCATCGTCACTGACCTAATACGGCCAGGTTGGGTCATCGTCGCTGACCTAATACCGCCAGGTTGGGTCATCGTCGCTGACCTAATACCGCCAGGTTGGGTCATCGTCATTGACCTAATAGGACCAGTTTGGGTTGTCATTGACCTAATAGGACCAGTTTGGGTCGTCATTGACCTAATAGTAGGGGTGCAACGGATTGTCATCGATCCATGATCCGATCCGCGGAGGTTGATCCGTACGGGACACCCGCGATCCGCGGATCGCTCTGTGGCCTCGGCCATAGGAAAGGCCGCGGCTTCGGCCTAGCTCCGGAGCGGTGGCCATCTTGGTACACCCGGCGGCCGTTTAGCACGTGATCACTCTGTCAAATGAGGGAGCGATCACTTGTAACAAACCGGTGTCATGTCATGACGCCAGTTCCACTCTCCCCTGTGTACTGATCTGTACAGTGGAGGGGAGAGATCGGATGGCAGCAGTGCCAATACTCTGCAATGCCCTGCCAATACTCTGCAATGCTCTGCTGCAATACCCCGCAATGCCCTGCCAATACTCTGCTGCAATACCCTGCAATGCCCTGCCAAAATGCCCTGCCAATACTCTGCCATGCCCTGCCAATACTCTGCCATGCCCTGCCAATACTCTGCCATGCCCTGCCAATACTCTGCCATGCCCTGCCAATACTCTGCCATTCCCTGCCAATAGGGAGATTGTGGATATTACAGTGGGGGAGATTTTTTTTTTTTGTTGATCCGAACCGTGACTCCCGATCCGAACCATGAGTTTTTTGATCCGTTGCACCCCTACCTAATACGGCCAGGTTGGGTCATCGTCATTGACCCAATAGGGCCAGGTTGGGTCATCGTCATTGACCCAATAGGGCCAGGTTGGGTCATCGTCATTGACCCAATAGGGCCAGGTTGGGTCATCGTCATTGACCCAATAGGGCCAGGTTGGGTCATCGTCATTGACCCAATAGGGCCAGGTTGGGTCATCGTCATTGACCCAATAGGGCCAGGTTGGGTCATCGTCATTGACCCAATAGGGCCAGGTTGGGTCATCGTCATTGACCCAATAGGGCCAGGTTGGGTCATCGTCATTGACCCAATAGGGCCAGGTTGGGTCATCGTCATTGACCCAATAGGGCCAGGTTGGGTCATCGTCATTGACCCAATAGGGCCAGGTTGGGTCATCGTCATTGACCCAATAGGGCCAGGTTGGGTCATTGACCCAATACGGCCAGGTTGGGTCATTGACCCAATACGGCCAGGTTGGGTCATTGACCAAATACGGCCAGGTTGGGTCATTGACCAAATACGGCCAGGTTGGGTCATTGACCAAATACGGCCAGGTTGGGTCATTGACCTAATACGGCCAGGTTGGGTCATTGACCTAATACGGCCAGGTTGGGTCATTGACCTAATACGGCCAGGTTGGGTCATTGACCTAATACGGCCAGGTTGGGTCAACGTATTGGTTGGTCTACTTAGGTCATTGACCTACTAGGGCCATGTTAGGTAAATGTCATTGGCCTACTTCGGCCACATTAGGTTATTGTCACTGACTTACTATGGCCACGTGGCCATATTAGGTCACTGACATTGACCTGACATGGCCATATCACCATATTAGGCAAATGAAGACAACAGCATCCCTGTCCCTTTTTGTTCATACATCTGCGGGCAGGGAACCCCTGCCCACAGCTCACTGCCCCAGCACTGAACTCAAGCTCATTCCTACTGAGTAACAAGTGGCCTTGCAACTGTTGAGGAACCTCAGCATGTCTTGAACAATGGTGGTTCCTTGACAGTTGGAGGTCCATACTGACCATAAAATATTTACCTTCGCCTTTCTGCGTCTTGAGGGTCAGTTCCAGGCAGGCTGATGGTGATGGATGAAGGAGCCCCAACATCATATCTCTTCACCGCTCGCGGGCACAGCCGCAGTTTCACCAGGGAGGCGTGCGTCAAGTTGCCCAGGAGAGCTGCCGCCGGCTGAAGAGGACCAGGGAAGAAGCTAGCGAAGGAGAAGTGATCTGACATGTCTCCTCTGCCTCGGCTGTGTCTTTGATAAAAGCGTAGATACACCCAACCGGATACCATTCCAAGGCCGTACCCCACCAACATCGGACTGGGGATCAAACCAGCCAACGTCAGCACCGCCACACCCAGGAGGGCCAGCTGGGGCAGAAGCCGGACCCATCGCTGGGAATCCACCAGTCCATCTCCAAAAGTCTGTTTATGTGCCACCAAAACGGCTCCAGCAAAGGCAGGAAAGCCATGGATTTGGGTGTTGAAGAGGAAGTCGAGATTGGAAGAGGCCGCGTAGGCTACCAGGAAACTGAGGGAGCTCAGGACGCCCACAGAAATGCTCACAACGCCATAAAACAAGAGGAGCTCCGGGGCCCCCCAAAGCGGTTCCAGTCGCCGGCCGGCCCCCAAAGTCAAGAGAAGGTTGGCCAAAACATCCCAGATGTGCAGCTCCACTAGTCCGTGCGTGAACAGGGTCCACAACCAAAGATTGGGGGGCAATAGGAGGCCCGGAGTGACGGCCAGAACTCCCCAAGTTTTGACCCAAAAGGAGAGCAGGTAAAGGAGCAGAACCGACCCCCATAGGCACTTCACCAGGACGCTGCTGCCGGACACCACCGCTACCAGGCGGTTCGCATGGATGGAGCGGAGCATGGCGGCTCTTGGTAGGCGACCTTACCGATCTCTGAACCCCCGTGTCCCGGAACTCTGCAAACACAACACCGGCCCCTAATGATGGTCAACCATCAGTTGTGTGAGCGCGGGGCCCCCCGAGATCCTGGGAACGACTCAAGGAAGCAGACAAGTCCTTATCGGTTATGAAGAATTGGGGGCCCCCCCAATGGTCTACTGGGGTGACCCACCACAAGAACACTAGACCCTGCCGGATAAGAGTCCTATGGAGATGTGGGGTCCCGGGAACTGTTGAACGAGAGTCCTATGGAGATGTGGGGTCCCGGGAACTGTTGAACGAGAGTCCTATGGAGATGTGGGGTCCCGAGCACTGCTGGATGAGGGTCCTGTGGAGATGTGCGGCCCCAGAACTGTTGAATGAGAGTCCTATGGAGATGTGTGGCCCCCGGGCACTGCTGGATGAGGGTCCTGTGGAGATGTGGGGTCCCGAGCACTGCTGGATGAGGGTCCAATGGGGATGTGGGACCCTGGGAACTGTTGAATGAGAGTCCTATGGAGAAGTGTGGCCCCCGGGCACTGCTGGATGAGGGTCCTGTGGAGATGTGGGGTCCCGAGCACTGCTGGATGAGGGTCCAATGGGAATGTGGGACCCTGGGAACTGTTGAATGAGAGTCCTATGGAGAAGTGTGGCCCCCGGGCACTGCTGGATGAGGGTCCTGTGGAGATGTGGGGTCCCGAGCACTGCTGGATGAGGGTCCAATGGGGATGTGGGACCCTGGGAGCTGCTGGATGAGGGTCCTGTGGAGATGTGGGGTCCCGAGCACTGCTGGATGAGGGTCCAATGGGGATGTGGGACCCTGGGAACTGTTGAATGAGAGTCCTATGGAGAAGTGTGGCCCCCGGGCACTGCTGGATGAGGGTCCTGTGAAGATGCGTGGCCCCCCGGGCACTGCTCGATGAGGAGCCCTATGGCAAGGGCCCCCGGGCACTATGACAAGGCTGAAGAAGAACCTTCAGAGGTGTGTGGCCCCCGACACTATGGCACCGCTGGATCAGAAACGATGGGGGCCCCTCTAACACGAGTGGATGGACTCCTGGGGCCCCGGATACCACTCTATGAATACCTGGGGCTCTTGACACCAGTCTATGAACTTCTGGGGCCCTTGACAGCAATATATGGACTCTTGGGGCCCCTGGTACCAGTCTATGAACTCCTTGGGGCCCTTGGTACTTCTTGAAGAGAACTGTGGGGGGGGGCCCTGGCACTGCTGGGAGATGTGCCGATGTATCACACCCTCCTGGGGCCCCTTTGAGGCACTGACACGGCTGGATCCGGAAGCCTGGGGCCCCTGGCGCTGCTCGGGAACCTGTGGTAGGCCCCTCTCCGCTCCCAGGCCTCGTCTCTCCCGGAAAAGGCCACAGACTGTTCCACCCGACAACGTCACCAGCAGTGCAGCGCAAACACCTCACCGCGCACTCTCGCAGAGGCCTCCCCGCACTGCACGCCGGGAGACGTCGTCCAGCGAGGCGAAGGGGGAAGTGCACACGGCGCATGCGCCAGCTCTTCCGCCAGCCGCAGCGGCGGCTTCAAGTTGGCATAGTACGCCTGCGCCGCTCATCCCGCGCTGCATGCTGGGAGGTGAAAGGTTGACAGCGGCGGCTTCAACAGTGCGCATTGCGCGTGCGCTCCCCCCCAGAGCTGTCAGACGCCCACTCTGTCATTCATCCTTTGATTGGTCTCTAACTGGTCACGTGGTTGCAATTCTTCCTGCTTTTCTACCCAGCCATAGGAAATAAATGGACCATTATAAGGCCTTGTAGATATATATAGATACAAATAACCCCTTCCCGGCCAGAGTCATTAGTACAGTGACAGTGCATATTTTTTAATCACTGATCACTGTATAAGTGTCACTGGTCCCCACAAAGTGTCAGTTAGTGTCAGAATGTCCGCCGCAATGTCGCAGTCCCGCTACAAGTTGCTGATCGCCACCATTACTAGTATATAAAAAAAAAAAAAAAATTCCAGTATATATCCCATAATTTGTAGACGCTATAACTTTTGCGCAAACCAATCAATAGACACTTATTGGGATTTTTTTTTTACCAACGCACATATAGTAGAATACATATTGGAAGAAATTTGATTTTTTTACATTTTTTTTACTGGATGTTTTATAGCAGAAAGTAAAAAATATATATATATTTTTTTTAAATTGTCGTATCTTTTGTGTATAGCATAAAAAATAAAAACCGCAGAGGTGAACAAATACCTCCAAAAGAAAGCTCTATTTGTGGGGTAAAAAAAGAACATCAATTTTATTTGGGTACAGCGTCGCACGACCGCGCAATTGTCAGTTAAAGTAATGCATAGTTGCCAACAGTCCCGATTTTCCCGGCACAATCCCAATTTTGGGACCCTCGTCCCGATTGGAGGCTGTCCCGAATCGGGATTTCCATCAGGAAAATCGGGAATGTTGTTTTTTTGGAGCAGCTGGCTCCAGCAAAATGGCCGCCGGCGCCGCCGCTCGATCTTCCCCCTAGTGTTCAGTGGAGAGAGGAAGGGGGCTCGATCCGTGCAGCCAATGAATCGGCTTCTTTAGCTGCACGGATCGGCCCCTCTCCTCTCCACTGAACACACGGCGCCGGTGTCTTGCCGAAAAGTTCCCCAGCTCAGCTATTTCCGACGGCTCGTACTGCGCAAGCGCTGCACCTGCGCAGTACAGGGGGTCCTTACTTGCAGAGGGGAACTTTCTCGGCAGAACACCGGCCGCTCCTGGACGAGGGGAGGGTCTGCACTGAGGGGGGGTCTGCACTAATAGAGGGGGGGGCTGCACTAATTGAGGGGGGTCTGCACTAATAGAGGGGGGTCTGCACTGATGGAGGGGGTCTGCACTGATGGAGGGGGATCTGCACTGATGGAGGGGGATCTGCACTAATAGAGGGGGGGCTGCACTGAGGGGGGTCTGCACTAATAGAGGGGGGGCTGCACTGAGGGGGGGTCTGCACTAATAGAGGGGGGTCTGCACTAATTGAGGGGGGTCTGCACTGATGGAGGGGGATCTGCACTGATGGAGGGGGTCTGCACTGAGGGGGTCTGCACTGATGGAGGGGGTCTGCACTGATGGAGGGGTCTGCACTGAGGGGGTCCGCACTGATGGAGGGGGTCTGCACTGAGGGGGTCTGCACTGATGGAGGGGGTCTGCATCTGCACTGATCGGGGGGGGGTCTGCACTGATAGAGGGGGTCTGCACTGATGGAGGGGTCTGCTCTGATGGAGGGGGTCTGCACTGATGGAGGGGGTCTGCACTGAGGGGGTCTGCACTGATGTAGGGGGTCTGCACTGATGGAGGGGGTCTGCACTGATGGAGGGGGTCTGCACTGATGGAGGGGTCTGCTCTGATGGAGGGGGTCTGCACTGATGGAGGGGTCTGCACTGATGGAGGGGGTCTGCACTGAGGGGGTCTGCACTGATGTAGGGGGTCTGCACTGATGGAGGGGGTCTGCACTGATGGAGGGGGTCTGCACTGATGGAGGGGTCTGCTCTGATGGAGGGGGTCTGCTCTGATGGAGGGGGTCTGCACTGATGTAGGGGGTCTGCACTGATGGAGGGGGTCTGCACTGATGGAGGGGGTCTGCACTGAGGGGGTCTGCTCTGCACTGATGGAGGGGGTCTGCACTGATGGAGGGAGGTCTGCACTGATGGAGGGGGTCTGCAATGAGGCGGTCTGCACTGATGGAGAGGGTCTGCACTGATGGAGGGGGGTCTATACTGACTCTGCCGGGGGCACCTGATACGAGGACAGACTCTGCTGGTGGCAGGCGACTTGGCTAGTGACACGCTCAGGGATCCCACTGATTCGGCATTATGGTGAGTTGAATGATTTCATTTTATATTACAATGTAATAATAGAAATAATGCGCTTCAATCATCCTGACACCATAACAACCATGGTGCCGGGATGATTGAAGTGCTAACACCAGGCGTTTGGAGTATCTTTATCTGCTGATTGTTAAACTTTCTAGAATACACAGATTTCTATTGTTGTGTAGGATCTGGGCCTGCTGTCCCGTCATTTCCCTCTCTCCCCCTCTCCCCGTTTCCCTCTCCATCACTCATTCATCTCAGACTCTAACCACACCCTCTTGAGCCACGCCCATTTAAGCCACACCCACTATTCACGTAAACCACGCCCATTTTCTCACGCGCCTCACTTGTAATTTTTCTAAGCCACGCCTACAAACAAATGCCCCGCCCCCTAATTATTGTACGGCTCCGCCTACAGCCAAAAAAGTGTCCCACATATTTTTTTTTGCAATGATGCCAACTATGGTAATGCAGTGCCCTATCAGAAAAAATGGCCTGGTCATGAAGGGGGAGTGGGGTAAATCTAGTGCATACTACATAGTTACATAGTAGGTGAGGTTGAAAAAAGACACAAGTCCATCAAGTCCAACCTATGTGTGTGATTATATGTCAGTATTACATTGTATATCCCTGTATGTTGTGGTCATTCAGGTGATTATCTAATAGTTTCTTGAAGCTATTGATGCTCCCCGCTGAGACCACCGCCTGTGGAAGGGAATTCCACATCCTTGCTGCTCTTACAGTAAAGAACCCTCTACGTAGTTTAAGGGTAAACCTCTTTTCTTCTAATTTTAATGAGTGGCCACGTGTCTTGTTAAACTCCCTTCCACGAAAAAGTTTTATCCCTATTGTGGGGTCACCAGTACAGTATTTGTAAATTGAAATCATATCCCCTCTCAAGCGTCTCTTCTCCAGAGAGAATAAGTTCAGTGCTCGCAACCTTTCCTCATAACTAATATCCTCCAGACCCTTTATTAGCTTTGTTGCCCTTCTGTGTACTCGCTCCATTTCCAGTACGTCCCTCCTGAGGACTGGTGCCCAGAACTGGACAGCATACTCCAGGTGCGGCCGGACCAGAGTCTTGTAGAGCGGGAGAATTATCGTTTTACCTCTGGAGTTGATCCCCCTTTTAATGGCAATATTCTGTTTGCTTTATTAGCAGCAGCTTGGCATTGCTGAGCCTATCATCTACTAGGACCCCCAGGTCCTTTCCCATCCTAGATTCCCCCAGAGGTTCTCCCCCAGTCTATAGATTGCATTCAGATTTTTGCCACCCAAATGCATTATTTTACATTTTTCTACATTGAACCTCATTTGCCATGTAGTCGCCCACCCCATTAATTTGTTCAGATCTTTTTGCAAAGTTTCCACATCCTGCGGAGAAGTTATTGCCCTGCTTAGCTTAGTATCGTCCGCAAATATAGAGATTGAACTGTTTATCCCATCTTCCAGGTCGTTTATGAACAAATTAAATAGGATTGGTCCCAGCACAGAACCCTGGGGAACCCCACTACCCACCCCTGACCATTCTGAGTACTCCCCATTTATCACCACCCTCTGAACTCGCCCTTGTAGCCAGTTTTCAATCCATGTACTCACCCTATGGTCCATGCCAACGGACCTTATTTTGTACAGTAAACGTTTATGGGGAACTGTGTCAAATGATTTTGCAAAATCCAGATACACCACGTCTACGGGCCTTCCTTCATCTAGATGGAAACTCACCTCCTCATAGAAGGTTAATAGATTGGTTTGGCAAGAACGATTCTTCATGAATCCATTCTGATTACTGCTAATGATAACGTTCTCATTACTAAAATCTTGTATATAGTCCCTTATCATCCCCTCCAAGAGTTTACATACTATTGATGTTAGGCTAACTGGTCTGTAATTCCCAGGGATGTATTTTGGGCCCTTTTTAAATATTGGTGCTACATTGGCTTTTCTCCAATCAGCTGGTACCATTCCAGTCAGTAGACTGTCAGTAAAAATTAGGAACAACGGATGGCAAACACTTCACTGAGTTCCCTAAGTACCCTCGGGTGCAAGCCATCTGGTCCCGGTGATTTATTAATGTTAGGTTTCCCAAGTCTAATTTTAATTCTATCCTCTGTTAACCATGGAGGTGCTTCCTGTGTTGTGTCATGAGGATAAACACTGCAGTTTAGGTTACTGAAGCCCCCCGATTCCCTCGTGAGAAGAATAAATTCAATACCTTCACCATCTCCCCATCCTTTGTAACCAGATGTCCTTCCTTATTCTTTATGGGGCCAATTTGGTCTGTCCTCCCTTTTTTACTGTTTACATACTTAAAGTGGATGTAAACCCGCAAAAAAAAATATTTTTTTATATCATACTGTAAAGTATACGATTTCCTATCATTTGAGCCCAGTCTTGCCACACAGAGTTAATCCATCTCTGAGCAATCCTCTTTTATTGTTCAGTGAGAAAAATCTTGACAAACTGAGAAAAACTTTGTCAAATCCTCCCCCTTGCTGTGAGTGACAGCCTAAGACACAGGCATTATTTTTTAATTCCCTCCGCCACTTCTTTCTTCAGCAGCTCTGCAAGGATTGGCTGTTCCACACCTCACCATGATTTGGCATGCTGAAGTCATGTGGTTACTTTCCTGTCTTTTCACTGGATGTTAGAGATCATAGCAGAAGTTCAGAGTTAGAAATACACAGGAGAAAATGTATATTGACAAGGGGAGTGTAGAGGTGGGCGGGGAGTCTACTGACATCACGACTCCACCCACCGAGCTCCAGACAACAGACCCCGCCCACAGAATCTGCAGTTTTTCGGGTCTAATAACAGACAGAGGGGAGACATTTGACAGGTAAAGATACATACAGGAGGCGTGTCTATCCTTATAGATAACTCCTATGACAGTAGTTTAGAAAGGATGACATTGGGTTTACATCCACTTTAAAGAATTTCTTGGGATTTTTTTTTGCTCTCCTCCGCTATGTGTCTTTCATGTTCTATCTTAGCCGCCCTTATTGCATCCTTACATTTCTTGTTGCATTCTTTATAAAGTCTGAATGCTGATAATGATCCCTCAACCTTGTATTTTTTGAAAGCCTTCTCCTTTGCTTTTATATGCGTTTTTACATTGGTGTTAAGCCATCCAGGACTTTTGTTCACTATTTTAAATGTATTACCCAATGGGATACATTGGCTAATGCCCTTATTTAATATGCTCTTAAAGCAAACCCATCTCTCCTCCGTATTCTTTGTTCCTAATATTTTATCCCAATTTATGCCTTCTAGCAAGGTTTGTAGTTTAGGGAAGTTGGCTCTTTTGAAATTCAGTGTCTTTGCATTCCCCTTATGTTTCCTATTTGTGTGATTTATATTGATTGAAGCCAATTGACCTGTGATCACTGTTTTCTAAATTGCCCCGGATTTCCACATCCGTGATCAGGTCTGTATTGTTGGTAATCAGTAGATCTAGTAGCGCTTTATTTCTAGTTGGTGCGTCTACCATCTGACCCATAAAATTGTCCTGTAAGAAATTTAGGAACTGACGAGCCTTAGATGAATGCGCGGTTCCCTCCGCCCAGTCTATGTCTGGATAGTTAAAATCCCCCATTATGATAACACTTCCCATCCTTGCTGCTAATCCAAATTGTGATAGGAGATCTGTCTAGAGAAGTATGCCCCTGGTAGAGTGTCCCCTTACATTAGGTGCCCCCAGTTTAGTCCCCCCCTTACATCAGATGCCCCCATCAGAGTGCCCCCTTACATCAGGTGCCCCCAGTAAAGTGCCCCCTTACATCAGGTGCCCACAGTGGAGTGTCTCCTTACATCAGGTGCCCCCAGTAGAGTGCCCCCTTACATCAGGTGCCACCAGTAGAGTGCCCCCTTACATCAGGTGCCCCCAGTAGAGTGCCCCCTTACATCAGGTGCCCACAGTAGAGTGTCTCCTTACATCAGGTGCCCCCAGTAGAGTGCCCCCTTACATCAGTTGCCCACAGTGGTGTGTCTCCTTACATCAGATGCCCCCAGTAGAGTGTCTCCTTACATCAGGTGCCCCCAGTAGAGTGCCCCCTTACATCAGGTGCCCCCAGTAGAGTGCCCCCTTACATCAGGTGTCCCCAGTAGAGTGCCCCCTTACATCAGGTGCCCACAGTGGAGTGCCCCCTTACATCAGGTGTCCACAGTGGAGTGCCCCCTTACATCAGGTGCCCACAGTGGAGTGCCCCCTTACATCAGGTGCCCGCAGTAGAGTGTCTCCTTACATCAGGTGCCCCCAGTAGAGTGCCCCCTTACATCAGGTGCCCCCAGTAGAGTGCCCCCAGTATAGTTCTCCCTTACATCAGGTGCCCCCAGTAGAGTGCCCCCTTACATCAGGTGCCCACAGTTGACTGTCTCCTTACATCAGGTGCCCGCAGAAGAGTTCCTCCCTTACATCAGGTGCCCACAGTGGAGTGTCCCCTTACATCAGGTGCCCCCAGTAGAGTGCCCCCTTACATCAGGTGCCCCCAGTAGAGTGCCCCCTTACATCACGTGCCCACAGTGGAGTGTCCCCTTACATCAGATGCTCCCATCAGAGTGCTCCCTTACATCAAGTGCCCCCAGGAATGTCCAGGTGAATCCCGGAGAGGTGGCAACCCTAGTGACAGTACTGCCTATGACTGAGACTCTGCTAAGCAGCTGACAACCTCCTTTCTGGCCCCCCCTGAGGCGGGTGGAGAGACATAACCCTGTTAAGGGACAAGTTTTTCAGGCGGTGAGCCGAACATTTGATTCTTGTACCACGAGTGCACACTGCTTTTTGGTTTGTGCTGCCCCTCAAGCTGTTTCTGGTTTCCTTTTGAGTAATAAAAGAATGCTTTGCTTTTACCAACGTGGCTGGCCGGTGATCCCGGGGCTCCCCAATATTACAGCGCCCCATTATTTCTGGTCCCTACAAGGGGTACAAACAAGAAATATCGCCCTCATGTGTGGTACGGCTGCGATCGTCAGGAGGAGGAGAATTACATTTGTTTTTTTGTTTGGTGGTATGTTATGGAAATGGCAAGAAATATGCAGCTAAATATATGTATATATACAGTACTGATAGGTGCAGATTTACTAAGACATGAGAAAGTTGCTAAACTGGTTTCACGCGTTAGGTTTCGCTTACCTTCGTCATGAAGGGGGTTAATGGTGTAGCGGTGTAATCCATGGTGATACATTGTTTATAATACACAGAGCAAACAATGCCATCCGGTTACAGTCTCCATCCACTCCAATACAAAGACATACCCAGGGCCGTCTTTAACCGCGTCAGCCCCGGAAGATTTTACCCCCCTTCCTGACCAGAGCACTTTTCGACTTTTCGCGATTCGGCACTGACAATTCGCTTCAATTGACAATTGCGCGGTCGTGCGGCGTTGCACCCAAACAAAATTGACGTCCTTTCCCCCCCCCCAAATAGAGCTTTCTTTTGGGGGTATTCGATTACCTCTGTGGTTTTTATTTTTTTGCTCTATAAACAAAAAAAGAGCGACAATTTTGAAAAAAAAAAAAATATTTTTGACTTTTTGCTACAATAAATATCCCCCAAAAATATATAAAAAAAAAACAAATTTCTTTCTCAGTTTAGGCCGATATATATTCTTCTACATATTTTTGGTAAAAAAAAAAAATAAGCGTATATTGATTGGTTTGCGCAAAAGTTATAGCGTCTACAAAATAGGGGATAGAGTTATGGCATTTTATTTTTTATTTTTTATTTTTATTAGTAATGGCGGCGATCTGCGATTTTTATCGTGACTGCGACATTATGGCGGACACATCGGACGCTTTTGACACCATTGTCATTTATACAGCGATCACTGCTATAAAAATGCACTGATAACTGTGTAAATGACACTGGCAGGGAAGGGGTTGGACACTAGGGGGCGATCAAGGGGTTAAGTGTGTCCTAGCGAGTGATTCTAACTGTAGGGGGGAGGGGCTACCACTCACATGACAGCGATCACTGCTCCCGATGACAGGGAGCGGTGATCTCTGTCCTGTCACTAGGCAGAAAGGGGAAATGCCTTGTTTACATAGGCATCTCCCCGTTCTGCCGCTCCGTGACACGATCGCGGGACACCGGCGGACATTGAGTCCGCGGGACCCGCAGGCACGGTCACGGAGTACGGGGCGGGCACGTGCGTGCCCACAATGCCGCGTCTTAAAGGGGACGTACCCGTACGCCCATTTTCACAGTCGTGCCATTGTACCCCGTATATCGTCGTGCGCTGGTCGGCAAGCAGTTAATATGGATTGGACCCGGGGAAAACATTTTCTTGGGCCCTCCAAAATCCGCTTATCAACTCTTTGAGGCCAGTTGTGGGCTCAAGGGGGCAGCTGCTTTGGGAGCCACAATAATGACTGGGCCCGGGGCAGCTGCCCCTTTTGCCCCGTGTTAAAGACGGTCCTGGAAATGTCTGTTCACTTACCTGTCCCATCTACCTTCATTACATTACAATGGTGACGTACAGATCTGCAGTGCTGATCACATGGTTTCATAGGTCAGGGTGGGGCAGATACATTGTTTTACATCATTTATTTTTTATGGTTATTTGTAATAAAGATGGGAAGAGATTTATATTTGTAGATTTCATAGCTGACCAGTTGTACCGGTTCCTCTCCTGGACTGAGATGGCTTCCTCTGATTTCCAGTGGCGGCCCGTCCATACGGGGCGCAGAGGCGCTGGCCCCCCCAATCTATGCATCCAGCCCCCTAATCTACATGCAGGGCACCAGACGCATGGGTTTTTTTTTTTGTTTTTTTTTAGAAGCACATGGCTCTAATTGGCTTTAAAAGAAAAGGGGTGGGCTTGCGGCGCAGGGCACTGCGCCCCCAAAAAAGCCCACCCAGTTGTGTGACAATAGCAAATTAATATTCGCTATTGTCGTCCTGATTCTCCTCCCGGCCAATCAAGAAGCGGTTCCTGAGACTGGATTGGCTGAGAGGAGAAGCGATCCTATTGGCTGCTGAGGAGCTGAGGAGGAGGAGGCGGAAACCCACAGGGGAAACCACTATGAAGCAGAGGATGAGGAGAGTGCGGGGCTGGTGACCGACCGAAGGACCGGGGGGGGGGGATCCGAGCAACCAACCCATGGGTGTTTCGGGTGGATTGCTTGCCGCCCCCTCCCAAAAAAAAAAAAAGTACCACCAGCCCCCACTGCTGATTTCACTGCACACTGTGAGCTTCTCACAATATGCATTAGGGCTCATGCACACTGCATCTC
Organism: Lithobates clamitans; assembly: GCA_037952925.1. NCBI lineage: Eukaryota > Metazoa > Chordata > Amphibia > Anura > Ranidae > Lithobates > Lithobates clamitans. Next base: position 728,938 of record JBBGZY010001107.1, read on the forward strand.
AAAGCTGAAAGAAGCGGCTCCTACGGGCTTTTTTGAGCTCTAATTTTTTTCCGCCTGGAACCTCCCCTCCATGTTAGCCAATGAGGTTGATTTACTAAAACTGGACTGTGCAAAATGTGGTGCAGCTCTGCATAGAAACCAATCAGCTTCCAGGTTTTTTTTTTTTTGTCAAAGCTTAATTGAACAAGATGAAGTGAGAAGCTGATTGGCTTCCATGCACAGCTGCACCAGATTTTGCGCTCTCCAGTTTTAGTAAATCAACCCCAATGCGTCCGTGCACAATATGGCTTTTTCAGCAGTTTACAGGCATATACTACTACAGGGCAGAACCCCCCCCCCCCCCCCCCACCAAACTCACGTTTTTTTGAGAGAAGCTTTCGAGCAGAAAAGACGCCCAAAAATGCACGAAAGAGCATGAAAAAGTTTAAAAAAGCACAAAAAACACACAAAAAAAAATTGTAAAAATCAGCTGAGGGGGAGGGTTTGTGAAAAAAATGCTAATGTACAAAAAAGCTAAAAAAAAACGTGCAAAAATTTAACAAAAAAAAGCACAGGCTTCTTCAAGCTGAAATAAAAGCTCAAATGCTTGTAAAAGCAGCTTTTTTTTTTGTTGAGCTACAATGTGCATGAGCCGGGGACAGCAGCAGATAGAGGCCGCCTCATTTCCTGGCTGGAGGACATCCAGCATAGTCAAGCCCTTTCCTCCCCAGCTTGACTGTCCTTGCCCTTTCATTTATTGGATTTCAGTTCTTTCAATCATGGAGGCTCAATATTGGCTCCACTTTGGATGCCTACAAAAGTATTTATTAAAAAAACAGAGCTGTTTCATTCAAAACAACGTTTTATATATATATATACAGTGTGTGTGTATATATATATATATATATATATATATATATATATATATATATATATATATATAAAATATACTGTATATACTGTATTATATTATTTATGCACACTGTATGCGTGTGTATATATATATATATATATATATATATATATATATATATATATATACAGTATATGTATGTATTAATATATTAATTTAATTTATTAACATATTAATTTTATACACTAATATTTAATTATACGTTATTTATATCTAAAGAGGTTTTATTCCCAGAGGAAGTCACGAGACTGTGACGAAACCGGTAGGAGGAGCTTGATCGGCTGATGAGAGAGGTACCAGGAAGTGTTGCAGAGCTGGCACAGGACAGGGGGGAACGCCGTGTAAACTGGGGCTGCAGAAGCGGACCACAGGGGACTCTATCACCCCTCAGCACTATAGCACTTTAAAGGCGATTTTTATTCATTTGAAATGTGAGCTGTACATATGTGGAGTTCTGTTTGCAAATAAAACATTTTAAACGTTATCACGCTTTTGCATGCCTCTGTCATTTCCCGCATGTGATGTATATGAGGAGAATCTCTGAACCTACCAGGAGAAAATAGTGACCTCTGAGCTGAACTATTATCAGAAGTAGCAGGTGGACTGTGTTCCATACAATGTCCCATAAACCTGCATAGGATAAAGGAAGCAAAGGAGGATCTCTGCAGGCTATTGCTATCAATTACAGGATTCATTTTTAAGCCCCTAAGGGGAGGGCACACCCGGTGGGGGTTGTGTGTGCACAACGCATGAAGACACAATTATCACATGGTTGATGTTAATAATATGGACTTTTGCTGTTTAGTTTAAACATTCATCAAGGATTAACTGAAAGTCACAAGCACTTTATTTTCATATATATGGAGTGTCGTTATTTAGTTTAAAGTGGAGTTCCACCCACTTTTACAACTCTTCAGCATCTCTCACTAAACTGTGCACTGTAAACAAATTGGATATTTTTAATTTTTTTTTCTCAGCACCTACTGTATATCTGCTTTATTCATTTTTCACTTCCTCCTCCCTGGCCGCGGCCCATCCCATCATTTCCTGTTTGCAATGCCTTCTGGGAAGGGGCAGCAACTTCCTCTGACACTGCCGTTGCTATGGAAACCTGACCTGAAACCTATTAAACTGCTTGTGCTGCACTGAGCATGTGCGAGATCTGCAAGGATGAGATCCAGGAAGAAATACAGTCTGGCTTCAAATGCCCACACTTAAGATGGCCACGGCCTGCTGTAAGTTTATAAAATAACAAACTACTGCTCTAAACTAACAAAACAGACCTTAGTTTACAGACTAACTTTACTAGAATACATTAAGCTTGTGTATTATAGGGGTATTTTTATTTAAAAAGTATCATTTCGGCCGGAACACCACTTTAATAACCTCATTTAGGACTGAGTGCAGTATCACGGAGCATGAGCACTTTATTTATAGTGTTTATATGTTGTTATGCTTCAGACATTTATGTTATATAAAGTGTTTACTGGAATCATATATTTATATTGTATTGTTTCCATATTTATCAGCACTGCACAGTGTGTTATATAGGTTGTAAACCCCCCCCCAAAAAAAAAAAAAAAAACTGCAAGACAAAGGCACAATGAGCTAGTATGCATCGCATTGTGAAATACTTACCTTAGAACAAAGCCCTACAGCGTGCCCACACACCGCTGACACAGCTGACATCTTTCCCGGAGTTACTTCCAGGTTTGCGGACTTCAGCGCTGTGATTGGTCGGAGCCGCGAGTGTGGTCAGGGCGCGGGCCCGTTTCTTCAGAGCGCATGCATACAGTAAATATCTCCTAAACGGTGCAAGTTTAAGAGATATTTACAGTACCTACAGGTAAGCCTAATGCCGCGTACACACGAGCGGACTTTTCGACCGGACTGGTCCGACGGACCGAGTCCGGCGGACAATCCGACCGTGTGTGGGCTTCATCGGACCTGCAGCGGACTTTTTCGGTCGAAAATCTGACGCGCTTTAGATTTGGAACAGGCTTCAAATCTTTACGTCGGAACTCCGCCGGACCCAGTTCCTATAGAAAAATCCGCTCGTCTGTATGCTAGTCCGACGGACGAAAAAAAAAAAACGACGCTAGGGCAGCTATTGGCTACTGGCTATCAACTTCCCTATTTTAGGGTCGGTCGTACGTCATCACGTACGAATTCGTCAGACTTTGGTGTGATCGTGTGTAGGCAAGTCTGTTTGTTCGGAAAGTCCGTCGGAAGTCCGCCAAAGTCCGTCGGCCCAGTCCGGTCGAAAAGTCCGCTCGTGTGTACGCGGCATTATTCTAGGCTCACCTATAGGTACAAACATTAGAGGAGAGATTAGAGGAAAAGTGCTTATAAGTCATTGCTTTTGGGGATCTCTTTTTTTTTTTAATAAAAAAAAAGTTTATATATATATATATATATGTCTATATATATGTAGACATATATATATCTATATATATAGATATATATCTATATCTATATATATATATATATATATATATATATATATATATATCTATATAGATATAGATATAGATATATATATATCTATATCTATATATCTATCTATCTATCTAGATATATATATATATATATATATATATATATATATATATATATATATATATATATATATATATAGATCTATATATATATAGATATATATATATATCTAGATATATATATATAAAATATAAGCTTACTATAAAAGTAAAAAAGAAAGAGACCCCAAAAGCAATGATATATAAGCACTTTTGCGTTGCTCTCTGTAGGTGAGCGCAGAATACGGAGAGGGCGGCGGAGGCGCAGTGCTCTGGGATAAAGGACAGGGTGACATTTGCTCAGTCGTACACTAGAGGGCGATAGAACACTGGGAATGTCATGTTCTCCGCCTGTATCCTGGCGCTGACACATGAATAAGGGACATTCCTATTATTGCAGAGTTGTCACTCAGCCATCATTTTATTGGTAAATATGGAATTTGTTACTCATGTTAACACTAGAAAATAAATCATAAGGCAGACATTTAGTTAGAGGGGAGGTGTTTTTTGTACTTTTTTTTTTTTTAGTTTGTTAATGTTTTACATGCCCATTTTCTCTGTATATTATGTAGGGGTTGCAGTATAGGTGTGGAATCCGTACAAATTACATAGGCAGGCTCTGCTTCCTGCACAGTTATCATGTCTTGCTGTTTGTATTTTGGAATTGTATTTCACATATTTGTAGGTTTTGATGTGCAAAGTGTGCCTTTATTGCTTTTGAAGACAATTGCAGAGATAAAACCAGTTAGTGGATAAGCAGTTGTATTGTTTTCAGCCAGTTGGCGCTGACCCATAGGTGGGCATTCGATGGGCAGACAGCTCCTGCTGTCGGTTACTGCATTCCTTCAAGTTTAAACATAGTGTGGAATGAGCACCCTCTGTTTTCTGTTAGTCCCCTGCAAAAGTCCCATAAATTCCTATTGATCCTGCCAGTGAAGTCCATCTAATGCAGCTTCCTGTGATGGGGTGGCAACAATGCTGCACTGCTCCTGAATTCAGAGGAGAGTTGTCACCCTCGTGTCGGCGGCACACGCTACCGCTACATTTGGAGGGGAAGATGCTGTTCAGCGCATGGCTGTCAGGATTGTCACTCGCCTGTAGCTTGTTTATCAGCAGCTGACCACACCTAGTCCCGCCCACTGCTTTCTGGATTGGCAGCATTACTTCTGCCACTGAACTCCTCCCACTGTGAGCTGCAGGGTCTGGGAGGGGGAGCGTGTGAGACATAAATACATGAGGATTTGGCTCAGTTAGGGAAGTTAAAGAAAGTTTTTTGTTGACTTTTTTTAGGCATCACATAGTAACTCAGGGGCAAGGGGGGTGGGGATAGGGGAGGTCCAACCTCTCCCCAGAGCATCCACAGCACAGCGCAGCAGCTAGTCCAGTCAGCCCTGCTGGGCACCCAAAGCAGGAGCTGCTCCTGCAGCCTGCCAGTTGAGAGTAGGGAAGGCAGTAATGAAGGGGGAGGACTGTACTGGGAGGAGGGGGCTGTACTGGGGAGAGTGCTGTACTTTGAGGGAGGGGACTGTACTGTGGAAGAAGGTGCACTAGGTGGGGGAGAGGGCTGTACATTACACACTCCTGACCCCTGCACTCTGCACATTACACACTCCTGTACTGTGTACATTACACACTCCTGAACCCTGTACACTGTACATTATACACTCCTGACCCCTGTTATCTGTACATTACACACTCTTGAACCCTGTACTCTGTACATTATACACTCCTGACCCCTGTTATCTGTACATTACACACTCCTGAACCCTGTACTCTGTACATTATACACTCCTGACCCCTGTTATCTGTACATTACACACTCCTGACCCCTGTTCCCTGTACATTACACACTCCTGAACCCTGTACTCTGTACATTATACACTCCTGACCCCTGTTATCTGTACATTACACAATTCTGACCCCTGTACTCTGTACATTACACACTCCCGGACCCTGTAATTTATACATTACACACTCCTGACCCCTGTACTCAGTACATTACACACTCCTGACCCCTGTACTGTGTACATTACACACTCCTGTACTCTGTACATTATACACTCCTGAGCACTGTTCCCTGTACATTACATACCCCTGAACCCTGTACTCTGTACATTACACACTCCTGGCCCTTGTAATCTGTACATTACACACTTCTGACCCCTGCACTCTGTACATTACACACTCCTGACCCCTGTTCCCTGTACATTATACACTCCTGACCCCTGTACTCTGTACATTATACACTCCTGACCCCTGTAATCTGTACGTTACACACTCCTGACCCCTGTACTCTGTACATTACACACTCCCGACCCCTGTACTCTGTACATTACACACTCCTGACCCCTATTCCCTGTACATTACATACTCCTGAACCCTGTACTGTGTACATTACACACTCCTTACCCCTGTACTCTGTACATTACACACTCCTGACCCCTCTGCTCTGTACATTACACACTCCTGGCCCCTGTAATCTGAACATTACACACTCCTGACCCCTGCACTCTGTACATTACACACTCCTGACCCCTGTTCCCTGTACATTACACACTCCTGACCCCTGTACTCTGTACATTATACACTCCTGACCCCTGTGCTCTGTGTGATAGTCACACAAGTTTTAAGCCCCACCCACTGTTAGTGCAATTTTGCAACACGCATAATTTGCAACTGCATTTACCACCTCATTTTTTTCCTCTGGATCATCAGAGCTGAAGCCCCTTTCCAGGAAAAAAATCTTATCTATGGCCCTGGCTAACATGGTTATTGGCATGTGCTAACATGCCTCGCATTAAAGCGGAACTAAAGTCCTTGATACTTACCTTTCCTGTAATGGTCTGACATCCCTTTGTAAATCTGCAGCTTTCATAAAAATTATTTCTGGTGATCCTGCCATAAAGATCCTTGTTCAGGCACTTCCTGTTATAGTGTCACAATGTGATGTCCACATCTCCTAATTGTGCTCTTGCGTTGTCACCTGGGCACGCGGGCTCCCCATATAGACTTCAACAGTGGCCGTTTTAACCCACATTACACAGACATGGCCCACCGTTGTCACCATCAGGAGACTCACCCTGAGAAACGCCATGCGGCCATTACAGTGCATGCAGACAGGAAGCAACTGCAAAGAGGCGGCATGAGATCAGCAGCACTGAAATGTAACAAAGGATGAAAAAAAGGGTGAAGATGAAGATGTTATTTTGAAAAATGACAGTTGTATAAGATATGCAGCGCACAGAGCGGACTAAACGTCTTCCAGTCGGGCCTTTTCTATCTGCTTTGAGAACACTATAGAAACCCTTTAACATCGCTATCTTCTTCAGCAGCTCGTTTAGCGCAGATTATAGGACTCCGCGCCCTGATTGATGGGGACGGCCGCAGATAGCGAGAACAATAAATATTTTACACGCCAGTAAAAAAAAAAAAGAAAAAAAAATGACATTTTTATGCAGCGTTTCGCTATCTGGAGCATAAATAGGCGGTAAATGGCGGTGTGTATCCGGCTCTCCGGCACCGGAACATAGATCATGTCCTAATGACAGGTCTGGGAATCGGGCTATTGTACGCGGCGTTTAACCGGCGGAGAAGAGATATTTTGTGGGAGGTGAGGAAATGGATGGTTTCATGCACGGCGTAATTGTGCGGCGCTGTCTGCAAGCAGATTCGACTCCGTGAATCATAAGCGCGCCCGGAAAAGATTGGAATTACATTCATCAAAGTATATCAATGAAAATATGAATATGGGTGCGTTGTCACATCATTAGAAGTGCCGCTTCACAACCCCCATGTTTGACTCAGCGGCGGTTCCCTGGTAATCGGCGAAAAATAAAAAACACCCCGAATCCGAGCGCTATTAAAGTCAATGATGATGGAATTTGGGTGGGCCGTAGTCCCAGTCCCGCCGCAGTCCCGCTGCTAAATGACAGATCCTGACTGCGGTAATAGCACAGGAAGTACTGTGTAATGTCATTGACCACATTTGGCCAATGATGTCCCAGGATTCCTGGTGGTAAATTAAATCAAACAAATCCAAAAAATATTCTCCACACCTCCATTCCCAGTTAATTTATGTTGTAAATTAAATGGCCGCAGCTGGAAATCTGTCATTTAGTGGCAGGAGCACAGCATGTACTGCGAATGGACATGGATTACCGCACTGAACAACATGACTGGTGCTGGATTTATTTCTGGAGACAATTATTTTTTTGTTAAAGCCGTTAATTATTTTTGTTTTACTTTTAATTCAGTGTTGGCATTTTTATTAACTTGTGAGATTGGGTAAGGGGTACTAATGTACCACTGTACTAATACTCGTACAATTGGGTGGACATCTGACCACCCCTTTATTAAAAAAGGAGGCTTCCAGATTCCACCATAAGCCCCCCCATTTTTCTAATACCCCCACCCAGGGAGTACCTACAGGGGTCACAGGGGTCACAATTGCGACCTGGCCCCATGCTCCATATATCCTGTGCAGCTCCCCTGTACACCTTCATAGGAGGGGCAGTGGGGGCAGCATAAATAGGAACTACTGGAACCAGTGGCGGAACTACCAGGGTCATAAAGGTCACACTTGCAACCAAGCCCTGGTGTTCCGCCACTGTGGAGGTGCTCCAAGACGACAGGAAGGGGGCCCACTGCAGAACACGTGAAAGGGTCCCACTGTGGGACCATATTAAAGGGCCTGAAACGGGAGTAAAGGACCCCGGGATCAGTGGAAAGGGCCATTGGCCCAGAGGGAAGGGTCCAGGTCGGGGGTCAGGGGGCCCTTCATGGTTTCCTGCACCGGAACCATGAAGGTTCTAGTTTTGCCTCTGCCCCGCCTCCTTTTTATAGGCATACAAAGGTGGGAAACAGGCCACTGTCTCTCAACACTGGGACAAGGGTACAATGGAGGTTATGCTACTTACCTTTGCAAAGTCTCCCCCCCCCCCATTTTGAAAGGACATGGCCTGGTCTGGTGCAGGAAGAGGTGGCGGGGGGGGGGGGGGGTAGGCTTGCTGCCCTCCCTTTCCTGGCCACCAAGGCTGCATTCCCAGATAAGGGCCTGGTTGGAATAGTATGGTAGAATATGGAAGCCCCCTTTGTAATATTCGAGCCAGACCCTTTTCTGCGCATGCAGCCTGGGTGGCCCGAAAAGGGAGAGTGCAGTGAACCTGGGCCTCCCTACCTCTTTCTGCACCAAACCAGGCCACATCCTTTCAACATGAAGGGGGGGGGGCTTGAAAAGTGGGGCAGCATAACCTCCCTCACCCATTGTACCCTTTCCCATTGCTGAGAGGCAATGGCCTCTTACCCACCTCTGTGTGCCCAGTAAAATGGGGGGGGGGGGGGCAGGCTTATGGTGGAAGTTTGGAAGTCCCCTGTACAAGTCTCTTTCTTTTTTGGGCATACAGAGATTGTGAAAGGGCCATTATTCCTCAACATTGGGACAAGGGTGCTTTGCGATGGGTAGGGGAGGTTTTGGCACCCCCCCACCCCCCCCGCCAAAGTTGAAAGGACATGGCCTGGTTTAGTACAGGCAGGTGGGTGGGGGAGGGGGAGCCCAGGCTCACTGCCCTTCCTTGTCTGGACATCCAGGCTGCACATCCTGATATGGGTCTGATTGGAATAATAAAGGGAACCCCGTGCCATTTTTATGTTATTTTGGTAACAATACATTGCTGAATTATAAGCCAGCCCTTTACTGGGTTATAATTTAACAATGATAATACCTGCTGGCTTTAACTCTTTGGCACTGGCTCCTTGCATCCCATCTTTCAGAGCTTCTTAAAGGGATGCCGAGTTTCCGCTTGTATAACATTATTATTGGGTGTTGCAGAGGTCACATGATTGAGAGCATTGCCCACCGGCTCTCGATCATAAATGGTGACTGGTAGCTGTCGGTAACATCTTGGTACCTTAGCTGAGAGCGTCCCCAGCACAGAACTGTATAGCCGCCTATACTATATATGTGTAGTACAGTCAACGTTAAGGACCACAGGGCCATGCAAACGTCCAAGCAGGGGTTAGTGTCTACCTTAGTTAGGTGGACTCCCGCTGGGATTTCTGCTACTTTTCGTGATTTCCATTGGTGTTTTACCAAATGGAATTATAGCAGGCATGTTTGCATGGACAAGGTGCTGCTGCCTCAATTTGTATTATTAGATGCATCAACGGCATCTGGTCATTGTGGAATGGAGGGACTTTCCTGACCACAGTTACTGTCTGCAGAGTCCCTCTGTTAATTTTTCAAAAGCCACAGCAGGTTATTTCCATACGATGTATGTATTATTGTTATTCAGTTGGTAACAGTTTAAGTGATCGGCCCGGTGTAATACTTCAATGCTGTACAATAATGCTATTTTTTTATGTATCTTCTGCATGCCAGTGTTAATAGGGGGGCAATGTACAGTTGTGCTGATAAGTTTACATACCCTGGCAGAATTGATGATTTCTTGGCCATTTTTCAGAGAATATGAATGATAACACAAAAATTTTTCTTTCACTCTTGGTTAGTGTTTGGCTGAAGCCCATTTATTATCAATCAGCTGTGTTTACTCTTTTTTAAATCATAATGACAACACAAACTACCCAAATGACCCTCATCAAAAGTTTACATACCCCAGTTCTTAATACCGTGTATTGCTCCCTTTAACATCAATGACGGCTTGAAGTCTTTTGTGGTATTTGTGGATGAGGCTCTTTATCTTTTCAGATGGTAAAGCTGCCCATTCCTCTTGGCAAAAAGCCTCCAGTTCCTGTAAATTCTTGGGCTGTCTTGCATGAACGGAACGTTTGTGATATCCCCAGAGTGGCTCAATGATACTTTATTCTGCTGTAACCAATGAAAGGTCAACTTGGCCTTGTGTTTTGGATCATTGTCATGTTGGAATGTCCAAGTACGTCCCATGTGCAGCTTCCTGGCTGATGAATGCAAATGTTCCTCCAGTATTTTTTGATAACATACTGCATTCATCTTGCCATCAATTGTGACCAAATTTCCTGTGCCTTTGTAGCTCACACATCCCCAAAACACCAGCGATCCACCTCCATGTTTCACAGTAGGAATGGTGTACCTTTCATCATAGTCCTTGTTGACTACTCTCCAAATGTAGTGTTTATGGTTGCGGCCAAAAAGTTCAATTTTGGTCTCATCACTCCTAATGACATTGTGCCAGAAGGTTTGAGGCTTGTCTCTGTGCTGTTTGGCGTATTGTAAGCGGGATACTTTGTGGCATTTGCGTAGTAATGGCTTTCTTCTGGCGACTCGACCTTGCAGCCCATCTTTCTTCAAGTGCCTCCTTATTGTGCATCTTGAAACAGCCACACCACATGTTTTCAGAGAGTCCTGTATTTCCCCTGAAGTTATTTGTGGTTTTTTTTTTGAATCCCGAACAATTTTCCTGGCAGTTGTGGCTGAAATTTTAGTTGGTCTACCTGACCGTGGTTTGGTTTCGACAGAACCCCTCATTTTCCACTTCTTGATTAGAGTTTAACACTGCTGATTGCCATTCTCAATTCCTTGGATATCTTTTTATATCCCTTTCGTGTTTTATACAGTTCAACTGCCTTTTCCCAGCAGATCCTTTGACAATCCTTTTGCTTTCCCCATGACTCAGAATCCAGAAACGTCAGTGCAGCACTGGATGAAAGATGCAAGGGTCTGTCAGGAGTCCAGAAACTCATTGACCTTTTATACACACACACTAATTACAAGCAAACGGATCACAGGTGAGGATGGTTACCTTTTATAGCCATTCAAACCCTTTTGTGTCAACTTGTGTGCATGTTATCAGGCCAAAATCACCAGGGTATGTAAACTTTTGATCAGGATCATTTGGATAGTTTCTGTTGCCATTATAATTTAAAAAGAGTAAACACAGTTGATTATTAATAAATGGTAGCCAAACACTAATCATGAGTGAAAAATTATTTTTTTGTGTTATTATTCATATTCTCTGAAAAAAGGCCAAGAAATCATAAAATCTACCAGGGTATGTAAACTTATGAGCACAACTGTAAGCAGGGATTAGTGCCCCTTTAACTGAGGTCCTTCCCCTGGGTGGATATGGTAGGTGGGGATATCCTGTTCTATATAATCTAGAGCCAGAAAAGCCTGGAGCAGAGGGTGATGGGAAAAGGCAACCCCTAATATTCTAATATATAAGCCTGTAGCCATAGGAAATGAACCCTCTGGGGTAGGCCCATAGCAAACTTGACTTGACTGGAGAACCCACCTATGGGGCACCTGCAGTGAGGAAAGTACAATATAGAGTGAATTCAATGTAGAGTGGATACAATGTAGAGTGGATACAATGTAGAGTAGATACAATGTAGAGTAGATACAGTGTATAGTGGATACAATGTAGATTAGATACAATGTAGAGTGGACACAATGTAGAATAGATCCAATGTAGAGTGGGTACAATGTAGAGTAGATACAATGTAGAGTGGATACAGTGTAGAGTAGATACAATGTAGAGTAGATACAATGTAGAGTGGATACAATGTAGAGTAGATACAACGTAGAATAGATACAGTGTAGAGTGGATACATTTTAGAATAGATACAATGTAGAATATATACAATGTAGAGTGGATACAATGTAGAGCTGATACAGTGTATAGTGGATACAATGTAGATTAGATACAATGTAGAATAGATACAGTGTAGAGTGGATACAATGTAGATTAGATACAATGTAGAATAGATACAGTGTAGAGTGGATACATTTTAGAATAGATACCATGTAGAGTGGATACAATGTAGAGTAGATACAATGTAGAATAGATATAATGTAGAATAGATACAATGTAGAATAGATATAATGTAGAATAGATACAATGTAGAATAGATATAATATAGAATAGATAAAATGTAGAATAGATACAATGTATAGTGGATAGAATGTAAAGCAGATATAATGTAGAGTGGATACAATGTAGAGAGGATACAAAGGAGAGTGGATATAATGTAGAGAAATATAATTTGTATAATGTAGAGTGGATACAATGTAGGGTAGATACAATATATAGTGGACACAATGTAGAATAGATACAATGTATAGTGGATACAATGTAGAGTAGATACCGTGTAGAGTGGATATACTATAGAATAGATACAATGTAGAGTGGATACAATGTAGAGTAGATACAATGTAGAGTAGATACAGTATAGAGTGGATACAATGTAGAGTGGATACAATGTAGAGTAGATACAGTGTAGAGTGGATACAATGTAGAGTGGATACAATGTAGAGTAGATACAATGTATAGTGGATACAATGTAGAGTAGATACAATGTATAGTGGATACAATGTAGAGTAGATACAGTATAGAGTGGATACAATGTAGAGTGGATACAATGTAGAGTAGATACAATGTAGAGTAGATACAGTATAGAGTGGATACAATGTAGAGTGGATACAATGTAGAGTAGATACAATGTAGAGTAGATACAGTATAGAGTGGATACAATGTAGAGTGGATACAATGTAGAGTGGATACAATGTAGAGTAGATACAGTATAGAGTGGATACAATGTAGAGTGGATACAATGTAGAGTAGATACAATGTAGAGTGGATACAATGTAGAGTAGATACAGTATAGAGTGGATAAATTGTAGAATAGATACAATGTAGAGTGGATACAATGTAGAGTGGATACAATGTAGAGCAGTCACAATGTAAAATAGATACAATGTACAACAGATACAATGTATAGTGGATATAGTGGACGCAGTGGAGCGCAGAGTGTGTGTGCGTAGGGACGCTGCGCATGCGCGATTGCTTTCACATGCCGATGTGATGTTACTTCTGCTTAGAATTCAATTTTACTATTTTTATCGCCTGACTCATTTGTGGGTCTCTTTGTTTTACATGCAGTATTGCATTTCTTTTTAATAAAGTAACCTACAAGGCATTATTGCACTATTGGAGTTTTTCCTTTTTTTTTTTTCTTTTTTTTTGCATATTTGCATTTTGGGCAATTGGGTCTTGGTTTCATTGTATTGGATCTGAACACTGCTTGGTACCTGTGAGGATTATCAGAGAGGGACGAACCAGGACATCAGGTTATCCCTCTATAGGTCCCAGATTGCAGAGGGACGTACCAGGACATCGGGTCATGGTTTCATAGGATCTCAGATCCAACAAGAGCCTTATAACCCCCTGAATAAGGGTGGTCGCTGGCTCTCTGGTAAGCCTCTTATCTTTCTGTGGTGACGGGTTTCACTTGATCACTTCACCTATTGGATCCATGCTTCATGAGGATCTCTTCTTATGAATTCTTATCACCAATAAACTTTCTGCATATGTGTTTAATTTGCACTTTATTCTTGATTGCAATTTAGACATTTTTGTTTTTCGCATCTTATTATATTCACAAAAATTTTGTACGGTCTACATGTACACATCTGCACCTTTTCTAGTTTGTATATATTTTTTTTTAACAGAAGATTAGTTTGTATATATTTACATTTGATATTTTCTAGCGCTGCACTCTTTATTATATATTCATTTATGTGCCTAGTATCTGGGTTATAGTGCTTAGCTGCTTGTTTTGCTGTTTTTACCAAGCATAGATATCACTCTCATTTTATACTTTAACCAGAATAGATACAATGTCGAGTAGATATAATGTAGAGTGGATACAATGTAGAGTAGATATAATGTAGAGTAGATATAATGTAGAGTGGATACAGTGTAGAGTAGATATAATGTAGAGGGGATACAATGTAGAGGGGATACAATGTAGAGGGGATATAATGTAGAGTAGATATAATGTAAAGAGGAGATACAGTGTAGAGTGGATACAATGTAGAGTAGATATAATGTAGAGTGGATATAATGTAGAGTGGATACAATGTAGAGGGGATACAATGTAGAGTGGATACAATGTAGAGTGGATACAATGTAGAGTAGATATAATGTAGAGTGGATACAATGTAGAGGGGATACAATGTAGAGTGGATACAATGTAGAGTGGATACAATGTAGAGTAGATACAATGTAGAGTGGATACAATGTAGAGTGGATACAACGTAGAGTAGATATAATGTAGAGTAGATATAATGTAGAGTAGATATAATGTAGAGAAGATACAATGTAGAGTGGATACAATGTAAAGTAGATATAATGTAGAGTAGATATAATGTAGAGTGGATACAATGTAGAGTAGATATAATGTAGAGTAGATATAATGTAGAGAAGATACAATGTAGAGTGGATACAATGTAAAGTAGATATAATGTAGAGTGGATACAATGTAAAGTAGATATAATGTAGAGTAGATATAATGTAGAGTGGATACAGTGTAGAGTGGATACAATGTAGAGTGGATACAATGTAGAGTAGATATAATGTAGAGTGGATATAATGTAGAGTGGATACAATGTAGAGTAGATATAATGTAGAGTGGATATAATGTAGAGTGGATACAATGTAGAGTAGATATAATGTAGAGTAGATATAATGTAGAGTAGATACAATGTAGAGTAGATATAATGTAGAGTGGATATAATGTAGAGTAGATATAATGTAGAGTAGATACAATGTAGAGTAGATATAATGTAGAGTAGATACAATGTAGTAGTAGGTAGTCACTCAATAATCTGTTATGCAATATTTTTTATAATGTCACATAAGGCACCACCAGCAGTTCTTTGCAGTTGCAGCCACCTCTCCAGAAAGACGCCCAGAATTCCACCACCCGCTTAATTTTGATTAATTTCAACCAATCTACCGTGACGCCTGTGTTTGTTTTCACTTTTCTAATCAAGAGGTTTGGGGGAACACAGAAAATTAAATATACAGCAGCGTTTAACTCGGCAGCGCGGTCTGATTGGTTTCTATGGCAACTGCATCATTACTTCAGATGTACATGGAGACAAGGATGATGGGGGGAGGTGATGGAGGGGGTGGGGGGGGGGATTGATTGCTGGGCTTGGAAAGTTTTGTCACTACACGTATCAATGTTTTCTACGTTTATAGGTGCAGACACATTCAGTGAAATATGCAGAATTTATTTACCTGGCGGAACATAAGAGCGCTGAACCAGCCAACCAGAGGGACATCGGAGTGAAACCATGGATGGAAGGACCAAATCTTATTTATTGCTCTACCCCCCCCCCCCAGCCCCCCCCCCCCCCAAACCGACACATTACACTTACTACTGAAATCTGTGTAATAAAATCATAAACATTAAAACAATGAATGTGTTACATTTCATATATATTTAGTTTAATTTAAATGTAAAAACAAATATAAAATATATACCCTATATAGAAAGCTTTAGATATACTTTACAACCCCAATTCCCAAAAAAGTTGGGGCGCTGTGTAAAATCTATAAAAAAACAGAATGTAATGATTTGCAAAACTCATAAACCCAAATTTTATTTACAACAGAAAATAGAAAACATCGAATGTCTTTTTGAAATTGATGGTAGCAGCACATCTCCAGAAAGTTGGGACAGGACAACAAAAAACTGGCAAAGTACAACCCCAATTCCAAAAGAGTTGGGGTGAAGCCATGTTTGGCACGGTGCAGCCTCTCCTTTTCTTCTGTAAATGTCTAGGAAATCAGGAGACTAGATGCTAGAGTTTTGGGGAGGAATGTTGTCTCATTCTTGCCTGATATATGATTCTAACTGCTCAACAATCCTGGGTCTTCTTTGTTGTATTTTTCTTTCCAAGATGCACCAAATATTTTTAATTGGTAAAGGTCTGGACTGCAGGCAGGCCATTGAAGCACCCAAGACTCTTCTACTAGGAAGCCATGCTGTAGTCATATATGCAGTATGCGGTTGAGCATTGTCCTGCTGAAATATGCAAGGCCTTCCCTGAAAAAGAGGTCACCTGGAAGGGAGGTTCTAAAACCTGGATATATGTTTCAACATTGATGGTGCCTTTCCAGGTGTGCAAGCTGCCCATTCCACACACTAATGCCTCCCCCCCCCCTTTCCCATACTATTAGAGATACCGGCTTTTGAACAAGCCGGAAAGGTCCTCCTAATCTTTAGTCTAGAGGACGCTACGCCCATGGTTGCCAAAATAATGTAAAATTTTGATTCATCTGACCAAAGAACAGTTTTCCACTTTGCAACAGACCATTTTAACCACTTGCTGACCGGCCTATAATAAAAAATAAGTCATTTGGTGGACGTTAAATACGTTAAATACCGGGGTTATGGAAGCAGCTAGCTGCCATAACCCTTTATTTTTTCTTTACTATAGGCAATTCTCTTTCTGATAAAAGTGGTTCCGCAGGCAGATTCGCCACGGGATCACTTTAAGTAGAGGCGGGAGGAATGGCCCCCCTCCTGCCTCTTCCTGGTCATTCCTGGGCTTACCTGACTGATTGGTGAAGCCTGGGGGTTGATCTGATGCTGGTAGCAGCTGGGTATGAAGAAGAGTGAGGCACCACTCATCTCTATGCCCTTGGAGGACCAGAGCGACGTCATGACGTCTCTTCCGGTTCCCAGGCCATTGTAAATATACATATATATATATATATATATATATATATATATATAATGCAAAGGTTTTTATTTATTTATCTATATTTTTTTTGCTTTTGTGGGTAAATTAAATATTTGGGGTCTTTTTGACCCCAGATCTCGCAATAAAGAGAATCTGTCATCCTTATTTCTATTACAAGGGATGTTTACATTCCTTGCAATAGGAATAAAATTGATAAATAAAATAAAGGGACAGTGTAAAAATAAAAAGTAAAATAAATAAGAATTTTTTTTTTAAAGAGCCCCACCCCTGTGTGCTCTCACACAGAAATGAACGCATACGTAAGTTGTGCAAGCATAGGTAAACAGTGTTTGCACCATGCATGTGAGGTATCGCCACGAATGTTATGCCCCGTACACACGGTCGGATTTTCCGATGGAAAATGTGTGATAGGACCTTGTTGTCGGAAATTCCGACCGTGTGTAGGCTCCATCACACATTTTCCATAGGAAATTCCGATACACAAAGTTTGAGAGCAGGCTATAAAATTTTCCGTTAACAAAATCCATTGTCGGAAATTCCGATCGTGTGTACACAAATCCGACCCACAAAGTGCCACGCATGCTCAGAATAAATTAAGAGAGGAAAGCTATTGGCTACTGCCCCGTTTATAGTCCCGATGTACGTGTTTTACGTCACCGCGTTCAGAACGATCGGATTTTCCCACAACTTTGTGTGACCGTGTGTATGCAGGACAAGTTTGAGCCAACATCCGTCGGAAAAAATCCATGGATTTTGTTGTCGGAATGTCCGATCAATGTCCGACCGTGTGTACGGGGCATTAGAGTGAGAGCAAAAATTCTAGTGCTAGACCTTCACTGTAACTCTAAACTGGTAACCTGTAAAAATGTTTAAAGTGTCACCTATGGAGATTTTTAAGTACCGTACGTAGTCGTCATTCCACAAGCGTTCGCAATTTTAAAGCATGACATGTTACGTATCTATTTACTTGGCATAACAACATCTTTTATTTTTTACAACAAAAATTAATCAAAGTATATTTTTCCCAAAAAAAAAGCATTTGTAAGACCGCTGACCAAATGCTGTGTGATATTGCAGTGATTACCATTTTATTCCCTAGGGTCTCTGCTAAAAAAATATACATATAATGTTTGGAGGGTTCTAAGTAGTTTTCTAGCAAAAAATACTGATTTAAACCTTTTAAACAAAAAGTTCTAGAAAAGGTCTGGTCAGCAAGCGGATGAGCTTCGGCCAAAGAGAAGATGGCGGCGTTTCTGGATCATGTTCAGGTATGGCCTCTTCTTTGCATGGTAGAGCTTTACCTTGTTTTTTTTTTTTGGTAGCCCAGGGAACTGTGTTCACAGACAGTGATAAAGTTTTCTTGAGCCCATGCAGCGATGTTCATTACAGAATTTTACACACACTCCTAGCAGCTTCAGCTGGGAGTAGACTGCACAAGCCTGTACAGCCATCCAATCACTTTTTGTTACCCACCAGAGTGTGCCCCCTGGCATGACTACCCCCATACCTCCCAACATTTTGAGATGGGAATGAGGGACACCTACTAACAAAAGTATGTAGGCATAGGACTCACCCCCTGTCACACCCCCCTTAACTGCTTGCCGCCTGCCCACCGCCAAATGACGGCGGGGCGGTGCGGCTCTCGTTCTGGGACGACGTTATATGACGGAGGTTGTCTTTGGGAAATAGACGTATGAGTGCTGCCAGCATTGCTGCAGAGGTTGAAGGGGTGGGGGGTCAGCCTGTCAGTGCTCAGACCATACGCCACACACTGCATCAAATTGGTCTGCATGGCTGTCATCCCAGAAGGAAGACTCTTCTAAAGATGATGCTTAAGAAAGACCGCAAACAGTTTGCTGAAGACAAGCAGACTAAGGACATGGATTACTGGAACCATGTCCTGTGGTCTGATGAGACCAAGATAAACTTATTTGGTTCAGATGGTGACAAGTGTGTGTGGCGGCAACCAGGTGAGGAGGACAAAGACAAGTGTGTCTTGTCTACAGTCAAGCATGGTGGTGGGAGTGTCATGGTCTGGGGCTGCATGAGTGCTGCCGGCACTGGGGAGCTACAGTTCATTGAGGGAACCATGAATGCCAACATGTACTGTGACATACTGAAGCAGAGCATGATCCCCTCCCTTCAGAGACTGGGCCGCAGGGCAGTATTCCAACATGATAACCACCCCAAACACACCTCCAAGACCACCACTGCCTTGCTAAAGAAGCTGAGGGTAAAGGCGATGGACTGGCCAAGCATATCTCCAGACCTAAACCCTATTGATCATCTGTGGGACATCCTCAAACGGAAGGTGGAGGAGCACAAGGTCTCTAACATCCACCAGCTCTGTGATGTCATCAAGGAAGAGTAGAAGAGGACTCCAGTGACAACCTGTGAAGCTCTGGTGACCTCCATGTCCAAGAGGGTTAAGGCAGTGCTGGAAAATAATGGAGGCCACACAAAATATTGACACTTTGGGCCCAATTTGGAGATTTTCACTTAGGGGTGTACTCACTTTTGTTGCCAGCGGTTTAGACATTAATGGCTGTGTGTTGAGTTATTTTGAGGGGACAGCAAATTTACACTGTTATACAAGCTGTACACTCACTACTTTACATTGTAGACAAGTGTCATTTCTTCAGTGTTGTCACATGAAAAGATAGAAGGAAAGATTTACAAAAATGTGACTGAGGGGTATACTTACTTTTGTGAGAAACTGTATATCAATGAATATATAAATACCCCCCAATAATTTGCTACATTGAAATACCAATAGATATATAATAAAATAAAGAAGAATGTATATGGGTGAACCCACAGTATACTCCTAATACAGCCACAAATCTTCTCCCGCATGTGACAAAACAATCATGTACAGTGAGTGACAAAAAACACCTCTCTATTGCAACATACATAGTAACCAGTTCTACAAACAAAGTGTCCGCTGTGAAAAAAACATCACAAAACAAAAGTCCATACATTCCTGAGGTTCACACTAGTGCAGTTTCTAGTGCAGTTTCAGATGTGACTTGAGTGACACAGAATCGCATGGAAATCACATCGTTTTCAATGGTGTCCGCCTTCATCAATGTGAATCAGCACGGAGCGGTTTTGGAAAAGCTTCCTGTACTGCTTTGGTGCAATTCCAGTGTGATTTTGGCCCCATAGAATATACAAACCTTAACAAAATTGCACCCAAGTAGCACTACACAATCGCACTGAAAGTCCAATCAAAATCATATCCTAGCTTCACCCATTTAAAAAGACCTCTCCCACCACCTATAAAAGGGATCCTGTGGCGAATCTGCAGCTGGGACAGGGGCGTTGCTAGGTGGTAAAAAAACAGGGGCTTCAGCCTGAAGTCCGAGCCCAACACCGGGGAGGGGGGGTTTGGTACCTACCTAATGCGTGCTGACCTACTTGACACTGACCTACCTGACACTCACTGACCTACTGACATACACTGACCTACACGACATACACTGAACAATACACTGACCTACCTGACATACACTGACCATTACACTGACATGCCTGACATACACTGATCTACCTGACATACACTGACCTACACGAAATACACTGACCATTACACTGACCTACCTGACATACACTGACCTACCTGACATACACTGACCTACCTGACCCACACTGACCTACCTGACCCACACTGACCTACCTGACCCACACTGACCTACCTGATATACACTGACCTACCTGACATACACTCACCTACCTGACCCACACTGACCTACCTGACATACACTAACCTACCTGACACACACTGACCTACCTGACCCACACTGACCTACCTGACATACACTCACCTACCTGACCCACACTGACCTACCTGACATACACTAACCTACCTGACACACACTGACCTACCTGACCCACACTGACCTACCTGACATACACTGACCTACCTGACATACACTGACCTACCTGACCCACACTGACCTACCTGACATACACTCACCTACCTGACATACACTGACCTACCTGACCCACACTGACCTACCTGACATACACTCACCTACTTGACATACACTGACCTACCTGACCCACACTGACCTACCTGACATACACTCACCTACCTGACATACACTCACCTACCTGACATACACTCACCTACCTGACATACACTGACCTACCTGACCCACACTGACCAACCTGACATACACTCACCTACCTGATATACACTCACCTACCTGACATACACTCACCTACCTGACATACACTGACCTACCTGACATACACTGACCTACCTGATATACACTCACCTACCTGACATACACTGACCTACCTGACATACACTGACCTACCTGACCCACACTGACCTACCTGACCCACACTGACCTACCTGACCCACACTGACCTACCTGATATACACTGACCTACCTGACATACACTCACCTACCTGACCCACACTGACCTACCTGACATACACTAACCTACCTGACACACACTGACCTACCTGACCCACACTGACCTACCTGACATACACTCACCTACCTGACCCACACTGACCTACCTGACATACACTAACCTACCTGACACACACTGACCTACCTGACCCACACTGACCTCCCTGACATACACTGACCTACCTGACCCACACTGACCTACCTGACATACACTGACCTACCTGACATACACTGACCTACCTGACCCACACTGACCTACCTGACATACACTCACCTACCTGACATACACTGACCTACCTGACCCACACTGACCTACCTGACATACACTCACCTACTTGACATACACTGACCTACCTGACCCACACTGACCTACCTGACATACACTCACCTACCTGACATACACTCACCTACCTGACATACACTCACCTACCTGACATACACTGACCTACCTGACCCACACTGACCAACCTGACATACACTCACCTACCTGATATACACTCACCTACCTGACATACACTCACCTACCTGACATACACTGACCTACCTGACATACACTGACCTACCTGATATACACTCACCTACCTGACATACACTCACCTACCTGACATACACTGACCTACCTGACATACACTCACCTACCTGACATACACTCACCTACCTGACATACACTCACCTACCTGACATACACTGACCTACCTGACATACACTCACCTACCTGACCCACACTGACCTACCTGACATACACTCACCTACCTGACATACACTCACCTACCTGACCCACACTGACCTACCTGACATACACTGACCTACCTGATATACACTGACCTACCTGACCAGACTTCAGGTGTCCTCCTGCAGCTCAGCAGCGCACCCATCACACAGTAGAGTAGGCTCCAGGCAGCCAGAGCCATGATGAGGAGAGCGCCGAGTAGGGTCGGGATCTTCTGACAGTGGCGCGGCAGCCGCATTGTAATTCCTGCCTTCTGGAGCCTGCAGCGCCTATGATGGACGTCACATGTCCCCCGGTCCCGGAATTGGACCAGTGGGACGTCCATCAGTGCTGCAGGCTCCAAAAGGCGGGACCTGCTATCACACCTGGCCGCACTCAGGATCAGATTGGTCCCCGCTCGGAGGCGGCGCTCGGGGCTAATAATAGAACCATACATGCCCGAGACCCGGGGCTTTTTGGGGACCCACTCGGGGCTCCAGCCACTGTCCCCCCCCCCCCCCTGCCGATGCCACTGAGCTGGGATCACTTTTATCAGAAAGCCGGCCGACTTGAGGAAAAAAAAAAAGATATCTATCTGCAGCCATAACCTCAGTATTTAACTTTAAAGTAATGACATACTTTTACAGTTAGGAGGTCGGCAAGTGGCTAGGCAAGAAATGCAGAAGTGGGAGCGGGTACCTGTCAGGAAAAGGTAGCGGCTCCCCAAAAAAAAAAAAAAAAAAAACTTTCAAAAATGGTAGAGGAGCAGAGAAGGATGAGCAGACCATTTTAACTGCTTGCCGACCAGCCGTCCTGGTTATACTGCGGCAGGTTGGCACGGCTGCGCGAATCGCCGTAGGTGTAGAGGGGGGGGGGCCCTGTCAGGTGGGCTGTACGGGGCCCCATGATTTCTAACCGCAATCCTGATCATGTGACATAAACAGTAGTCAAGAAGCTGCTACTACCTATGTTGTTTAGAAAAAAACAAGAAAAATATTACAACGTGCATAAAAATGATACAAACAATACCAATAATGAATAATAATATAATACCAATAATAAACAATATCCAACAATGTAACCAATTGAGTATCGCATTTTTCTTCTGCCAAAATCGACAACACGCAGGAAAACACCAAAAACTCTGAAATAAATGACACAGGTCCTCTTTTTTATTTTTTTAAACTCTTTTTTTTTATTACATTTTTATGTAAAAAAAAGTCATAACATTCACAAATAAGGTGAGTATCGTTCCTAGAATATAATGAAACATTTTAAAAATCCTCCAAAATATGCTCAGATTTCTTAGATTCTAAAGTTCTCTCACCCGTCTCTTCGTCCTCCAACAACCCCCCCCCCCTTCCCAAAAAAAAAGGGGAGAAAGCCCCCCTCCCCCTGTTACCAACCGTGAAGTTACCAAATTTACCTACAATTTAGAAGTGAATTGTTTATTAATTTATTTTAAGGACGGTCCTTTTTCTGATCAATGTCTTGTGTATGGCCGGCATACAGCACTCACGTCTCCTGATCTCAGGAATCTCCATATAACCAATTAGATTTAAAAAAAAATGTAAATAAAATTAAAATGCAAAAGAAAAAAAAAATGTTATGCCAAAACAGGTATTTCAGTTTTGACATGTGAGTGGTTGTGTTACTATGTTGTATGTGTGTCTATGTACTCTGTGTGTGTAGAAGGCGTGGTCAGCCCTCAGATCTCGCAGTGATTGATGCATGTATGTCATTAGCTGTTGTGTACATGGAGCGTCCTCAGCTACGGCCCGGCGTGTCTCCCCTCTGTGTACTAACACAGGTAACCAGGTACTAAACCAATAATTACACAAAGTGGCCCATAATTGTGAAGTGGAAGGAAAATTATAAATGGTTTTCAACATTTTTTTTTACAAATAAATATGTAAAAAGTGTGTGTGTGGGGGGCATTTGTATTCAGCCCCCTTTACTCTGATACCCCAAACTAAAATCTAGTGGAACCAATTGCCTTCAGAAGTCACCTAATTGGTAAATAGAGTCCACCTGTGTATAATATAATCTCAGTATAAATACAGCTGTTCTGTGAAGCCCTCAGAGGTTTGTTAGAGAACCTTAGAGAACAAACAGCATCATGAAGGCCAAGGAACACACCAGACAGGTCAGGGATAAAGTTGTGGAGAAGTATAAAGCAGGGTTAGGTTATAAAACATTTTCCCAAGCTTTGAACATCTCACGGAGCTCTGTTCAATCCATTGTCGGAAAATGGAAAGAGTATGGCACAACTGCAAACCTACCAAGACATGGCCGTCCACCTAAACTGACCGGCCGGGCAAGGAGAGCATTCATCAGAGAAGAGCCAAGAGGTCCATGGTACCTCTGGAGGAGCTGCAGAGATCCACAGCTCAGGTGGGAGAATCTGTCCACAGGACAACTATTAGTCGTGTTCTCCACAAATCTGCCCTTTATGGAAGAGTGACAAGAAGAAAGACATTGGTGAAAGAAAGTCATAAGAAGTCCTGTTTGTAGTTTGTGGGAAGCCATGTGGAGGACACAGCAAACATGTGGAAGAAGGTGATCTGGTCAGAGGAGACCAAAATTCAACTTTTTGGTCTAAAAGCAAAATGCTATGTGTGGGGAAAACTAACACTGTACATCACCCTGAACACACCATCCCCACCGTGAAACATGGTGGTGGCAGCATCATGGTGTGGTGATGCTTTTCTTCAGCAGGGACAGGGAAGCTGCTCAGAGTTGATATGAAGATGGATGGAGACAAATACAGGACAATCTTAGAAGAAAACCTGTTAGAGTCTGCAAAAGACTTGAGACTGGGGCGGAGGTTCACGTTCCAGCAGGACAACGACCCAAAACATCCAGCCAGAGCTACAATGGAATGGTTTAGATCAAAGCATATTCGTGTGTTAGAATGGCCCAGTCACAGTCCAGACCTAAATCACATTGAGAATCTGTGGCAAGACTTGAAAATTTGCTGTTCACAGACGCTCTCCATCCAATCTGACAGAGCTTGAGATATTTTGCAAAGAAGAAGAATGGGCAAAAATGTCCCTCTCTAGATGTGCACAGCTGGTAGAGACATACCTCTTCACACTAGAAGGGGTGCTTACAATCATCAGCTTTTATTTACTTGTATAAAAACCTTTATCCCAAAAGGAAAAAAAAACAGCTGTAACTGATTACAGGGCCACTGATAAGGCAGTACAGTCAGTCCTCCTGTACTGGGCCCGGGCCCCACCAGTTCAAAATTGGGGCATCTGCTGGGCAGTAGGTCCGGCTGTACTGTTTTATTGCAGATGACAATCTTCTGCCTCCCCTGCAACACTTCCGGCTTCTCCTCTTCTGCCCCCTCTGGCTGCACTGCCTCATGATTGGTTCTAACACATGCGCCGCCCCTTCCATCTGCTTTCCGGGGCCCCCTGTGGGCCCCTTACCCCCGCAGCGCTGCCGGCTTCTTTCCTCTACTCTCCTGGGCACACAGGGGGATGTTTTAAGATAGAAAGTGAGGCAAGGGGCTGGTAAATATATAATTTACCGGCCCTTTTCTTTCTTGAATGAACATAGTGAGCGATCGGTACCAATCTCTCCTGTGTCCATTCATCCCTGAAGCATCATAAACTGTGCTTAATATGCTTCGGTTTGTGCATGAGCAGGAAACCTCAGGGGGGGGGGGTCTGTCAGGTAGGCTATATGAGGCCCCTTGATTTCTAACAGCAGCCCTGACTGATGATAAAGTGTGAGCTGAAGTTTGGCTTCAATTTGTTAGTGTATCTAAATCTGCTAGTACATCTACCCCCCCTCCCCCTCCTCCAGACTTATAATGCTGCTGTCCAAAGGTGCTCCTTCATCCAGAGTGGGGGGGGGCACTCTAATACAGGAGGTGTGTTACTGGGCAGATCAGCAGGTGAAACCAGAGGGGGAAAAGCCTAAAGAAAGAAAACTAATGCAGCCGCCTCCTCTAATGATTGGTAAGCTGCAATATATCACAGACTGCAGAATATAACAGACTGAGCCGCCTATAGGTGGGAATGTTGGCTGCCAGCGGTCAGCCTCAGGAGTATGTGCGCCACCTACCTACCCGCCGTCCAGGTTTCCGGCCAGGAAAATGGTGACGTTGACCGAAGTATTCTGTTTGTACTTTTTTCTTTAAATGCGATGCAGCAGAGCACGTGATACTTTGTTACCACGCATTCCAGTGTGCTAAAACACAAGTGCCCTAGAATAAAGAATGAGAGGCATCCCAGCACAGCTACAGGAAGGTCACGTGTTTTGTGCAATGCAGCAAAATTTGCACGCATTCCCCCGGTGCACCGATGTCAATGGAGCCTCATAGAGATGTAAGGGACATGTCGGCATTAACTTTACCAACCCCCCCATCCCCCCCCCGCGCCCTCTCTGCAGCCTTCACATTTCCTGTTCTGCACCAGCTCATTCTGTACACTGTGCTGTACCTTCTCTATACCACAATACCTTATTCTGTAACAGGGGTATTGCAATAAAATTCAAGAAGGTCCAGTTGCAGAAATTTTCTTACAACCGAGGTCCGAATCTCAGGTTTGTGCTATGACTGTCCCCCTCACAGCTCCCCTTTACATCAGGTGTGTCATCAGAGTGCCCCTTTACTTCTGTTCCCCCCCATCAGAATGCCCCCATAGATCAGATGTCCCAATCAGTGTGCCCACTTACATCGGGTGTTCCCATCAGAGTGCCCCTTTACATCAGTTGTGTTTTCAGAACTCCGCTTTACTTCAGGTACCCCCACCAGAGTGCCCCCATAGATCAGATGTCCCAATCAGAGTGCCCACTTACATAAGGCATTCCCATCACAGTGCCCCTTTGCATCAGGCGTGCCATCAGAGTGCCCCCCTAAATCACGTGTGTCATCAGAGATTCCCTTTACTTCAGGTTTCCCCATCAGAGTGCCTCTTATACCAGGTGTGCCATCTGTGCCCCTTTACTTCAGGCATTCCTATCAGAGTGCCCCCTTATATCAGGCGTTCCCATCAGAGTGCCCCCATACATCAGATGTCCCCATCAGAGTGCCCCCATACATCAGATGTCCCCATCAGAGTGCCCCCATGCATCAGGTGTCCCCATCAGAGTGTCCCATAGATCAGGTTCCCCCATCACAATGCCCCAATAGATCAGATGTCCCAGTCAGAGTGCCCCTTTACATCAGGTGTTCCACCAGAGTGCCCCCCTAAATCAGGTGTGTCATCAGAGATTGCCTTTGCTTCAGTTTTCCCCATCAGAGTGCCCCTTTATTTCAGGCGTTCCCATCAGAGTGCCCCCTTATATCAGGCGTTCCCTTCAGAGTGCCCCCTTATATTAGGTGTTCCCATCAGAGTGCCCCTTTATATTAGGCGTTCCCATCAGAGTGCCCCCTTATATCAGGCGTTCCCATCAGAGTGCCCCCTTATATCAGGCGTTCCCATCAGAGTGCCCCCTTATATCAGGCGTTCCCATCAGAGTGCCCCCTTATATCAGGCGTTCCCATCAGAGTGCCCCCTTATATCAGGCGTTCCCATCAGAGTGCCCCCTTATATCAGGCGTTCCCATCAGAGTGCCCCCTTATATCAGGCGTTCCCATCAGAGTGCCCCTTTATATCAGGCGTTCCCATCAGAGTGCCCCCTTATATCAGGCGTTCCCATCAGAGTGCCCCCTTATATCAGGCGTTCCCATCAGAGTGCCCCTTTATATCAGGCGTTCCCATCAGAGTGCCCCCTTATATCAGGCGTTCCCATCAGAGTGCCCCCTTACCTCAGGTGTCCCCATCCCGACTTTGAAGCCGCCGTAGTGTGAACTGAGACTTAAAGTGATAAACACGAAAACTCCGGGAACTCCACTTTAAAGGCATAACATGTATTGGATTGTGAGGATGTTCACAGAGCGTTTTTTTTATTTTTATTTTTGTTTACTCCACAATAGAATACAAAGTAATTTGTAACAAAAAGGGTTGTAAAGTTGTAAACAAATTGTTATTAATGTTTTTATTGATCCTTCTAGTATAAAATGGATTGCGTTGTGACAATGTACATAAGTTTTTTTTTTTTTTGTCAAACCTTTACCCAAATGAATTTGTAAACAAAAAAAGAATAAGTTTGCAAAGTTTTAAATGACTTTTTTTTTTTGTTAAAGTGAATTGATTCTTTAGAATAAAATGTATTACATTGTGACGATGTACACACAGTGTAGAGTTTCTTACAATAACTTGGATGGAGTTTGTCACATACAGTCAGGGATCGGTGTCAGGACGGTCAGGTGACCCGATCCGGTGACTTGTGTGCTCCATCCATCTTCTGCCCATCCCTTCCATGGTCTCCATAGCAGTAGAGTGGAAGGAGGGAGCTGTTGATTGTCGGTCCCATAGTAACATTCGCCCTGCAGGTATATAAAACCTTCCAGGATGGATGGGATGCAGAGACTGACCTGACCACCGATCTCCATCCAACATGGCCGAGCCTAAAAACATCCCCAGCGAGCCCATGCCTCTGGACATGGAGAACCGAGACCCCAACAACATGAACGAGCACGTCAGAGTAAGTATGGCGGCATCTGACCGTTATCCCGCCATCTCGGGGATGCGCTAAACAGGGATGCTCTGTTTGGACTGGCGTACTTGCTTATCAATTCCTGCGCCTGTACGCCCCCTATAGACCAGGGAATGTGTACATTTCTGCTATGGGTCCTATTTATTCAGCAATAATTATTCTTATTATTCGGGATTTATATAGTGCCAGCAGTTTGCGCAGCGCTTTACAATGTAGGAGGGGGAACAGTACAATTACAATACACTTCAGTACAGAAGGGACAGGAGGGCCTTGCTCGTGGAGCTGACAATCTAAAGGGAGGGGGAATAATCTTGTCATTGCTTATTAAAAGCAAACTTTATTATATAGCAGCTTACCAATTGCAGCCCCCCCTACCCATGCGTCCGGCACCCTGATCTACATACAGGGCACCGGACGCATGGATTCCGATGGCGGTGGTGTGTTTTTTTGAAGCATATGATTGGAGCCTGAGGCTCTTATTGGCTTCAAAAAAGGGTGGGCTCGGGGCACAGATCACTGCGCCCTGAGCCCACCCAGTTGTGTTGCAATAGCAAATGAACATTCGCTATTGTCACACTGATTCTCCCCCCGGCCAATCAGGAAGTGGGTCTGAGACCTGTTTCCTGATTGGCCCGAAAAGGAGAAGCGTTCCAATTGGCCGCCAAGGAGGAGGAGGAGGAGGGAGGAGACGGAAGCTGCCGTGATGCCTGCAGAGGAGAGCAGGAGAAGGAGAAGCCGCCGCTTGTCACCCGGGTGAAGCATTGCCCACCATAGATGGGGTAAGTGCTCTGGTGCTCCTGACGACCCGACCAACCGGACGGTGCTTCCCAAAACTCAAATAGAATCAATTTGAATTTGAATAGAAAAGAAAAGTACAGATTAGAATAATCCATCTTCTAATCTATTCTTTTTTATTCTATTCAAATTCGAATTGATTCTATTTGAATATTGGGAAATGGTTATATTCTTTCTATCCTTTTTCTATTCTATTGTTTTTTTAATTTTATTCTCTATTTATTTATTCTATTCTAATACTTTATTTTCTATTCTTTTCTATTGTATGTGTGGGATGTATAGGATGTATAGGATGGATGTGATGGATGGGATGGATGGGAGGGATGTGATGTATGGAATGTATGTGATGTATGGAATGTATGTGATGTATGGTATGTATAGGATGTATGGGATGGATGTGATGTATGGATTTTATGTGATGTATGGGATGTATGTGACATATGGGATGTATGGAATGTATGTGATGTATGGGATGTATAGGATTTATGGGATGTACATGATGTATGGAATGTATGGGATGTATGTGACATATGGGGTGTATGGAATGTATGTGATGTATGGGATGTATAGGATGTGTGGGATGTATAGGATGTATAGGATGGATGTGATGGATGGGATGTATGGAATGTATGTGATGTATAGGATGTATGGGATGTATATGATGTATGGAATGTATGTGATGTATGGGATGTATGTGATGTATAGGATGTATGTGATGTATGGGATATATGTGATGTATGGGATGAAGGGGATGGATGGGGTGTATATGATGTATGGAATGTATGTGATGTATGGGATGTATGTGACATATGGGATGTATGGAATGTATGTGATGTATAGAATGTGTGGGATGTATAGGATGTATGGGATGTATGTGATGTATGTGATGTATGGAATGTATGTGATGTATAGGATGTATGGAATGTATGTGATGTATGGGATGTATGTGATGTATAGGATGTATGGGATGTATGTGATGTATGGGATGAAGGGGATGGATGGGGTGTATATGATGTATGGAATGTATGTGATGTATGGGATGTATGTGACATATGGGATGTATGGAATGTATGTGATGTATGGGATGTATAGGATGTGTGGCATGTGTGGGATGTATAGAATGTGTGGGATGTATGTGATGTATGGGATGTATGTGATGTATAGAATGTATGGAATGTATGTGATGTATGGGATGTATAGGATGTATGGGATGTGTGGGATGGATGTGATGTATGGGATGTGTGGGATGGATGTGATGTCTGTGATGTATGGGATGGATGTGATGTCACATACAAGCATATGGAATGGATGCACAATGATGAGCTCAGGTCAGGGGCATTTTCTGAAAGCAGTGGGCCTGTGTGCGGGATCATAAGTTGGGCCCCCCGCAGCTGAGAAAAAGTGGTTGGGTGTGATTTTCATTTCGCTGAATATTGGCTGTGGCTAAAAAGGGACACAGAGTGCCGGGGGTCAGTAGTAAGGGACACAAAGGTTCAGGGGAAATTTCAACAAAGTTTCCAGAAGCTCAACAGTAATTCCACGAACTGTCACCTGATTGGAGTTTTCTCAATCACAGTGAAATCTCTTATCTCTGAGATTGGTAGTGGCAACCAAGGGAGTCATCTTCCTCCAAGACAGTCCTCCTCCTCCTGGAAACAGGGACCACCCCCCCAGCAGAACTGCACCCAATCTCTTCCCCATCACAAAAGCTGACGATCGCAGCTACAGCAAACTTAGAGAATCAATCAATAATTCCCATCATTTACAATGTGTGGGGGCGCAGTGCTATGTGGGTAAATCTGAAATTGGAATGCATTGGAGTCTCACTGACACTTCCCTGCGCTGCTCTGCTGATGGCGAGGGAGTCGAGTGCCGGCAAAAGAGGCTTTGGGTGCCGGGGGTTGCCTACCCCTGATTTAGAAATATAGATAGGTAACAACTAGGGTTGTCCCGTTACCGATACTAGTATCGGTATCGGCACCGATACCGAGCATTTGCCCAAGTACTTGTACTCGGGCAAATGCTCCCGATGCTTCCACCGATACTATGACAGTCAGCGGTGATCGGCCTGTGGGGGACTTACAAGCTTCCCCCCGCGGCTTTCAGTGACATACAGCGGTGATCGGTGCTTGTAACTTCCCCACACGATCACCGCTGACTGTCACCTCATCCTCCTCCCTGCCCACTCCGTTCCTCTGTCCCCCTCTCCTTATCTGTCCCCCTCCGTTCCGTTCCTCCGTTCCTCTGTCCCCCTCTCCTTCTCTGCCCCTCTCCGTTCTGTTCCTCCGTTCCTCTGTCCCCCTCTCCTTCTCTGTCCCCCTCCATTCGGTTCCTCCGTTCCTCTGTCCCCCTCTCCTTATCTGTCCCCCTCCGTTCCGTTCCTCCGTTCCTCTGTCCCCCTCTCCTTCTCTGTCCACCTCCGTTCTGTCGTGCCTCTCCGCTGTACCCTCCGTTCCGCCGTCCCCCTCCTCCTTCCTTTGTGAATGGACAGAGTCAGCTGACTCTGTCCATTCACATAACTGAAACATTGTAATCTCCTGTGATTATGATGTGTCAGTTTATGAATGGAGAGGAGCCACTGTCTTCTCTCCATTCATTCTCAGTGCAGCTGAGGCTGCAGAGAAAGGGACTGGGGAATCTCTATCCTCCGTCTCTTTCTCTGTCTCGAGGGGGAGATATCAGGGGTCTGTTAAGACCCCTGATATCTCACCAAAGCCCCCCAACAGGGCTGATTAAAAAAAAAAAAACATATTGCAAAAATGAATAAAAAAAATATTATTGTAAAAAATAAAAATTGTAAAAAAAAACCACACAGACATACAGCGTTCACACCCCCCCCCCCCCCCCCCGAAAAAAAAGAAAGCATTGTTAAAAAAAAAAAAAAAAAAAACTGTCACGTGACATTAAAAAAAAAAGTATGGGTAATCGGTATCGGCGAGTACTTGAAAAAAAGTATCGGTACTTGTACTCGGTCCTAAAAAAAATGGTATCGGGACAACCCTAGTAACAACAGAAAATCACTAGAGGGGTCCATTGAGTCTACCATTGTATTGTTTTTTATTTATTGAAAACCTTTTCATCAGAGTATAGATCTATGTTTAAATGTTATCATTTATAAAAGAATTTGCTAGATGAATCTCACAATCATTCACTCAACCATCATGTGTTATCACTATAGTTTGCCTAATATGTGTATTTCCTATGATTGTCAGCCCCCTCTAGTGTGTACAATGCAGTATTTTCCCAAAATACCTCAATCAGAACAAATACCACATTATGACCACTAGGTGGAGCTAATGGACAGGAAAAAACGTACAATATACGGTGATATTTTGCAAACAACTGGAAGAAACTTTGTAATGTTTGTCTAGTGAATGGTTAATAAATAGATCCCTTACTATTGACTAACTCCATACCAATGCTCAGTGGCGTCTCCAGCTTTCATATTTAGGGGGGACAGGGACAAAAGTAGGGGGGCAACTATAAAATGCAATTATATATATATATCCTGGGGCCCTTTACTACTGTCCCACAACGGCCCTTTCACATGTTCTGCAGTGAGCTCCCTTCCTACTGTATTGGGGCCCCCCAGGGAGGCAGAAAAGAAGAGATATATGTCACCAGCATACCAAGAAAATATAAGGGTCCAAAGCAGTGGGAGAACCTTTAGGGTTGCAAAGGTTGTCTTGCCACCGGGCCCTGGTGTTCTGCCACTGTGGGGTTCCCCAGTCTCCTCTTGCTGTCCTGTCCCTGCTATAGACAGCGCTGGTCTGGCATCTCTTGGAATTTACAGGCTGGTTCTTTTGTCCTAAGGATGGGAGAAATCAGTCTGTTTTTTCAGTAGCTGAGAGTCCTGGTGGAGTTCTTCCTGCAACTCGCTCTTCTCCCTGCCAATGAGGATGCAGGGGAAGGAGCAGATCGGGCGGCCGTGGTTGTGTGAGCGCTTGCATTATGCAGTGTCAGCGAGCAGAGGGAGGGGGGAGGAATCACCCGCAGGAGCTGACTGGGGACGCTCTCCCTCTTAGACATTGCCTCTTTTGTAAAAAATAAAAAAAAATAAAAATTTTTTATTGGGGGGGCACATGGTGGGGCACAGCATAATGTTAGGGGGTCAGGGCCCTCTCTGCCCCCCCCCCTAGGGACGCCATTGCCAATGCTGGAAGTCTGTTCCAAGCACCAACTACTTGTTATGTAAAATAATACTTATGCTTGATTGTTCTGCTAGTTTGAGATCATGTTCCCGTGTTATAGATCTGTGCTTCATACTGACCTTGTGAACCCTATAAACACCTCTCATGCATGGAACTGTGTAAGAAGGGTCCTCAGTATTACATTTATTTCTTCTCATTTGGTTTTCTGTTTGACTTGAATGAACCGGAGTCTGTAGTGTAGATATTCCCTGAGAACAGTCATCTGGAGATGTCAAGGGCCCCTTAGGAGAACTGGGCTGCTGTCTCAACCTTTCTTCAGTGGCAGCACCCTATAAAAATATGCAAAATCTGGAGGTACCCCAGTCCAAAATGTGAAAAATGTCCTATCATGATATCAGAACTTACCCTTGACATTAGAGGTCCCCCATCACATGATCGCATCAGAGACACCCTATTGCATCAGAGGTTTCCCCATCACATCAGAAGTCCCCCATCACATCGGAAGTCCCCCTTCACATCAGGGGCCCCCATTACATCAGAGGTCCCCACATCACATCAGAGATCCCCCCATCACATCAGAGATCCCCCCATTACATCAGAGGTTTCCCCATCACATCAGAGCTCCTCATCACATCAGAGGTTCCCCCATCACATCAAAAGTACCCCATCACATCAGAGGTTCTCTAATCACATCAGACCCCCTCCATCACATCAGAGATTCCCCCAACACATCTGAGGCCCCCCCATCACATTAGAGGTCCCCCATCACACCAGAGGTTCCCCCATCCCATCAAAGGTCTCCCCATCACTTCAGAAGTCCCCCTATCACATCAGGAGGCTCCCCATCACATCAGAAGTCCCCTATCACATCAGAGGTTTCCCCATCACATCAGAGGTCCCCCCATCACATCAGAGGTCCCCCCATCACATCAAAAGTCCCCCAACACATCAGAGGTGTCCTATCACATCAGAGGTCCCCCATCACATCAGAGGTGACTCATCGCATCAGGGGTTTTTCATCACATCAGAGGTCCTCCATCTCTTTAGAGGTCCTCCATCACCTCAGAGGTTCCCCATCACATTAGAGGTCCCTCTTCACATCAGAGGATCTCCCATCACATCAGAGGTCTCTCATCATATCAGATGTTCCCCATCACATCAGAGGTCCCAACCATTACATCAGAAGTCCCTCATCACATTAGAGGTCCTCCATCACATCAGAGGTCCCCCCATACCATCAGAGGTTCCCCATCGCATTAGCTGTCCCTCTTCACATCAGAGGTTCCCCCATCACATCAGAGGTTCCCCATCACATCAGAGGTTCCCCATCACAGAGGTTTCCCCATCACATCAGAGGTTCCCCCATCACATCAGAAGTCCCCCATCACATCAGAAGTCCCCCCACAACATCAGAGCCCCATCACATCAGAGGTTCCCCATCAAATCAAAGGTTCCCCATCAAATCAAAGGTTCCCCATCACATCAGAAGTCCCCAATCACATCAGAAGTCCCCCATCACATCAGAGGTTCCCCCATCACTTCAGGAGGTCCCCCATCACATCATGGGCCCCCATTACATCAGAGGTCCCCACATCACGTTAGAGGTCCCCTATCACATCAGAAGTCCCCCCATCACTTTAGAGGTCCCCTATCACATCAGAAGTCCCCCATCACATCAGAGCTCTCCTATCATGTCAGAGGTTCCCCCATCACATTAGAGGTCCCCCATCACATCAGAGTCCCCCTATCACATCAGAGTTCCCTTTTTACATTAGAGTCATCCCTTCAGGTCAGAGGCCCCCATCACATCAGAGTTCCCCTATACATGAGCCCCCCTCACATCAAAGGGCCCCCTTTACTTCTGAGTCATTCTTCTGGTCAGAGGCCCCCCCATGAACTCATGACACTGATCCATGGCCAATTGGGTCCCTAGCTCACAACACCCTGGGGGAACTCAGACAGCACTCTGGTTCAGAAACTCTGGCCCAGAGTATACTGTAGATACTTAATGGGCAGTTACAATACGATCATTTTTACTTTAGGATTCTTATTTACTAAGGTTCCTGGCCTCTCTTGGAATTTACAGGCTGGTTCTTTTGTCCTAAGGATGGGAGAAATCAGTCTGTTTTTTCAGTAGCTGAGAGTCCTGGTGGAGTTCTTCCTGCAACTCGCTCTTCTCCCTGCCAATGAGGATGCAGGGGAAGGAGCAGATCGGGCGGCCGTGGTTGTGTGAGCGCTTGCATTATGCAGTGTCAGCGAGCAGAGGGAGGGGGGAGGAATCACCCGCAGGAGCTGACTGGGGACGCTCTCCCTCTTAGACATTGCCTCTTTTGTAAAAAATAAAAAAAAAAAAAAATTTTTTATTGGGGGGGCACATGGTGGGGCACAGCATAATGTTAGGGGGTCAGGGCCCCCTCTGCCCCCCCCCTAGGGACGCCATTGCCAATGCTGGAAGTCTGTTCCAAGCACCAACTACTTGTTATGTAAAATAATACTTATGCTTGATTGTTCTGCTAGTTTGAGATCATGTTCCCGTGTTATAGATCTGTGCTTCATACTGACCTTGTGAACCCTATAAACACCTCTCATGCATGGAACTGTGTAAGAAGGGTCCTCAGTATTACATTTATTTCTTCTCATTTGGTTTTCTGTTTGACTTGAATGAACCGGAGTCTGTAGTGTAGATATTCCCTGAGAACAGTCATCTGGAGATGTCAAGGGCCCCTTAGGAGAACTGGGCTGCTGTCTCAACCTTTCTTCAGTGGCAGCACCCTATAAAAATATGCAAAATCTGGAGGTACCCCAGTCCAAAATGTGAAAAATGTCCTATCATGATATCAGAACTTACCCTTGACATTAGAGGTCCCCCATCACATGATCGCATCAGAGACACCCTATTGCATCAGAGGTTTCCCCATCACATCAGAAGTCCCCCATCACATCGGAAGTCCCCCTTCACATCAGGGGCCCCCATTACATCAGAGGTCCCCACATCACATCAGAGATCCCCCCATCACATCAGAGATCCCCCCATTACATCAGAGGTTTCCCCATCACATCAGAGCTCCTCATCACATCAGAGGTTCCCCCATCACATCAAAAGTACCCCATCACATCAGAGGTTCCCTAATCACATCAGACCCCCTCCATCACATCAGAGATTCCCCCAACACATCTGAGGCCCCCCCATCACATTAGAGGTCCCCCATCACACCAGAGGTTCCCCCATCCCATCAAAGGTCTCCCCATCACTTCAGAAGTCCCCCTATCACATCAGGAGGCTCCCCATCACATCAGAAGTCCCCTATCACATCAGAGGTTTCCCCATCACATCAGAGGTCCCCCCATCACATCAGAGGTCCCCCCATCACATCAAAAGTCCCCCAACACATCAGAGGTGTCCTATCACATCAGAGGTCCCCCATCACATCAGAGGTGACTCATCGCATCAGGGGTTTTTCATCACATCAGAGGTCCTCCATCTCTTTAGAGGTCCTCCATCACCTCAGAGGTTCCCCATCACATTAGAGGTCCCTCTTCACATCAGAGGATCTCCCATCACATCAGAGGTCTCTCATCATATCAGATGTTCCCCATCACATCAGAGGTCCCAACCATTACATCAGAAGTCCCTCATCACATTAGAGGTCCTCCATCACATCAGAGGTCCTCCCATACCATCAGAGGTTCCCCATCGCATTAGCTGTCCCTCTTCACATCAGAGGTTCCCCCATTACATCAGAGGTTCCCCATCACATCAGAGGTTCCCCATCACAGAGGTTTCCCCATCACATCAGAGGTTCCCCCATCACATCAGAAGTCCCCCATCACATCAGAAGTCCCCCCACAACATCAGAGCCCCATCACATCAGAGGTTCCCCATCAAATCAAAGGTTCCCCATCAAATCAAAGGTTCCCCATCACATCAGAAGTCCCCAATCACATCAGAAGTCCCCCATCACATCAGAGGTTCCCCCATCACTTCAGGAGGTCCCCCATCACATCATGGGCCCCCATTACATCAGAGGTCCCCACATCACGTTAGAGGTCCCCTATCACATCAGAAGTCCCCCCATCACTTTAGAGGTCCCCTATCACATCAGAAGTCCCCCATCACATCAGAGCTCTCCTATCATGTCAGAGGTTCCCCCATCACATTAGAGGTCCCCCATCACATCAGAGTCCCCCTATCACATCAGAGTTCCCTTTTTACATTAGAGTCATCCCTTCAGGTCAGAGGCCCCCATCACATCAGAGTTCCCCTATACATGAGCCCCCCTCACATCAAAGGGCCCCCTTTACTTCTGAGTCATTCTTCTGGTCAGAGGCCCCCCCATGAACTCATGACACTGATCCATGGCCAATTGGGTCCCTAGCTCACAACACCCTGGGGGAACTCAGACAGCACTCTGGTTCAGAAACTCTGGCCCAGAGTATACTGTAGATACTTAATGGGCAGTTACAATACGATCATTTTTACTTTAGGATTCTTATTTACTAAGGTTCCTGGCCTATACGGTATTTCAGGTCAATGCTTGTAACACTCAAGTTGGGCTTTTGCAGGGTTCTCCATTTCCCGGGTGTACTACAGCAGCATAGGTTGTAGTTCTCTCCCTTTTTGCTCCCCCTTCCTGCTGATGCACACAAGTGAACTATCCTTTCTACTAACAGGTCCTCTTTGAAGATGCCTTCGGAGAGCCGGAAGGGTCGCACAGTATCCCGGGTGTCTGGGGGATGTCCTACAAGACATTCAACGGGGTGAAGAACTGCTGTTATATCGTGCTGTCCGTGCTGTGCGGTTGCCCACTGGCCTTCTGCTGGGCGTTGGAGTTTGCCTGCGTCCAGTGCTGCCACATCTGGTGCGTCGGGCCCTGCATACGCATGTGGAACATGAACTTTGCCTGCATGAAATTGTTCTGGAGCTCCTGCGTCCACTGTCTGTGCGACCCGTGCCACAAGTCCCTCGGCCTTTGCCTCAGTTTAATCAAGGTCCACAAAACGGAAGGATAAATGGACCCCAACACCGATCTCCAAAACCAGATCTAGCCAGACCAAACCCGCACCACCAACGTCCAACCTGACCCTCCAAGTCACTTTGGCCTGTCACCGCCTATGGCAATACCGAGCTGCAACTGTCATTGATTCTCTATATTTCTTGTATGTGAATAAAGAGTTTTCCACCTCAGGCTCAGATCCGTGTGTGATAAATGTGTGCATAGAAAGCAGGGACGTGCGGTGAGGTGAGTGGTTGGTGAGGCACCGGCTAGTACCAGAGCCAGATACACACAGGTTACATACGCCGCCATCGTTAGAGTGAGAGCAATAATTCTAGCACTAGACCTCCTCTGTAACTCTAAACAAGTGACCTGTAAAAATGTTTACAGCGTCGCCTATGGAGGTTTTTTAAGTATTGAATTTTGGCACCATTCCACGAGTGTGCGCAATTTTAAAGCATGACATATTAGGTATCTATTTACTCGGCATAACATCCTCTTTCACAATATACAAACAAATTGGGCTAACTTTATTGTTTTTTTTGTTTTTATTCATTAAACAGTTTCTTTCCAAAAAAAAAAAAGCGTTTGAAAAATTCCTGCGCAAATACCGTGTGACATAAAAAGTTGCAACCACCACCATTTTATTCTCTCGGTTGTCTGCTAAAATATATATATATATATATATATATATATATATATATATATATATCTATATATATCTATATATATCAATATATAATGTTTGGGAGTTCTGAGTAATTTTCTAGCCAAAAAGTATGATTTTTACATGTAGGAGAGAAGTGTCAGAATCGGCCTGGGTAGCAAGGGGTTAATTACCATAAGTAATATACAAAGAATTATTTTATATTGTTTTTACGCTAATTTACTATATTTTCAAAAACTGTACTCAAGCGGGTGGCTTAACGGACAAATTACTGAAGTTTGAAGTTATAACTTCCAACCAGTAATATCACAGTAAATAGATAAATAATAAATTAAATAATAAATTATTATTATTATTATTATTATTAATAATAAATAATTTAATAATAAATTATTATTTTATAACATATAGCATAATAATATATGGTTTAGCATGTACCTTTTCAGCAAGCAGCAGATTCTCATTCTTCCTCTTATCTGTGTGATAAAAACATGGGATTGTGGGTAAATCTTATACACATAAGCACATGTTTTTTCCTTGTAGTTAAGAGGGCTGGGCTGGAAGGGAGCGTTTGTCTTTTAGACACGCCCCCTTCTATGACACTGCAGTGAGAGGAGAGCCTCTACTGCAGCATTTTTACTGGGCAGTTTGGACCAATGGTGCTTTACCATTGGTCCAAGACTCCAAGCTGTCCATTGGGCTCAGTGCCTCTGACAAGAAGTGAGGAGAGGCACTGTGAGCTCATCCTCTCAGTCTGCTGCAAACAGGGTGTGTCAACTTATATTCAAACTGTCCGCTCTCAACGTAGCTTCTGACGGGAGAATCATTCTCCAGAACAATAGGTCGTAGGTGCCCCAAATTTTAAACAGTGTTGGGGTAGAACAGTAATGGAGTAGCTACCTACCCCCCAAATTTGGGGTCTCAGTGAGCCCAGGTTGACGAGCTACGATCCTCGAAGCGCAGTTGTTTTTATTTTTATTTTTTTATGTTCATGGCAGATGAGGCTCCGGCTCACCTGCCTCCCCCCGACTGTACGTCCCTGATAGAAAGGCTGCCAGGGTTCACATAACACAACATAGATTCTTAGATTTAGTATCAGATATATTTTTTCATGTTTGGTACATCCAAGTTATTATTGTGTCAGTGTAACCCTTCCAGGGTTTACTTCCTCTTTAACAACTTCAGCCCTGGAGGATTTGGCTGCTGAATGACCGGGCCATTTTTTGCGATACGGCACTGCGTCGCTTTAACTGACAATTGCGCCATGGCACGACGCTGCACCCAAACAAAATTGATGTCCTTTTTTTCCCCCACAAATAGAGCTTTCTTTTGGTGGTATTTGATCGCCTCTGCGGTTTTTATTTTTTGCGCTGTAAACAAAAAAAGGGCGACAATTTTGAAAAAAACAATATTTTGTACTTTTTGCTATAATAGATATTCCCATTTAAAAAAAAAAAAAAAAGCTAATTTTTTCTCAGTTTAGGCCGATATGTATTCTTCTACATATTTTTGGTAGAAAAAAATCGCAATAAACGAACACTGACTGGTTTGTGCTAAAGTTATAGCGTTTACAAAATAGGGGATAGATTTATAGCATTTTTATTATTATTCTTTCTTTTTACTAGCAATGGCGGCGATCTGCGATCTTTATCGGGACTGCGACTTTATGGCGGACACATCGGACACTTTTGACACATTTTTCGGACCATTGTCATTTATACAGCAATCAGTGCTATAAAAATGCACTGATTACTGTAAAAATGTCACTGGCAGGGAAGGAGTTAACACTAGGGGGGCAATCAAGGGGTTAACTGTGTTCCCTGGTGTGTGTTCTAACTGAAGGGGGAGAGGACTGACCTAGAGGAAGTGACGGATCGTGGTTCCTAGCCATTAGGAACACACGATCTGTCACTACTCACAGAACAGGGATTTGTGTGTTTACACACACAAGTCCCTGTTCTGCCTCTCGTGCCCGCGATCGCTCGTGGCCGGCAGTCATCGCGACCGTCGGCCACGAGCATCGGCACCCCCACGCACCTGCTATCCAGATCCTGCAAGCCGACGTATAGCTACCACGGTTCGGGGGATTGTGCCGACCTTGCCGCTGTAGAATGACGGCGGCTGGTCGGCAAGCGGTGAAAATGCATCTGATTCGCATATATGTGTACCGAGCCTTATAAATGAACACACGGACGATCGTTACCCATTGCTTACTGTGTTCATTCAAGAAAGGAAGGGGCCACTAGACATGTTTACTGGTCCCCCCGCTCTCCATCCTGACACCCAGCAGGTGTCCCCCCACAGCGGGATTGGAGGGTCTGATTGTGTGGGGTAATCGGATAGTGGGGGGGGGGAGACACAATTACTGGAACCAAGCGGGAGAGGAGGAGAAGATGGTTGAGTTTCAAGGGGAGGATCAGTTCCAGTAATTGCTCCCCACTACGCTGATCAAGCTGTATGGGCCCCTCAATGAATGTATAGAGCCCGGGCCCCGAACAGGAGGAACAGTGCTACCCCCTTAGCGGTAGCGGTTGGGGAAAGGGGGGGTGCAGTAAAAGTACCTCCAGCTGCCAGTGTGAACAAGCAGGGTAATCATTGTTTTGTATTATTCCAATTCATCTAAAAATCCGTCTCAGGTGTCCCTATAATGGGTACAAGGACAATAGTACAATTCCCAGCACCCCGTGCAGCTTGCCAGCACAGAGAGCCAAACTACAGAAGAGGAGTCTCCAACCCACAGAGGGCTTTGTTGTGTCCCTACAAATATTTGTGAAGCCGCACGACCACGTCACGTGAGAAACATGAGAAGTATAGTGTATATAGGAGCGTCGTGAGGTTCCAACATCCTGAGAACTTCCCGCACCTCCTGGCATGGAAAGGTGAGGCCAATTAAACATTTAGACGCAACAAAGTAATTGTCTGACAACCAGGAAAACCATGGAGACAATACAATTAGAGGGACAATAGAGGGAAAGGTTCCTCTAAAGGACTTTAACCCTCTAGACTGGCCTTTCTCATCCTTGAAATAACTTTCAGGTCTCAGGAGACCCCCTAATATATATTTACAACTTGGGGTACAGGAATGGGAAGCTGAGATGACACCCAGAGCTGCTCTATACAACATTGTTATTATTAGTTTTATTTACATTATTAATAATAAAAAGAATAACTAGAAAGAAAAAACAGAGGAAGTCCTAGTGTTCCCTCACACTGGTGGTTGGTAAGGAATTGCTCAATTACATTGATGGTCAATAAAATGATCTCTTCCACTGGTGGTAAGTGGGAAAGGGGCCCCATTATCGTTTTGGTCGCTAGAAGAAGGGTCTTTGTTACATTGGTGATCAGTGAGAAGAATGTTCCCTACATTGGTGTTCAGTGAGAAGAATGTTCCTTACATTGGTGATCAGTGAGAAGAATGTTCCTTACATTGGTGATCAGTGAGAAGAATGTTCCTTACATTGGTGATCAGTGAGAAGAATATTCCTTACATTCCTTACATTGGTGATCAGTGAGAAGAATGTTCCTTACATTGGTGATCAGTGGGAAGAATGTTCCTTACATTGGTGATCAGTGGGAAGAATGTTCCTTACATTGGTGGTCAGTGAGAAGAATGTTCCTTACATTGGTGATCAGTGGGAAGAATGCTCCTTACATTGGTGATCAGTGAGAAGAATGTTCCTTACATTGGTGATCAGTGGGAAGAATGTCCCTTACATTGGTGATCAGTGAGAAGAATGTCCCTTACATTGGTGATCAGTGAGAAGAATGTCCCTTACATTGGTGATCAGTGAGAAGAATGTTCCTTACATTGGTGATCAGTGAGAAGAATGTCCCTTACATTGGTGATCAGTGAGAAGAATGTCCCTTACATTGGTGATCAGTGAGAAGAATGTCCCTTACATTGGTGATCAGTGAGAAGAATGTTCCTTACATTGGTGATCAGTGAGAAGAATGTTCCTTACATTGGTGGTCAGTGAGAAGAATGTTTCTTACATTGGTGATCAGTGAGAAGAATGTTCCTTACATTGGTGATCAGTGGGAAGAATGTCCCTTACATTGGTGGTCAGTGAGAAGAATGTCCCTTACATTGGTGATCAGTGGGAAGAATGTTCCTTACATTGGTGATCAGTGAGAAGAATGTTCCTTACATTGGTGATCAGTGAGAAGAATGTTCCTTACATTGGTGATCGTTGAGAAGAATGTTCCTTACATTGGTGATCAGTGAGAAGAATGTTCCTTACATTGGTGATCAGTGGGAAGAATGTTCCTTACATTGGTGATCAGTTAGAAGAATTTTCCTTACATTGGTGATCAGTGAGAAGAATGTCCCTTACATTGGTGGTCAGTGAGAAGAATGTTCCTTACATTGGTGATCAGTGAGAAGAATGCTCCTTACATTGGAGGTCAGTGAGAAGAATGTTCCTTACATTGGTGATCAGTGAGAAAAATGTCTCTTACATTGGTGATCAGTGGGAAGAATGTTCCTTACATTGGTGATCAGTGAGAAGAATGCTCCTTACATTGGTGATCAGTGAGAAGAATGTTCCTTACATTGGTGATCAGTGAGAAGAATGTTCCTTACATTGGTGATCAGTGGGAAGAATGTCCCTTACATTGGTGATCAGTGAGAAGAATGTTCCTTACATTGGTGATCAGTGAGAAGAATGTTCCTTACATTGGTGGTCAGTGGGAAGAATGTTCCTTACATTGGTGATCAGTGAGAAGAATGCTCCTTACATTGGCGATCAGTGAGAAGAATGCTCCTTACATTGGTGATCAGTGAGAAGAATGTTCCTTACATTGGTGGTCAGTGGAAATTCTCAATATTTGGGATTTTCTTGGTGAAGGGGGTTATAACCCTCTCCCAGTGATCAGACTGTACATCGTAACTTTGTAGAAGCTTCTCAGTCCAGGAAGTAGATGGTGACTCTGGATGATGCCTGAACAAAGACAGTGCTGTCCTTCTGGAGAGAAAAGCCAGATGAAGGCACCATCGGGGGAGTCCTGTGGTCTGTATGAAAAGTAATAAATACCTGATGGGTTTTACTTCCTCTTTATTCCCTTGCAAAGTAAAAGCATAATGGGCTAGTATGCGTCGCCCTTCCTTTAGTGCGCATGCGCCGATGTCGGCGCAAGCGTATATGGTAAATATCTCCTAAACCATGCAGGTTTAGGAGATATTTCCAGTACTTACAGCCTTATTATAGGCTTACTTGTAGGTACACGTGGTGTGTAAGGGTTTACAACCACTTTAACTACATCTGATTCGCATAACATGTGAATTGAACCGGCTTTCAATGGAGCCGGTTCACACATGTCTGGGGCCAATTCTTAAAAGGGTCCTGT
Organism: Lithobates clamitans; assembly: GCA_037952925.1. NCBI lineage: Eukaryota > Metazoa > Chordata > Amphibia > Anura > Ranidae > Lithobates > Lithobates clamitans. The sequence goes on from JBBGZY010001107.1 coordinate 773,500, forward strand.
GCGATTTTGGGTCCGGTTTAGGTGCAAACCCAAGTAAAAATGCGAACCTGAATCGATGAACAAAACCGCACCGGACTGCAAACCACAGCTGGACATGTTTGAACCTAGCCCAACTGAAGCATAGTAAAATGTCTTTACTATGCTTCAGTTTGTGAATGAACAGGAGCCTCTGTACAGAACTTTTGCTATTCATTCTTTCTGCAGTGCAGCTGAGGCTGCAGAAAAGGGATTGCGGAATCTATGTCCTCAATCTCCTGGTACTCTGGCCGTGTGAATGAGTGGTTTGTTCGTGCAGCTAGAGCATCTTGTTACTCTATGGCAGGGGTCTCAAAGTGGTGGCCCTCCAGCTGTTGTGAAACTACAAGTCCCATCATGCCTCTGCTTGTGGGAGTCATGCTTGTAACTGTCAGCCTTGCAATGCCTCATGGGGCTTGTAGTTTCGCAACAGCTGGAGGGCCGCCAGTCTGAGACCCCTGGTCTATGGGGATGCAGCGGCTGTACAAACAAAGCCACAGGTCCTAAATTTGACAGGTATACAGGTGCGAATAAGCGGCCCAATTTTCACACTGTCTGTGTTTGGTGCTATACACCTGCACCCACATGCCTGGGGGTTAGGTAGGCTGTACAGGGCCCCATGATTTTTTTACAGCAGCCCTTTGTACACATGCCACAGCCACGGCAGGAATTGAACCCCCTGTTGGCACTTTCGGAGAGACAGGTTGCCAGGGGGCAGTAAAAACAGGCGGCTGAGCTGTGGTTTCACTGCCCCCAGCCGTCCCCTGGAATGCCACCAACACAGCTATTCAGAGAGCTGTACACATGCAAAGTATTGTGGCTGCAGCAATTGTAACTTGGGGTGCAGAGGTTGACAAGCGGCAATGTCTGTCAAACTTGTCCACTGAGATGAAGGGGGCCATACCGCACCATATGCGATTGCGGTGCGATAGTGCAGCATTACAGGGTTAGATCAGGTGGGGAAGAGGCAATATAACGCCTCCTCCCCACCTGTCAAATGCCCTCTGAAAAGTGACCTCAACACAGATCGCTATACAGAGGGCAATGTGAGTGTGAGAGACTCCTATCTCTTTCAGCGCCCGCCAAACGCAACCCATACAAGTGAATAGGGAGGCTCTGCAACTGCCCCACAACCGCGTGCACTGCAGGGCTAGTGTGGGGTTCAAGGGGTTAAAGCAGTCGGCGATACAGTGCCTCTTCACTGCCTGTCAAATGCTCGCTGAAGAGTGACCTGAATGCGGATTGTTCTTCAGAGAGCAAAGCTTACTGTTAATAAGCCCTTAATCGGCAAGCAATCAGTCTCATTCATTTAAATAGTCCCTGCTGATCCTGCCATAAATGTCCTTGTTCAGGTACATCCTAGGGAAGGAGAGGGTGTTACCACTCCAGGTGGGTCTAACAAAAGTAAACCCCTTCACCAATTTAGAAGCCACAGGTGCTGGCAATGCATGTAGCAATAGACAGAAAGTAGTTCTGGACTGCCGCACTCCAAAAAATGTTTGCCTTTTATTCAAAATGCAAGATCAAAAATACATGCCACAGCAGAACGGAACAGAAGAGCTGACGCGTTTCACACTACAAACAGTGCTTAATCATAGCCTGCGCTTTATCCCTGTCTTCCTATTGTCCTCCTGCGTTGTCACCCTGTCACACAGGCCTGTGATTGGAGACTACAAGCGGCCATTTCAACATAGATATACACAGGCGTGATCCACCGTTGTCACCATCAGGAAACCCGTCCTGAGAAATGGCATGCAGCCGTGGAGTGAGTGTATGTATATGAAGTGGCTGCGAAAGGGCTGAAGATAATCAGCAGCACTGAACTTACAAAGGAAGAAAAAATGTGAAAACAAGCATTTAATTAAAAAAAACAAAAAAAAAAAAGTCAGCTGTTTATGACACACAGCGCAAAACTAAATGTCACTCGGTTGGTGTTTACATGGACTTTAAGCACTATTTAGCATGCCTGACGTACAGTTACAGATTGATGAATCAAGTCCAAATAACAGGATTAGAAAATGTGTTTGGCAAAGATGCTGATATTTCCTTGGAAAGCGTTACTAAACTTCTAATTGCTAAAGCGTGTGTTCTCGTTATTAGGAAAAAAAAAAAAAACGAGGCAAAAAAACCCCCAAAAAAACAAGAATAATCTTTAAAAATGTACAAAGTTTCTGCCAACATTCAATAAAAATGAATCATCTTCTTCTGCGGTTATAAGTTCTTCCACAAACATTGTAACCCTTGTGTGTGTTATTAGTGGGAGATCAGATGTTACATTTTACATTTTTAAATTATTATTATAATTATTTGGAGATCAGATGTTACATTGTAACTTATTTTATTTGATATTATTGGGACATTGCATGTTACATTGTAAATGTTTTAATTTATTATCATTTGGAGATCAGATGTTACAGTTTAACTTTTTTGATTTGTTATTATTGGGGAGATCGCATGTTACTGTTATTATTATTATTATTATTTGGTGATCAGAAGCTGCACTGTAAGGTTTTTTAAATTTGTTATTATTGGAGGTTGCATATTACATTGCAACATTATTATTATTATTATTATTATTATTAGTAGTAGATCACGTTACAATATAACTTTTCTTACTTATCGGTATTGGAAGATTGTTTGTGACATTGTAAACTTTAATTTGTCATCATTGTGAGATTGCATGTTACATTGTAACTTTATTATGCTTATTATTTGGAGATTACAAGTTACATTGTAAGTGCCGGTTCACACAGGGGCGACTTGTCAGGCGACCTAGCCACCTGACAAGTCGCCTCCCGTTCTGTACAATGGAACCGTTCTAATAGGAGCGCCCTGACTTAGAAAAAGGTTCCTGTACGACTTTTGGGGCGACTTGAGGCGACTTGCATAGACTTCTATACAGAAGTCGTTTTGCAAGTCGCCGTGGAAGTCGTGTGCAGGTCGCCTCGGTGTGGCGACCAGCAAGTCGTGCCGCCCCTGTGTGAACTGGGTCTAACTTTTTTATTTGTTATTATTGCAACGTTGTATGTTACATTGATTTTCAAATGTATTATTATTATTATGAGATGAGATGTTACATTTTTACTTTGGTATTTGTTATCAGGAGACCATATGTTACAACGTAACTTTTTAATTTGATATTATTGCGACATTGTATGTTACGTTGTAATTTTTAAATGTATTATTATTATTATTCTTATGAGATCAGATGTTACATTTTTACTTTCTTATTTGTTATTATTGGGAGATTACATGTTACATTGTAAATCTTTTATATTTTTATTATTAGTATGATTTGGTGATCATAAGTTGCACTGTAACTTTATTTTAAGTTTGTTATTATTGGGAGGTCACATATTACATTGTAACATCGTTATTATTATTATTATGAGATGAGATGATACATTGTAATTTTTTCATTATTGGTAGATCACATGCTACAATATAACTTTTTTTATTTATCAATTTTGGGAGATTGTGTATGACATTGTGAACTTTTAATTTGTCATTATTTTGAGATCGCATGGTATATTGAAACTTTATTATGATGATTATTATTATTATTTGGAGATCAGATGTTAAATTTTAACTTTTCTTATTTGCTATTATTGGGAAATCACATGTTACATTGTAAATCTTTTATTTTTTTATTATTATTATTTGGTGATCAGCTGCACTGTAACCTTTTTTAATTTGTTATTATAGGGAAGTCGCATATAACATTGTAACATTATTATTATTATTATTATTGAGATGAGATGATTCATTGTAATTTTTTTATTTGTTATCATTGGTAGATCACATGTTATGATATAACTTTTATATTTATCATTATTGGGAGATTGTGTGTGACACTGTAAACTTTTAATTTCTCATTATTGTGAGATCACAAGTTACATTGTAACTTTTTTTTATTTGTTATTATTGGGAGTCAATGGGAGACTATGGGATTGATTTACTAAAGGAAAATCCATTTTGCACTACAAGTGAACTTGGAAATGCAGTCGCTGTAGATCCAAGGGGGACATGCAAGGAAAATAAAAAACAGCATTTTTGCTTGTACATAATTGGATGATAAAATCAGCAGAGCTTCCTCCTCATTTCAAATCATCTCCAGCGACTGCACTTCAAAGTGCACTTGTAGTGCAAAGTGGATTTGCCTTTAGTAAATCAACCCCTATATGTTACATTGTAACGTTATTATTATTTGGGGATCAGATGTTACATTATAACTTTTTTATTTGTAATTATTGGGAGATTGTTTTTTATATTCTAACTTTTTTATTTGTTATTGGGAGAGCACATGATACATTGTAACTTTTTATTTGTAAATATTGTAATGTTGCATTTTATATTCTAACTTTTTTGTTTGTTATTATTGGGAGATTGCATGATACTTTGTAACTTTTTATTTGTAATTATTGGAAGATTGTGTTTTATATTGTAACTTTTTTTATTTGTAATTATTGGGAGATTGTGTATTATATTATACATTTCTTGTTTGGTAATATTGGGAGATTGCATGATATATTGTAACTTTTTCATTTGTAATTATTGGGAGATTGCATGTTACATAGAACTTTTATTTTTTTTATTTTATTTTTTTAAGATCAGATGTTACATTGTAACTTTTTTTATTTGTAATTATTGGGAGATTGTGTATTATATTATACATTTCTTGTTTGGTAATATTGGGAGATTGCATGATATATTGTAACTTTTTAATTTGTAATTATTGGAAGATTGCATGTTACATAGAACTTTTATTTATTTTATTTTTTGTAAGATCAGATGTTACATTGTAACTTTTTTATGTGCTATTATTGGGAGTTGAGATGTTACTTGAAAGTTTTGTATTTGTCATTGTTGGGAGATCAGATGTTACATCCTCCAATACATTGTCAGTGTATATTGAGGGACAAATTATTTTCTTACACTTCCATTGTTTTTTGCACACCGTTTGTTGTCAGTATTGAAACCAATACAAATTTTGATCTTTCATATCTTAGTGACACCTCTATGAGTGCAGTAAAATCCTCAGGCAATGCAGATCGTGGCCTGTCTGACAATGGTCTCTATGACTCCTCAGTTGGATTATTTGGACTCTTGTTTGATGTCATCTTCCATGGAAACCAGGGGACAGCAGATATAAAAGGGACACTGAGGAGGAAGGGCACAGAGCAGACATCCCTCTACCCTGACCACAGAGGAGATCTTCAACCAACATGGCTGAACCCAAATCCATTCATGATGAGCCAATGCCTCTGGACATGGACAATCGCGACCCCAACAACCTCAATGAGCACGTCAGGGTGAGTACAGCATCCTGATGGGGGGCAAAGACCCCTTATGTGTTGTGGGGGCCATTCTCTAAGGTGTGGTCTCTTCCAATATTTCTCTGGTGTACGTTAGAGATGTGTGGTCTTCCGACCTGGATGTTCCTGTTCTAGTCAACCAAATGGGGTCCTCCACAGTGCATTCAAAATACAGGAAAACATTTCAAAAGCATGCGCCCGTTATGTCCTGTAAACATGGGCGGACTTTTCAGCAACAAAGGTCCGACAGTCTTTCTGACGGACTTCCGAAGGAACAGATTTGCCTACACACTATCACACCAAAGTCCGTCGGATTCGTACGTGATGACATACGGCCGGACTAAAATAAGGAAGTTGATAGCCAGTAGCCAATAGTTGCCTTAGCGTCGGTTTTCGTCAGTCGGACCAGCATACAGACGAGCAGATTTTTCGGTAGGAACTGAGTTCCGACGTAAAGATTTGAAACATGTTCCAAATCTAAAGTCTGTCAGATTTTTGACAGAAACAGTCCACTGAAGGTCCGATGAAGCCCACACACGGTCAGATTGTCCGCCGGATTCGGTCCGTCGGACCAGTCCGGTTGAAAAGTCCACTCGTGTGTACAGGGCATTAGCTGAAAAGTAGACGTTCCATGGGAAATGCAAGGTCTATAACACGCCAACACATTTCGGGGGTGAGAATCCCCCTTCTTCAGGGTTTGTATGAAAATCAGAGTGATGGACTCAGTCGTGTAAAGTACAATTGCTGAAGTCGAACCACTTGCTGACCGCCTAACTGGGAAAATACGTCATGGCTTTGACGTAAAATAATTGAATTATGGCTGCAGCTAGATGCCATAATCCCGATATTCATTTTTCCCTCAGGCGCCGGACTTTCTGCTGAAAGTGATCTGAGTGGCTTTGGATTCGACACTGGATCACTTTTAGAAGCAGCTTTCCGATGGTTCCCAGGCTTACGTGGACAAATCTGTAGCTCTAGAGCTGGCAGCAGCTGGGCACAGAGATAGCCAAAGGAAAGATATCCTCCGCTCACTGGCCTAGGACAGTGATGGCGAACCTTGGCACCCCAGATGTTTTGGAACTACATTTCCCATGATGCTCATGCAATCTGCAGCGTAGGTGAGCATCATGGGAAATGTAGTTCCATAACATCTGGGGTGCCAAGGTTCGCCATCACTGGCCTAGGAGGACCAGAGTGACATCATGATGTCACTTCTGGCTCTGGCCCCATTTAAACAATGTCATTTTTTTTTTTGCTTTTAAAGGTAGAGGAGAGAGGACCTGCCATAAAGAGGACCTGTCATGTTGTATTAAAAAATGAGTAAAAACCAAGTGCTGATGTGGATAGGTATATGTGATATGAATAGTGCTTAAAATATTTATACTGATACAATATGTGCTATAATAAGATCAATAAATTAAAGCTGCTATCAATATAAGGTGATCAGATAACCAAACAAATATTAAGTATAAAATTGATGCGCTTTAAATAAATAGCGCACAATATGCTGCTGCGAATTAGCCTAAATACAGGAATATATAATGCATATACGTAAATTAAATAAATAAATAATTATGGTGCTCATAAATGTATAAAAATACCGGAATAAATATAACTGGTGCTGTGACGGTGAATATAAATTAAATAATAATAATGACACTCTGAGTAAATGTCCAGGCGGAGATAAATAGTAGGGGAAAGTAAAAATAATTAAACAGTTCCTTCCCTTAATCCAGACTGATTGATTCACTGGGTTGAATCGTTTGTATCAGGATATTTAGTTTTTCTTGCACCCCACTTCAGCCATACTATTGCTGGTAATTCGACTCTCAGGATAAAGATTTATGCAAAGCAAACAAAAAGATAATAGATCATTGTGCAGTGAACTTTTAAATAGTACACAGTCAGTCGCAGTGGACGAGGAGCTTAGGACGTTCAGTGCTGCAATACACCTGGAGGTTAACAGCAGCGGTTTCTCTATGGGAAGCCTCGTCCACAGCGGCTGGCTGCAATCTGCATATCTGAATGCTTCTAATAGACCGGGAGTTTGTGAGTGTATCTCTTGTCCCTGTTTTGCTTGTGTACTATTTAAAAGTTCACTGCACAATGATCTATTATCTTTTTGTTTTTGGTTTGTATGAAAATCTGATTTAGCGGTGTCAAGTACATTTGCGTACACCTTGGTGCATCTGTGAAGGCACCAGATTGCTGCCTCATCTTCTCATCAGATCGAGACTAACAAATGTCAGAACCATAGACTGAAACTCATGACCCGGCCTTTTTCTGACACTCTCTGTTTACAAGTAAAAATCTAAAATATTTGCTAGAAAATTACTTAGAACCCTCAAACATAAAAATATATATATATATATATATATACATATAATTTTTATTTTTTTATGTTTGAGGGTTCTAAGTAATTTTCTAGCAAAAGAAAATTAAAAAAATATATATATATATGTGTGTGTATATATAAATATAAATATAAATATATATAATTTTTATTTATATATACACACACATATATATATTTTTTTAAAATTTTCTTTTGCTAGAAAATTACTTAGAACCCTCAAACATATATATATATATATATATATATATATATATATATATATATATATATATATATATATATATATATATATATATATTATTTTTTTATGTTTGAGGGTTCTAAGTAATTTTCTAGCAAATATTTTAGATTTTTACTAACACCGCTAAATCAGATTTTCATACAAACCCTGATGAAGGGGGATTCTGTCACCCCTGAAATGCGTTGGCTATTGACTTCAAATAAAGGGCAATCATTTGCACCTAACCACATCCTTTTTTTGGCACTTTTCTTTTTCACCTCTAGTCTTCACCCAAAGGTCCTTCAGATTGAGGGAAACCCTATTTTAGAAGCAACCTAACTGTTACATACTGTAGACAACTCATACCGACAGTTGTCCCTATCACCAGATCCCTCTGATTCTGCACCATTCCCACCCAATATGACTTATAAAAGGAAGGCGATGGCAGGGAGGGATGGTGGATGGAGGTCCAGGGAGGCTCCTTTGGATTTTAATGGAGTATGATTTGTACCAGCTATCTCTCTAATACATCTATACAAATTAAGCAAATTTTTTAACATTGTCCTTATTTTTCTGCTTCTTTGTGTACATACTCAACCAGTCATTCTTTAGTTGATTTAGCTGTGACAGGTTCTCTTTAATATAAAACATAATTTTCTCTTGCTGTTAATCCCTCCTTCTATTTAAAGAATCCCATTTAGCTGCTACAATTTCTGTTTAAATCTAAATATGTAAAATAAATAAATAAATACAAAATAAATAAATAAACGCAATCTAAATACCCTAACTAATTAAATAAATAAATGAATGAGATTCAAAAATATAATATAAAATTAAATAAATAAATAAATAAATAATTAAAATGAAAACATATAAAATAAATAAACTGTAGCAGCTACCACTGTGTTCCTTCTGTCTCTCAGGGGGTATATATTGCATGGCTGTGTGTTATAAATGCCAGCGCTACATTGTACATTGTTATTTATTTTATTTTTATTTAATGTGTCAAACTATTATTTATTTTATAGATTTATATTTTATTTATTCATTTTATAGATTTAAATTTAAAGAGTAATTGTAGCAGCTGCGATTGTATCACTTCCTTCACTGAGAGGCTATCTATTGCTCGTTTGTTTGTTATGAATGTGAGCACTACATTGTTATAATTTTATTTTGTTAAATTATTTTATTTGTTTAATATTTTTTTTTTTTAAACATAATTTTTTTTTTTTATAGATTTAAATTTGATTTATTTGTTTAATAATTTTTAGCCCTAAAATCGAGTTATTTATTTTATGTTATTTTATATATTTAAATTTAAAGAGTAATTGTACAGCTACCATTGTATTTCTTCCATCACTGGGGGGGGGGGTTAATTATTGCACGATTGTTTGTTATGAATGCTGCATTGTTAATTTTTTATGTTTACAATGTATCAAGTAATTGTAGCTGCTGATTGTGTTTTCATTGTATAGAAGAAAGGATTAAATACCGTGAAAATTATGTTTTTCATTAAAGAGAACCTGTCGCAGCAGAATCAGGCAGACGTCTCAGCACAGATACCCCCCCAGGGACACATCTGTCTGTCAATGGCCCTCCCTGGTATTAGATCCCGATCTGTAACAATTACTTCCATCAATCTGTTTTCTGGGTTAATGAATCGTTATCGGGACGGAAAGGTCACGCCGTGTTTTCTCACCTGTAATTCCTGGAAAAATACAATTATATAAATCCGCCCGCAGGGAGCTGCGCCACGCATAGCGAGGACGAAGAATCTTATTAATGTGAGCAAAATGTCATCACAGATAAACCAAAACCTTTGTAAATCCACATTTCCCTCCGCGGTGATGGCGATATTTATATAACTCGCAAGTGCGACATCTAAAAAAAAAAAAGAAAAAAAAAAGGAAATTGTAATGTTTGCCGCTCGCAGTCTGTACGTCAGTTGCCGTAAGCAATCCGGCACAGGCCAAGCACCAAAGGCGGCATTCAAGGTTTTTTTTTTTTATTACCAAATGGCAATTTACAATGGGGGCTAATGCGCCAATACCTTGAGCCAAGCGACTGGTTTGCAGCCTTATTGACTTGAATGGCTGGGTCTGACGGGCAGTGCCACCTGTCAGCTCGACATGCTGCGTACAATTTTCATGTGAACTGCCTACTCCAGTTCAGAGGCGTGCACAGGGGGCGTGCCCAGGACTGCTGTTAGAAATCACGGGGCCCCATACAGCCTACCCAACAGCCCCCCCCCCCCCCACTGTCCAGGAGTATTCATTCAGGAAAGGAAGGGGACAATAAATTATATATTTACCAGCCACTTCCCCCTTTTCATCCTAAAAATTCACCCTGTGTGCCCACAGCAGCTTCCAGCAGGGAGGAGAGAAGGGAAGCCACCAGAGCTGCGGGGGAAAGGGACGCCCAAGGGGGGCCAGGACAGCAGATGGAAGGGGTGCATGTGCTAGAACCACTCCCCTGTAGTGCAGCCAAAGGGAGGGAGAGGAGGAGAAGTCGACAGCATTGTAGGGGAAGGCAGAAGAGGATTGGTGTCTGCAAGAAGACAGTACAGCTGGCCCTGCTGCCCAGTAGATGCCCGGGTCCCCCTTTTGAACTGATGGGGTCCTGGCCCAGTACAGGAGGGCTGGCTGTACTGCCTTATCAGCAGCCCTGGGTGTGCTGGGTGTGTCAGGGCACTGGGTACACTTGAATCACCCTGTGTGCCAGGGCCGATGATAAGGCAGTACAGCCTGCCCTCCTGTACCGGGCCCGTGTCATATTAGTTCAAAAGGGGGACCCAGTCACCTGCCGATCAGGAGTTGTACTGCCTTATTGCAGATACCGATCCTCTTGTTCTTCCCCCTGCAGCGCTGCTGGCTTCTCCTCCTCTCTCCCTCCCTCTGGCTGAGCTGCAGGGGGATCGGTTCTAGCATCTGTGCCTCCATCCTGTCCTCAGTTCCTTTCTCAGTCATAAATGTAAAACACACGTCTGTTTAGAACCCTGATATTTTACCGAAGCTCCCAAAAGGGCAGTTAAAAAAAATGTAAAAAAAAAAAAATTATAAAAAATCTAAAAAAAATAAATTGTAAAAAAACTAATAAAAATCTAAGAAAATGTAAAAAATAATCACATGCTAAGCACATGCGAACGAGTCCCTCATTTTTTTTTATAATTTTTTTTTCAGATTTTTAATAATTTTTTTTAGGTTTTATTTCTTTTTTTTTTGTTTATTTAAAAAAAAAAAAAAAATATATATTTTTTTTTACATAACTCAAGCAAACTTTTTTTTATTACTTTTCTACAATTTTATTATAATTAAAAAAAATTTTTTTTTGGAGCCCTGTTGACGGGCTTGGGTGAAATATCTGATGTCTCACTTCTGAGAAATGGAAGGAGTAATGGGGACATAAATTCCTCAGTCCCTTTCTCTGCAGCCTCAGCTGCACTGGGCAGTGAATGAAGGGGAAGTGCTCTGTCCTGAGCGGCTTCCGCTTTATACAGAAACTGAAGCCTAGTAAACGCAGTTTACTAGGCTTCAGTTATGAATGAACACAGTGAGTGTTCGGTACCGATCATTTATTGGGGGAGATTTACTAAAGCTGGTGCACCCAAAATCTGGTGCAGCGGTGCATGGGAGCCAATCAGCTTCTAATTTCTGCTCGATCAATTAGGCTTTGGCAATAACACCTGGAAGCTGATTGGTTTCTATGCAGAGCTGCACCAGATTTTGCACTCTCCAGTTTTTAATAAATCAACCCCAATGTGTTCATTCAGAAAAGGAAGGGACCAGTAAACAACATATTTACTGGCCCCTTCCCCCGCCCTCTATCTTGAAAAACGGCAACAGCCGGTGGGAGAGGAGAGGAGGGAAGTAGGCAACACTGCAGTGGAATGGGGTGGGCTACACAGGGTGCAGTCTGCACCTCACAGAGTGATTAGGGTGTGCCAGGCACACCTGGCACACCCCATGCGCATGCCTATGTGTACTGCTATATGTTGCCAATTCCCCACTTCTCCCCTCCCAATGCAAACACTTTCTGTCTTGTGGTTGGTGTCACCAGCAGTGGCAGCCCGTCCATTAGGGGTGCAGGGGCGCCACCCCCCTTATCCATATGCCCGGCCCCTAATCTACCTGCCGGGCACCGGACGCATGGAATTCAATGGGGTTTTTTTTTTTTTTGAAGCACATGATTACAGCCTGAGGCTCTAATTGGCTGCAAAAAAGGGTGGGATCAGGGCTCAGAGCACTGCGCCCTGAGCCCACCTAGTTGTGTGACAATAGCAAATGATTATTTGCTATCATCTTTCTGATTCTCCTCCCGGCCAATCAGAAAGCCGGTCCTGAGACCCAATTGGCCAGGGAGTCTTAGGGCTCCCGGCCAACCGTGTCTCAGGACCCACTTGCTGTTCGGCTGGGAGGAGAAGCCCCGGCCCTTCCCGGATCCTCCTGGAGCGAGGAGCAGCAGTCCTCCGTGTCGTCTTCCTCCTCACGGTAAGCCTGCTAAACCCCTGCCTTCCCGTCCCTCTCCTGAGGGGGAGGGGAGTAGTGCAAGTGAGGGGGGCAGGTTTGTTTGCCGCCCCCCCAAAAAAATATTGAGCACCAGTCGCCACTGGTCACCAGGGCAGGAAGTGATGACAGATCTCCCTAATGGGGACACAGACAGCAATAAGGGCTTGACACAAGTGCTAACTCTTCCCCATTCCATTCAGAACTGAAGACAAGTTTCAGGCTATAAATTTCAAACAGAGACATTCAGGTCCACTTAGGAAATAGACGGCACATCCTCACTATTGGTATCACACCATGAGCTGATTCATCATAACGATATCCACCAATAACTGAAATATGATTGGTCTGACACCATTCTGGGAATTAACCCGATTTATCCCAAATTTTTTGTGTTCATCCAACAGGTCCTCTTTGAAGATGCCTTCGGAGAGCCGGAAGGGTCGCACAGTATTGAGGGCGTCTGGGGAGCGTCCTTCAAGACGTACCGTGGGGTGAAGAGCTGCTGTTACATCCTGCTGTCCCTGCTGTGTGGTTGCCCGCTGTCCTTCTGCTGGGCTTTGCAGTTCGCCTGGCTCCAGTGCTGCCACATCTGGTGCGTCGGGCCCTGCCTACGCCTGTGGAACATGAATTTGACCTGCATGAAGTTGTTCTGGAGCTCCTGCGTCCACTGTATGTGCGACCCGTGCTACGAGGCCTATGGCTTGTGCCTGAGCTTCATCCGGGTCCAGATGAAGAACGGTTAAAGATGGCGCCCCCTTATCGCTCAGTGCCACAGACCACACAGATTCTGACCTACGCTGGCATCCGCTAACCGCCGACCTGGAGGCAGCCATATTGTCTCCTGGCAGAGAAACCCAAATTCACCTTCTAAGGACACACAAACATGATGGACCACTCCACCCGCGGCATTGACTAGTAACCTCAGAGAGGCATTGGGCACCATCCATTAAGATCCATTAAGGCGCTAAATGGTGCCAAAGGCATGCTAAAATGGCCCCTCAAACATTATGGTAGGTCATCTTAGCATGCCTTAAGCACTATTGCAGGGCCATCGAGTGCCTCGCTGCTGGTCAATACACAAGTAATGCTGCTATGAGAATCTAGGACTAAATGGATGGTCCCTTGAAGGGTGGAACGAGACCAAAGGGGTGATATGTTAAACCATGGGTGCTCAAGCCGTGGCCCTCCAGCTGTTGCGGAACTACAAGTCCCAAGAGGCATTGCAAGCTGCTAACAGTTACAAGCATGACTCCCAAAGACAGCGGCATGATGGGACTTGAAGTTCCGCAAAAGCTGGAGGGCCAACGGGTTGAGCAGCCATGGTTTAACATATCACCCCCTTGGTCTCTCTACACACCCTCCATCCATTCAGTCCTAGATGAATCCAGATCCTTCATAAAGAGTTAAAAGATAAAGACAGGATTCAGGTTTTCATGTTGTTGCTCACCGGGAGGACCTTCCATCTCCTGTATATGGTGGTGGGTGGGCAGCTCCTGCAATGTATTTTCCATTTTTAGTCTTAAAGATATCTTCCCCACACCAGCAGTAAATCTGAACTGTAACCACTTGTCATGGAGCAGAGAACATCCATCCATACTGCAGATAACAATAATAAATAGGTCCCTGGTGTGTAATGCATCTCTTTGCTCCTTGTATTGTAATTCATATATATATATGTTTTATTAATATTAAAATTCCTCTTTAATTGAATGGCTGTTGGCAATAAATCGTCTTTTCCCATCAACCTCTCCAGCGTCATTCTGTGTGAATGTTCAGTTTCTGCATTATGTAGGGTTTTGGTCCAGAACTCAGTGAAAGTGGACATATAATCAATTACTACCTAAAGCTATACCAATAGTCCGGCTTCAATAGACAAAGTAATAGAAATCCTTTCCTGAGGCTAATGCTGCTCCTAGGCTCCCCTCAGTGCTGGTCACAGGGCTCAAGGTCTAGTTGGTCACGTGATCTCCACCAGAGACTGAAAGTGATCTGACAATCTGCAGCCTTTTGCTACAAAGATACAATGTTGCAGTCTGATGACTGAGGAAATGCTTCCTCCTGCCTGCTACAAAGTTGCAATGTACAGTCTGATGACTGAGGGGCGGGAGACTGAGGAAATGCTTCTGTGTGCCTGCTACAAAGTTGCAATGTACAATCTGATCACTGGAGGAGGGGAGACAGAGGAAATGCTTCCTCCTCCTTCTACAAAGTAACAATGTACAGTCTGATCACTGGAGGAGGGGAGACAGAGGAAATGCTTCCTCCTCCTTCTACAAAGTAACAATGTACAGTCTGATGACTGAGGAGCGGGAGACTGAGGAAATGCTTCCTCTTGCCTGCTACAAAAGTTACAATGTACAGTCTTATCACTGGAGGAGGGGAGACGTAGGAAATGTTTCCTCCAGTAGAGGGATAACATTGTCTCAGCCTAGGCAAAGCCAATGACTGGAGCTCAAGGACAGCTTTTCAATGATAAAAGGTGGCGCTTTTCTGAACACTGATACTGTTGTTGTCAGGGGCCATTGATAGGTGGTCCTCCTGTATGGGGCCCCAACAGTTCAGCAGGGTCCCCAGGGGCAGAGAGGGGATTCTTTAAATACCTTTGGATGCATGCACAGTAATCCCCACAGGATACAAGTTTCCCGAGCTCCATCAGTTGAGTCGCAGGGGAAAGAGAGGGGAGCATTTACTAATTTATCGGGAGCACAGGGAGTAATCTTCCTTGCTACAGCTCCCAACAATTCAGGTCCCGTTCACACCTGAGAGTACTGGAATTGCAGCAAAACACGGGGCCTTTGTGGTGCCATTATTTCTTAATGGTGCGACTTTTCCACGATTGTCATACGACAATCCGTGTCGCTCAGGTGTGAAGTGAATGGGGCCTCAAGCTGAATTTCAGGAATTCAGCAACTTTGCAAACAGTGCAGGCACACATTGAGTTAAGTCTAATTAGGTGCATGTCACCTGCAGTACTTATCTCTATTTCTTATATGGTTGATTGCACTCCTGCAGGATACATTCCTGGCTGTGAGAGGAGAGAAGCACACACAGCCGCTATACCCTTCCTGCTCCTTTTTTGCCCATTCACAGAAGCCTTTATATTTTGTGAATGGGTTCACATAATACAAAGGCTTCTGTGAATGGGCAGAAGGAGGGGAGGGGCGGGCATAGGAGTTTCAGCAACTATGTGCTTCCAGATTTATTCACTGGGTCGTGTTTGGTGGTGGTGCTGCCTGCCGAATGCAACATGCTGTTTAAATCAAGGGTCTACTATATATTTTGGGAGACCTTAGGAAGAATCATTTAGCTGTTTATTTTTTATTAAGGAAGCTGGCAATTAAATTTTATTTGTTCGTAATTTAAACTGTTTATTTATTTTTTTTCTTTGTAATTGTCACTTTTGCTGTAGCACATACTTCAGCAAGAAGGGTAAAAAAATTGCGTTGAGTCCCCCTACCCCCTAATCGCTAAATTGTATACCAGATGTTTTGAGCCTGGTATGGATTTTAAGTATTCCCCTCACAGAAAAAAATGCATGGGGTCTCCCCCTCAGATGCTTAATCCAGGCATGCAGCCTGGCTGGCTAGGAAAGGAGGGGGACAAGTGGGTACCCCCCTCTCCTGAACTATAGCAGGCCGCATGCCAGGGGGTCCCCTCTGGCAAAGCACCTTGACCCCATATTGATAAGGACAAGGGCCCCTTCTCCATAACTCTGGCCTGTTGGTTGTGGGCAGGGGCTTATCAGCATCTGTGCTCACTGCTAGGGATGTGGTGGGTGCCAGCAGGTGCAGGCCACATGCCAGGGGCTCCTCTGGCAAAATACCTTGAATTCATGTTGATGAGGACAAGGGCCTCTTCTTCACAGCCCTGGTTTAGAGGCTGTAGGGGTCTGTGGGCAGAGACTTATCTGAATGTGTGCTGGTTGTTAGGAATGTGGGTGCCAGTGGTTGCAGGCTGCGTGCCAGGGGGTCTCCTCTTGCAAAGCACCTTGACCCCATGTTGATAAGGACAAAGACCTCTTCTCCACAGACAAGGCCCGGTGGCTGTGGGAGTCTGTGGGCAGAGGGTTATCGGAATAAGTGCTGGTTAAGGTTGTGGTGAGTGCCAGCAGGTGTAGGCGGCATGCCAGTGGGTCTCCTCTGGGAAAGCACCTTGACCTCATGTTGATAAGAACAAGGGCATCTTCTCCATAACCCTGGCCCGGTTGTTGTGGGGGTCTGTGGGCAGGGGCTTAATGGAATCTGTCTTGGCAGCTAGGGATATGGTGGGTGCCAGCAGGTGCATGCCATGGGGTCTCCTCTGGCAAAGCACCTTGAACCCATGTTAATAAGGACAAGAGCCTCTTCTCCACAACCCTGGCCCGATGGTTGGGGTAGTCTGTGGGTAGAGGCTTATTGGAATCTGTGCTGGTTGCTAGGAATGTGATGGGTGCCAGCAGGTGCAGGCCACATGCCAGGGAGTCTCCTCTGGCAAAGCATCTTGACCTCCTGTTGATAAGAACAAGGGCCTCTTCTCCACAACCCTGGCCCGGTGGTTGTGGGGGTTTGTGGGTAGGGGCTTATTGGAATCTGTGCTGGTTGCTAAGGATGGAGTGGGTGCCAGCATTGAAAATATTGTTTCTCTATATGACGCAATGCTTCATTAGCCAAAGTTGGTTTGATCCTAGGCTCATCCCTATCCAAGGGGATAGGTGGAAGGGAGCCCTAACACACAGGCAAAATGGGGCCCTTTCTAATATGGCCTTGATTGGTGTTTATTGTGACAGTTCAGGGATTTACAAATTCAGACCTATAAAGTTCAATGGTGTGTATGAAATGATGCGTTTGTGAGCAGTAGCGCCCCCTTGTGCTCGTGGGATCACTGTTGGTGACCTTCGATCTGTACAGTCAATTCAGAGACGCAGTCAGGAAGCAGACTGAGATGAAGTGAAAATATGCACATTATTTATTAACTGATTCTTTGTAATAAACCATTTGAAAATATTTTACAAGTAAATCACACACGCACAATATCTTACAAACTTTCTGTCACTTGTTGAACTTTTCTGTACAAATAAATAAGTAAATAAATAAACTTTTGCTCCAGTTAACGGAAAAAAGCCACTAACTTATGGAGAGAAATTTCAGCAGCGATGACCCTCGAGCCTCCAAGAGATATTTATATATATATTTATATATATTTATATGTATTTATATCTTAGTTGTTTTTTTAAATCTTTTTTTTTCTTTTTTTTTTTTTCCCGGAATGGAGGATCTGACTAAAACGAGTGCGTACAGACGACTGCGCACACACAATCCCACCCCTCGTAGCACAGTCACATTCCCCAAACAAGGCCCAAAAAACACACACGCAAAAAGCTACGAGCAAAAATGACCATCAAAAGGGGGGTTTGTTTATGGTTCCAAATTCCCCGACCGCACCCTCCCCCATCCCCGAGCTCCAGCAGAGGGCATCCTCTGGGGTGGGGTCACTTGGCAAAGTGTTCGTGTGATATGGTAAGTGTCTGAAGCGCCAGTGGAGGCGGTTTGAGATGGAGAGTAAACGAGACGTGACCTTCAGAAAGTTCCAGATGGTGAACCAGCATAAGGCAGGAAGAGAGAGAATAGGAACGCAACAAAAAGCATAGCAGAGGGACAGCAAAAGTTGGGCAAGAGGGCAATTGGCCAGTGACAGTGATAAGACAATTATATAGGTTCTCGTATGGCACCAAAATATATAGAGCCATATATAAAGCCTCTCTCTCTGGAGAGGAACAAGTCCTGAAATACCTGATGGTGGTTGATGTCAATGGTATATACACAATAGGCTATAATGGCCAAAAGTATGTGGACCCCCTCACAAATCAAAATCTTGGTGTTTCCATTGAATGGTTCTCCTAATACTACATAATACAAAGACATTGTAGACAATTGTGCTCTTCCAGCCTTGTGGAAACACTTTGGTGATACCCTTGTTCCAGCATGACTGTGCTCCTGTATACAAAGCCAACTCCATAAACACATGGTGTGACCAGTTTGTTGTGGAGGAACTTGAGTGTCTTGCACAGAGCCATGACCTCTTCTAGTGGACACCTTTGGGATGAACTGGTATGAGCCAGGTCTTCTCAACCTACATCTCCATAAAGACATGGTTTGACCAGCTTGATGTATCTGGTGTCCTGCACAGAGCCCTAACCCCAACCCTACTGAACACCTTTGGGATGAATTGGAATGCTGATGGTGAGCCAGGTCTTTTTTTTTTTTTTTTTGGTGCCCAATGTGAGGCCTGATGTGTGAACCAGGTCTTCTCATTCAACATCATTACCTGACCTCACAAATGGGCACAAATTCCCACAGACACCCTCCAAAATCGTGTGGAAACCTTTCCAGAAGAATGGGGTATGATATAGAAGGGGGTAACTCCACACTGATGACTGATAATGAAAGGAGGGGGGCAACTACATATTAAAGGCCCTTGTTTTGGATGTGGATGACCTAAAAGCTAATAGAGGTGTGATGGTCAGTTGTCCACAAACGGTTGGCCATATAGTGTGCTTAAAATACTCTTTACTTATTACTTTTGACAACATTTTGGTGCCGTGACCCGGGTTAAGTGATAACCATAAGATTTGTGACATACCACGACAACCATCCATCATTTGCCTTCTTGCCCCCACCTTGGTAGGCCTCCACTCTAAATAAAACACAAACGAAGGTCCGAAACCTGGGTCATATTACTGTTCAAACATATATTTGCTTTATCTCTGATTGCACTTATAAGGAGCGGTACAGTAAATCACGTGAGCTCTGGAGGAGGGTTATAGTTCTGCTGTTAAAAGCTGACTGGACTACCTAGGCCCGCTGGTAGTTGGGGTCAGGTGCTGGAACTTCAGATCCCGCAATCACTAGAGGGCCAGTGTCATGCCAACTGCAGAGATCAGGTTTTTCCAGGAGTTACAAGGATAGAACACGTAAAGGAGGACAGGGATGGGCTTCTGGAGGCTCTTACAGCTATATTTATTACTTGCAGTATCTTTGTTCACCTTGGCAAAGGCATAAGCAGCAGAAGAAGCTGCCTGTTTCCTTCCTTGGTGGTCACTGCCTACATGTTGTGCTGAAAGTTTAGGATAACTGATAAGTAGGAAGTGTGCATTAGACGTTGGGCAACCCTACTGCGTGTGCTTGACGAATCGGCTGTGCTTGTATAATGATTCTGTGGTCTCGGAGCCGCATAGGAAGTGCAGGAGAGCTATACCGAGATGGGGTATAGCTGCATCATTCGCTCAGTGTGATGCTGATTGTATGAAGAATATGCAGTCTTAGGAGACGCGGTTGTGCTGATATTTTTTGTATACATTGTGTCCATATTTTGTGGCACTGGTGGGAGCCTAGATACTTGTGTCTTCCACAATCGGAGGCGGTATTTCCATTAAAGGACAACTCCACCCAACAATGATTTCAGTTTTGTGCTGTTGCTGAAAAACGTATTGAATCGTGTGCCGCCTTCTACATTGTGCTCAGCTGCCACGGCTAATAGAAAGGCAATCGATGATGTCAGCCGTCCCCTAATGGATTTTCCAGCTCGCAGATTAAAGAAATCTAGAAGAAGGCCCTTCATTATGGTTTCATGAGAAAAGCAGAGGCACAAACTACTGCAGGGAAATCTGAACATTGTGTGAGGGGCAGAGACACAAACTACTGCAGGGAAATCTGAACATTGTGGGAGGGGCAGAGACACAAACTCCTGCAGGGAAATCTGAACATTGTGGGAGGGGCAGAGACACAAACTCCTGCAGGAAATCTCCCCACTGTGGGAGGGGTTGCGATACAAAATACTGGATAGAAGTTTCAACTTTTTAGGAGGGGGGGCAAAGAGACTTTAGGGAAATCTCATCATTGTAGAAGGGCAGAGACACAAATTCCTGTGGGGAAACCTTATTACTGTGGGAGGGGCAGGGATAAAAATCCCACGATTGTGTGAGGGGCAGAGACAGACCACTGCAGGAAACCTCACCATTGTGGGAGGAGCAGAGACACAAATCTCATCATTGCCGGAAGGGGAAGAGACACAAACTATTGGGGGAAATCTCAGTTGTGGGAGGGGCAGAGACACACACTATTTGGGGAAATCTCACCATTGTGGGAGGGGCAGAGACACAGACTACTGAAGGAAACCTCACCATTGTGGGAGGAGCAGAGACACAACCTATTGGGGCAAATCTCACCAATGTGGGAGGGGCAGAGACATAAACTACTGGAAGAAATCTCACCATTGTGGGAGGGGCAGAGAGACCAACTACTGCAGAGAAATCTCACCATTGTGAGAGGGGCAGAGACACAAACTATTGGAGGACATTTCATCATTGTGGGAGGGGCGGAGACACAAACTCCTGAAGGGAAACATTATCATTGTAGGAGAGGCAGAGACAAAAACTATTGGAGGAAATTTCATCATAGTGGGAGGGGCAGAGACACAAACTATTGCAGGGAAACCTCACCATTTTGGGAGGGGCAGAGACACAAACTACTGCAAGAAAATCTCACCGTTTTCGGCAGGATGGAGACACTATCTACTGCGGGAAGATCTCTCCATTTTGAGCGTGGCAGAGACACAAACTTTTGCCACTGGAGTCACTGACAAATTTAAGATGCTGTTGGCTAATTTAATCCATCGTTGCCCAACATGAACTGAAATATCAGATTTGGGCTGAGTTGGCCTTCAAAGAAAATGTAACATTGCACAGAAGTAAAGACATCCCAAGCCTGTTTCTTTGGTACAATACTGTACGGTCCTATGATGTGACAGGGTTGTGCTTGAGGTTATGAAGCCCGAACAGAAAGAATAACATCAATTATCTAACACAGCTGCTTTTGGCACTCACGTTGCAGCAGAAGTGCAATCCCCTAGAGCCTAGCAAAGGATCCTGGGTAAAGCAATTCTGCAGCCAAAGACATGATAACATCTCCAGTCCATGAAAGTGTGTACAGGATGCTCAACATAGACTTCTTGCATGAAGAACTTGGCATACCCAATGCGGAAACCTAATGTTTCTCACTTTTTGAATTTTCTGTCACCGCCCCCCTCCTCCTAGTGACTTTGGCCCCATGTGTGATCCAACGGGGAGATGGACTTCCACTCGGTCTGACGATGATATGAAGAAGCCATGATGACTTGATGGTGGATGTACAGAATGCCGTTGCGATGTTAACTCTGATCCTTAGCATGTTTTTACTGGAGCTATACAGAAATATGGAGGCCAAGGTCAGAACATCACAGTGACGTGGTGACATCATCTCAGAGACCAGATGTGAAGACAGAAACGGGAAACCGACGAGACGGATGGACAAGAAACAAGAGATCCTAGAAAGTGGCCACGATGGACATGGCAGGAAGTTCTTGCCGACGAGTTAAGTGCTGCTACAAAGCCGTGATGTGGTTCTCCCGGTTGCCTTGGAAAAACTCCTGATGACGCTAAAAAGGTCTCCTGGTTGTCACAGTAAGATCATCCATAACAAGTGGTGGTTGTCGTGGTAACTCAGCCCAAATGCGCTGGAGTGGCACTCGCCTGGTTGTCATGGTAACCACGTCACTAATCAAGAAGTGGCCTCAGGAAGGAGGGAGGAAGCAGGGACGGGTCTAGAGCCCCCTACCGGTGGTGGATGACGTTGAGGCGGAAACCAGGCACAGGAGTAGCGACTGTAGAAAGGCCAGCAAGAGCCAAGACGGTCGGAACATGGAGCCTCTGCCGCAGTCTGATGTATCCTCCTGGATAGGAGAGAAAGAGGGAGAGTTATCTGTCCCTTGGGAGAACTAGGTGAGATATTAGGATAAATGTAAGATATGAGCGCTAATAAGAGTATACAAGAGAGGCTATGTCAGTGGGATCCAATGAGGGATGGAAGAATTGGCCAGCATTATGGTAAGTAGCTTGCTTTATAGCTCAGTGTACAGTACCAAACCTATTGCCTTGGACCCATCATTTAAGTCATTGGTCTCTAAACTGCGAGTCAGAGGCCAAATGTGGCCCTTTGTATACCTTTATCCAACCCTTGGGGCACTATTCCTCTCACTGATACCTGGCACTATTCCTTTCCATAACACCAACTATGGGGCACTATTCCTTCCACCGATACCAATGATGGGGCACTATTTCATCCACTGATACCAATGATGAGGCACTATTACCCCCACTGATACCAATGATGGGGCACTATTCCTCTCACTGACACCAATGATGGGACACTATTCCTCCCAGTGACACCAATGATGAGGCACTATTCCTCCCACTGATACCAATGATGGGACACGATTCCTCCCACTGAAACCAATGATGGGGCCCTATTTCTCCCATTGATACCAATGATTGGGCACTATATCCCCCCCCCACTGATACAATGATAGGGCACTATTCCTCCCACTGACACCAATGATGGGGCACTACCCCCCCACTGATACCTATGATGGGGCACTATTCCTTCCACTAACACCAACTGTGGGGCACTAATAATTTCCCCAGTACCAAAGATAGCATATTGTTTACTCACGCTACTGCCAGGATATTTTCTACTCCCACTGGCTATGGTCGGGCCCCCCCCGAAGTCTGAAGCACAGTAAACTGGCTCTTTGTTTTGAAGGTTTGGAGACTCCTGGTTTAGGCATACAGTTGTCTCACCATAACCTCATATCAATCAACCAATCAACTACCCTTGTTCACTGGACCAATGCCAAGGCACTTATCATGTGTTCCTTTCTAAAGGGGAAGACCAGTGTTCAGGAAAAGTCACAAATTGCCACCTTCACCTGAGCGCCAGCCCCCCAAAGCCATGGCATTGGGTAGCTGTGGAAACACCACTGTTTCTGGAGATTTTTCATTTCTTTAAAACTGTGACTGAAATTATAGAATGGAAAAAAGTAATGCTTTAAAATGTATACAATAGGTCTGGTAGATTACACATAGTAAGGCTGGGTGATCTAACGGGTGGCCCAAGGCCACTTATCACCTCTCATTCCCTGAGAGGTTCTTTGCAATGACCCTTCTAAACATGCAGTGCTGCTATGGAAGCTTCAGAAGGCATTAAAACAAATGCACCATTTACCATCTGGTTGTAGTCGAAGCAGACGTGAGGACCTTTCCGGTATCGAGGCGTTTCCACCAGCTCGCACTGCTCTGGACCTTCCGCTGAGAGATTAAGTTAAGGGACAACAACAGTTAATTGGTATAAACCAAGATGGGCTGAGCTTTACTGCTGAACTTTAGTTCCAGCCAAGGAACTAGAGAGTCGTGTACAAAGCCTTGACCTCAACCCCTAAGACCTTTGAGATGGAATTGTGAGCCAGGTCTTTTTTTGGCGCTCAACATGAGGCCTAATGCGTGAGCCGGGTCTTCCCATGCAACATCAGTACCTGACCTCAGTTGTGGAGAGCACAACTAATAGTTGACCTGCGGACAGATTCTCCCACCTGAGCTGTGGATCTCTGCAGCTCCTCCAGAGTTACCATGGGTATGAGCACTGTTGGGATATAGCACATACATTTTAAAAGCCAGACACAATCTGCATTGTTTCCGGTGAGCGTCACTCAAGACCATACACCAGTGCTTCAGCATTGGTCAAGTGACCAATCACTAGAGAAGCATTGCAACCAAATCAAAATTTCCTCACAAATGGGAAAAATTTTCAATAGACACTCCAAAATCTTGTGGAATTCCTTCCCAGAAGAGAAAAGGATGTTATAGACCCAAAGGGGGAAGAGGTGAGGGCAAATCTATATTAATGTCCATGTTTTTGGGATGGGATGTCCAACAAATTTATATAAAATTGAAAAGAAAAAAGTCTAAGACTTGCAAAGCTGAAAACTAACTCCTGTGAAGACCACTGAAGTGCAGAACTTTTTTTTATCATCCCTATTGGACCCTCTGAGCTTCAGGCAACCACCCCTTCTGTGCCATGGGCCTTCATCTGCCGTTGGCACCATCCTAAAGGATTAGACCCTTCTAGTTATAAACAAGGCCAAGGATAAATCCAAGGAAAAAAACAAGCTCAACTTATCTAACTCACTGTTCGATCCTTCCAGCACTAGACCTCAAATTGTAGCTCAGATGTTGTAGGCAACTGAGAACGCACAGGAACATTCATGGGCAAGCAGTGCATGTGGGTCAAAGTACTTGTGTTGGGCTATAGTGCGTCGATTTTAAAATCCAGACACGATCTGCACCGTTTCCAGTGAGTGTCACCCGAGACTGCTCTTCATCTGCTACCTCATCTAACCCTGGCCCCACCTCAAACCATGATTTGGCTTGTAGCCTTCACTCCTACCCCAACCTCTGACTTATCTTTTTTTGGCTGCACTATTAATCTGCCTGGTTCGACCTTGACCCCAATTCGCACACTGAACCAAAGGATACAACGCGTCTCTGCTTGATCCAGCTTCATGATATCACACTGGCTGCACATCAGCTTCTCCGCCACCACAAACAGCAGATTGGTGTTGGACAGTCGCTGGGCATGGTAGTATCTATTCAAAGGAGAGACAAGAGGACAGGCTGATTAGCAAGGATGTACAGACGCCCCCTATAGATGGCACATGGCACAGTCCAATCTGACCCACCGGGAGCAGGGCCCACAGTCAATGACGGCCGAGTACGTGGAGTTGATGTTGCTGAAGTAATACTGCGTCTGCTTCATGATACAGCTGGCCTCCCGTGGCTCCATACCTTCTGCCATGATGTCGTCTGCGGGGTGATGCAAAATTAAGTCATTTTTTATGAGGTCAGAAAGAATTTTCTTTAATGCTTTACAAGGGTTTCCTTCCTTCCTCTGGATCAATGTCAGGTTTAGATACTGCTGTTTACAGTGCCTTGAAAAAGTATTCACACCCCTTGAAATTTTCCACATTTTGTCACGTTACAACCAAAAACGTAAATGTATTTTATTGGGATTTTATGTGATAGACCAACACAAAGTGGCACATAATTGTGAAGTGGAAGGAAAATGATCAATGTTTTTCAGAATTGTTTACAAATAAATATGTGAAAAGTGTGGGGGGTACATTTGTATGGCGCCCCCCAGAGTCAATACTTTGTAGAACCCCCTTTCGCTGCAATTACAGCTGCAAGTCTTTTTGAGGATGTCTCTACTAGCTTTGCCCATCTAAAAAGGGACATTTTTGCCTATTTTTTGCAAAATATCTCAAGCTCTGTCAGATTGGATGGAGAGCGTCTGTGAACAGCAATTTTCAAGTCTTGCCACAGATTCTCAATGTGATTTAGGTCTGAACTGTGACTGGGCCATTCTAACACATGAATATGCTTTGATCTAAACCATTCCATTGTAGCTCTGGCTGTATGTTTCGGGTCGTTGTCCTGCTGGAAGGTGAACCTCCGCCCCAGGTCTCAAGTCTTTTGCAGTCTCTAATGCCGCGTACACACAATTGGACTTTTCAGCATCAAAGGTCCAACGGTCTTTCCGACAGACTTTCGACGGAGTTACGACGGACGTTCAAACGACCAGACTTGGCCATACACGAAACACGACTAAAGTCCGTTCGAAAGTCCGTTCGTTTGAAGCCAATAGCTGCCCTTGCCTCCTTTTTTGTCCGTCGGACTAGCATACAGACGAACAGATTTTTCGACCGGACTTGAGTCCTTCGGAAAGATTTGAAACATGTTCCAAATCTAAAGTCCGTCTGATTTTTGACAGAAAAAGTCTGCTGAAGGTCCAATGAAGCCCAAAGACGGTCGGATTGTCCAACGGATTCGTTCCGTTGGACCAGTCCGGTCAAAAAATCCGGTCGTGTGTACATGGCATTACAGGTTTTTTTCTAAGATTGTCCTGTATTTGGCTACATCCATCTTCTCATCATCTCTGACCATCTTCCCTGTCCCTGCTGAAGAATAACATCCCCACAATACAACACCTTCTTCCACATGTTTGCTGTGTCCTCCACATGGCTTCTCACAAACTACAAACAGGAATTCTTATGACTTTCTTTCACCAATGTCTTTCTTCTTGTCACTCTTCCATAAAGGGCAGATTTGTGGAGAACACGACTAATAGTTGTCCTGTGGACAGATTCTCCCACCTGAGCCGTGGATCTCTGCAGCTCCTCCAGAGTTACCATGGACCTCTTGGCTCTTCTCTGATGAATGTTCTCCTTGCCCGGCCGGTCAGTTTAGGTGGACGGCCATGTCTTGGTAGGTTTTGTAGTTGTGCCATACTCTTTCCATTTTCCGATGATGGATTGAACAGAGCTCATGCCCATGGTAACTCTGGAGGAGCTGCAGAGATCCACAGCTCAGGTGGGAGAATCTGTCCACAGGACAACTATTAGTCGTGTTCTCCACAAATCTGCCCTTTATGGAAGAGTGACAAGAAGAAAGACATTGGCGAAAGAAAGTCATAAGAAGTCCTGTTTGTAGTTTGCGAGAAGCCATGTGGAGGACACAGCAAACATGTGGAAGAAGGTGATCTGGTGAGACGAGACCAAACTTGATATTTTTGTCTTAAAAGCAAAACGCTATGTGTGGTGGAAAACTAACACTGCACATCACCCTGAACACACCATCCCCACCGTGAAACATGGTGGTGGCAGGATCATGTGGTGGGGATGGTTTTCTTCAGCAGGGACAGGGAAGCTGGTCAGAGTTGATGGGAAGATGGATGGAGACAAATACAGGACAATCTTAGAAGAAACCCTGTTAGAGACTGCAAAAGACTTGAGACTGGGGTGGAGGTTCACCTTCCAGCAGGACAACGACCCGAAACATCCAGCCAGAGCTACAATGGAATGGTTTAGATCAAAGCATATTCATGTGTTAGAATGGCCCAGTCACAGTCCAGACCTAAATCACATTAAGAATCTGTGGCAAGACTTGAAAATTGCTGTTCACAGACGCTCTCCATCCAATCTGACAGAGCTTGAGATATTTTGCAAAGAAGAAGAATGGGCAAAAATGTCCCTCTCTAGATGTGCAAATCTGGTAGAGACATCCCCAAAAAGACTTGTAGAGAAAGGGGGTTCTACAAAGTATTGACTCCGGGGGGCGCCATACAAATTTCCTCCCACACTTTTCACATATTTATTTGTAAAACAATTAGAAAACCATTTATCATTTTACTTCCACTTCACAATTATGTGCAACTTTGTGTTGGTCTATCACATAAAATCCCAATAAAATACATTTACATTTTTGGGTGTAACATGACAAAATGTGGAAAATTTCAAGGGGTGTGAATACTTTTTCAAGGCACTGTATAAGTAATTAGTTATAGACATTAGGTGAGCTACACACACACACAGAAAATCCTGAAGTACACAGGGCGGGTGTGGAGTGTCATTCTTCCCTGCTGTTAATCTCACTTGCTGGCAAACCCCAGCTGTCAAAAGGACAGCCGGCGGTAGCTTTGTGAATTACAGATGCCGTATAAGCTGCTGCTGTCAGAAAAGGGACATCATGTTTATAAACATTGTTCAGAGGAGAATTAGAGATACGTTACACTGTTTATGAACATTATTAAGACAGGAGATGCAAATTCACATTGTTTCTAAAGATTGACAGATGGGAGATACAAACTAACATTGTTTATAAACATTGTTCATACTGGAAATAGAGAGAAACAAAGTAACGTTGTTTATAAACATTGTTCATACTGCAAATAGAGAGAAACAAAGTAACATTGTTTATAAATATTGTTCAGAAGGGAGATGGAGAAATACAAAGTACTACTTTTGGATAAACTTTGTTTTATTCATCTGAAAAGGGATGTCCTTCTATCAGTATATCTAAAGCAACCTGACATTTTTTTTTCCAATATAAAACATGTTCCTATTTAACCCCTTATTAACCCATAATTGAACCTAATTATCCCCAATCACCTCCATCTTCCCCATAACTATTATTTTCTCTGCTGATTGTTTTTCTGTTACAAATTTTCTGATCATTAATATTTAAACTTTGTCATTTTTATTTGTTTTTCGGCTCCATTCACAGCTATGCGACTTTCACGGCACTTGAGGGTCAGACTTCAATGTTGACCCTCAAAAGTCGCATGAAAGTTGTACCCATCAAAGCCAATGTTGCATCCAAGTCGCACCCATCAAAAGTTGCATCAAAGCTGCACTTCAAAAATTGGCGCAATTTTGGAGTCAAACAATTGTGAATGGAGCCTAATGCCGCGTACACACGGTCGCACATTCCGACAATAAAATCCATGTTTTTTTTTCGACAGATGTTGGCTCAGACTCGTCTTGCATACACACGGGTCACACAAATCCTGTCGGAAATTCCGATCGCCAAGAACGTGGTGACGTACAACGCTAAGACGAGCCGAGAAAAAAAAATGAAGTTCAACGGCCAGTGCGGCTGCTTCTCCTTGATTCCGAGCATGCGTGGAACTTTGTGCGTCGGAATTGCGTACACACGATCGGGATTTACGACAATGGATTTTGTTGTCGGAAAATTTGAGATCCAGCTCCCAAATTTTGTGTGTCGGAAATTCCGACGGAAAATGTCCGATGGAGCCTACGCACGCGGTCGGAATTTCTGACAACAAGCTCCCATCAAACATTTCCCGTCGGAAAATCCGACCGTGTGTACGCGGCATTAGTGTCGTATATAAAAAAGAAATAAAAAAAGAAAAAACAAAATATTTTATTTAGTTGCTAAATAACTTTCTGCTTTGTAGAATCATCATTTTAGTATTATTTTTATCAGAACAAATTATAGATTGAAAATGATATATTTTTAACTTGGCTTCTGATGACTAAACGAAATGTAAGCATTGCTCTGGTCCATGAGGGGAGGAGGGGGGGTACAGGTGGGATGGGGGGGGGAGTACAGGGTGGAGTATGGGGGGGGAGTACAGGGTGGAGTACGGGGGGGAGGAGTACAGGGGGGAGGTGGTGGAGGAGTACAGGGGGGAGGTGGGGGGGAGTACGGGGGGGAGTACAGGGGGGAGGTGGGGGGGGAGGTGGGGGAGGAGTACAGGGGGGAGGTGGGGGGGAGAGTACGGGGAGGAGTACAGGGGGGAGGTGGGGGAGGAGTACAGGGGGGAGGTGGGGGGGAGTACGGGGGGGAGTACAGGGGGGAGGTGGGGGGGGGAGTACAGGGGGGAGGTGGGGGGGGAGTACAGGGGGGAGGTGGGGGAGGAGTACAGGGGGGAGGTAGGGGGGAGTACGGGGGGGAGTACAGGGGGGAGGTGGGGGGGGGAGTACGGGGGGGAGTACAGGGGGAGTACATGGGGGAGGGGGGGGTGAAGGGGTTAATAAAGCTGTGCTTCTACCTGGACATCATATCACATGTTGGCTACTGACAATCAAGTTTAATAAAAGAAAATATAGAAAATATAGAAAAGGAAGATCTGTATAGAAGACAGATGGATGCTGGGACCTCAGACAGACGTCACTCACCCGCCTGCATCCAAGTGCTGTACGTCAGGCTGTAGATGAGAGACTGAAATACGGACCTGGGAAGGTGATAGATCAATAAATCCGGATTATACATTGTCACATAAACCATTATAGATGTAACTGCAAACTGCACTGTACAGGGAAATAAAGTATAAATACCGCGCTAAGACAAAAACTAAATCAGCAAAAAAGCAGCAACAATAAACCATCCAATACCTAATGGTGCTAATAAATGTCAATGTAAGAAAAGTAGCGCTACATTAAATATTTCTTATGTAAGAAATAGTGTGAACCAATGCCATACTGTACAGGGAACACAGCATAATAATTATCATCATCCCATCCGCTTTGAGCAAGTCCATTCACTTTTCATGTATTTAATGTATGTGTACACCCATTTACTAAAATCTCCTATAAGCCCCCAATATATGAACGTCTTTTCCAAAGTTGTTTTTAATCCTTATAAATCTGCAGCTTTCTTAAACACAATCTTGGTGATCCCGCCATTAATACTTGTTCAGGCGCTTCCTGTTATTGGGGTCTCCCAATTGCTCTCCGGCATTGTCAATCCTGTCACATGCTCCCCCTGGTGGAGACTAAAAGCCATTGTGATACCATTGTCACTTCCAGAAGTCCCCACCATCCCTGTGCTGAATTCCCGGGTCTGTACACCTGCTGTGCCCATTATGAGGGGTTCCCACCATCCCTGTGCTGAGTTTCTGGGTCTGTACACCCGCTGTGCCCATTATGAGGGGTTCCCACCATCCCTGTGCTGAGTTTCTGGGTCTGTACACCCGCTGTGCCCATTATGAGGGATTCCCACCATCCCTGTGCTGAGTTCCTGAGTCTGTACACCCGCTGTGCCCATTATGAGGGGTTCCCACCATCCCTGTGCTGAGTTTCTGGGTCTGTACACCCGCTGTGCCCATTATGAGGAGTTCCCACCATCCCTGTGCTGAGTTCCCGGGTCTGTACACCTGCTGTGCCCATTATGAGGGGTTCTCACCATCCCTGTGCTGAGTTCCCGGGTCTGTACACCCGCTGTGCCCATTATGGGGGGTTCCGAAAATCCCTGCTGGATTTTATTTTCTCAGAATTAAGGAGAATGTAGCGGGAGGAGTGAGACCTCAAGCTGGAGAGGAACACAGCCTAGAACCTCGATAGGGAAGATTTCACTGCTTGAGTTCAGGGAGATGTATGAAGCCGGCAGACGACTCCAAATATACCTTTTTACTTAGCTGATCTTTTATAAAGAAGACATAAAACTCACCATGCGGCTGCCGATGATAACCAGGCCAGATTCAGGATGTCGGCGATTGTTGGCTAAGAGAGAAGACAAAATGGTCAATAATAAAAACAAAACAAAACGGGGAGTCTTTGAGGGGGAATTTGATGTAAAGGGTGAATGTGATGGGAACTCTGATGGGGACTCTGATGTAAGGGGGTATTTTCTGAGGTACGGGGAAGTGAGGTATGGCGATCCAGCTGACATTTTTTGTTTCCATGTAACAATCAGTATTTTTTGCTAGAAAATTACTCAGAACCCCCCTAAACATGATATCATTTTTTGAACACAATTTTTTGGGTGGGAACAAAGTACACTTTTTTGAATTTTAATGCAAAAACAACACTTTTTTTTGTAAAAATATAAAAAAAAGATGATGTTACGCCAAGTAGATACAAAACATGTCACCCTTTAAAAATGCGCGCCCGTGCAACGGCGACTAACGACATAAATGTTACTATCCATAGGCAATGATTTAAAAGGTCACCACTTTAGATGCACAGAGGAGATCTGGTGCTAGAATTACTGCTCATGATCTGACATTTGCGGCGATACCTCACATGTCTGGAACGATCGCTGTTTGCATGCGTGTGAGACTGACGTGTGTGTACGCCATTACACGTGAGCACGGTGGGGGAAGGAGGCACTTAAAATTTTTTTTATTATAAATTTTTTTTTATTATGATTTTTTTTCTTTTTATTATGATTTCTTTTTCATGATGAATATTTTTTTTTTATTATGAACTTTTTTTAATATGATTTTTTCTTTTTATTATGATTTATCTTTTTCATGATGAATTATTTTATTTATTATTAATTTTTTTATTATGATTTTTTTGCTTTTTATTATGATTTTTTTTTCATGAAGAATTTTTTTTTATTATGATTTTTTGTTTTATTATGATTTTTTTTCAAATTTCCAAATGATGAATTATTTTTTTTTATTATGATTTTTTTTTTATGAATTTTTTTTTTTATTATGATTTTTTTTTTATTATGAATTTTTTTTTTATTATGAATACATTCTTTTATTATGATTTTAATATGTTAATATTCTCATTTTTAATTTTTTTTTTAAATCACTTTTATTGCTGTCGTGGGGAATGTAAACATCCTTGTGACAGCAATAGGCATGTGACAGATCCTCTTTACGGAGAGATCTGGGGGTCTAAAAGACCAAAGATCCCCCCTCTGCTCCTCAAAGCATTTAAAAACACCAAGATCAGCGTTTTAGAATGCTGATGATTTTTTAAAAATGGCCCCGGTGACATCCGGGTAAACCAGAAGTGATGTCAGGTCATCGCTTCCGGGTTACCAATAGCAGAGAGCCGATCAATGCCGATCTTGGCTTTGTTCAGCTGTCTGACCAGCCCGCAGACTATGCGCAATGCGTTTCTTTCCGAATGCGTTTTCTAACGAATTCCGACAAATTCGTTAATTCGGAAATATTCGAATTAACGAAAACCCGTTTAACAAATTTTTCAGAATATTCGTAAATTCATAAATCCGTAAATTTGAATATTCGTAAATATGTAATTTCGAAATTTGGAAATTCGAAAAGTTGAAAATCTGAAATAACTAACGAATAATAACTTAATTATTATTAACTATTAAATTAAAAGGTATTTGGCTGTTTCTAAATTAGAAAATCCGAAAATAAGAAATAAAATCCGATAATTCAAAAGAATAACTAACTAATAAAAACTACAGTAACTATTAAATTTATAGGTATTGAAATTTCCTTTCATATTTGTCTGTTAGTGAACGTAACGAATACGAATTTATCAGAAGTTACGTATTATTCGAAATAACGAATGCCGCATCTAAACGAATGGAACATAACAAATTAATAATAATAAAAACGTTTTATTATTATTATTATTTGTAATTCATTTGTTCCGTTCCATTTGTTTAGATACGGCATTTGTTATTTCAAATAATTTGTAACTTCTGATAAATTCGTACTCGTTACGTTCACCAACAGACAAATATGAAAGGAAATTTCAATACCTATAAATTTAATAGTTAGTTATTCTTTCGAATTATCGGATTCTCTTTCTTATTTTCAGATTTTCTCATTTTCAAATTTACGAATTTATGAATTTTCGAATTTACGATCATAACAAATGACCCAAAAAAACCAAACCAAAAAAAACGAATGAAATGAAAATGAACACATTTTTTAGCAGTGCACATGTCTACCGCAGACATGGCGGCTGGTGGCTCGGGTCTCCCGATGGCACAGGAATGCCCAAACGAGCTACAGAAGGCGGCAAGAGGGGGGAGGGGGACATTCCCTCCCACTGCTCGGAAAAGCAATCCAGATGCTAGTTAGCCACTAGGATTTCTTTTACAAGGGAGCCGACCACCGGCTCCAATAAACGGTACCAGGATGATGCCTACCGCTGTAGACAGCATCCTGGTATAACCACCCGAAGGCCAGTGACGTATGGTATATATATGTAGCTGTCCATCCTCTCAACACATCATGGAAAGATAACTTCGAACATGCCGTCACTTCACATGCCGTGCAATGCACCTACCACAAAGATCCCCCGGGGGGCAGCACCTTTGTTGCTCTCCGTTTTGGGGGCGCACAGTGACTGGTAGTCGTAGGACTCCTTCCTCAAAAAGAAGGAACTGTTGTAGAGAGCGGACATGAGATTGGGATCCACCTCGCTGAAGAACTTCCCCACCTGATGAAAAGAGACATTTGTCACCGTAGGAAACACTGTAATCTTTGGAAAGTCTTTGGACAATGTCAGGAAATCGAGGAGAGTTAGAAAACACTGACCTGGGACCAGTGGTCTTGCTGGTTGGACATGACGAGGAATCCGCCATCGTCAATCAGGACACACAGTAGATCCTGCAGAGAGGAAATGTAGGAGACATCTTTGGCATTAAACACATTGAAATAGCGTTGCCACCTTTTCTTCAAGCCAAAACAGGAACACTTTAGTGGCCTGGGATACCTTTGGATGCCCCAAGGAGAGAAGTAGCCGCAAGCTAACGTTGGGTGTGGGCAAATTGCTCTTGCCGACATCATCGCCCTGCCCCCCATACCATAGTGATGTGATAGTGATGCCATACCAGCCCTCAGACAGCTGCCCGCAACTACCGGACGACAACAGATTTGCGTGTGACTATCTTGTTCACTTGGGGAGCCACAGCCTGGTCTGACTAATGTGTCCGGGGTTTCAGTCTGCCTGAAACCTGGACACGTGATTCAAAAAATGGACTGTCCGGGTGAATCCCGGACAGGTGGCAACTCTACACTGAGATGGAAGTAGGAGGAGATAGAGATACTATTTCAGAGTGACCAGACTGCATATAGAAGGACTTTGACCTCGAACTATTCCATATTTCTGGTGCAAACAGCAACAGATTGGATGGCCAGCTTCTATACAGCCTTTCTGCAACATTTTGGTGCCGTGACCCGGACTAAATGATCAGTAGGAATACTTGTGACAGACCACAACAGCCGTCCATCATTTACCCCCCACCCTGCTAAGCCTCTGTTCCAAGTGCAACGCAAAGGCATTTTCGAGATTTCCCGAAAACCTGGTCATACCACCTTCCAAACATCTGTTTGTTTTATCTGTTATCAGGAGCGACACAATTTGAGCTGAAAATGGAAAAACCTGCAACAATTTTGTCAAAAGTGACCAGGTTTTTTCTGCAGGGCTTGATTGGGACAATTTCTATCCCAAGGAAAAAAACAGGTATATAGGCGCTACAACCCTCCCACATAACAGCTCCGCCCGGTGCTCAGACCTCGAATCTGCCGACACCTCCAACGTACCAGAATAAGGAAAGGGATAATCGGCACTCAGGATGACATCCAAAAAATAGTATTTCTTTATTGAAAAAAAACATCTACAATGCTGCAAAAACATCCGACGCGTTTCAGGCATCAGCCCTTAATTATGGCCAAGACTAAGTGTCAGGGCCGGGCTCAGCCCTTCCTTCTCTGAGCTGGCCGCTCAGCTGTCGGCTAATTGCCAGCTCCTATCTCTCCACAGTTACTCAGCTGTTGATGATATCCTGCTCGTCAGTCCTGCCTACTTAAGCCGTCCAGTCCAGAGGAGCTCTGCCTTCGCCTTGGTCAACATCACAGAAACTATCTCCTGCGATCCTGTTCAAGACTTGCTTTGCTGACATCCCTTCTGGCTCCAGATTCTGCTTGCTGTTCCACTACATTAATCCCTGACTTCTGGCTTGGCTGACTATCCGTTCTGGTTACTGAACTTTGGCTATGTTTTGACTACATACATAGGGTGTCATCTCCTGAGTGATTACCAGCCCTTTCCAAATTTCGATCCCATCCCTTTGCAGTTGATCAAATTCACCATTTTATATCTTTGATTGTTGTGCAATTTCGATGGAAAAATGCAATCGAACGTGTGATCGCTCTATCTGATTGCCCCTTGTTTGGCCATTAGTAATGCTTCCACTCAGTGTCATCGGTTCTACACAATGTCGTGTGTTTGTGGAGAACATTTTTGTATTATCTACCATTGTACAGCACCACAGGATAGGACGGTGCTATACTGTATAAACCGATAGGATAAGATGAACTCCAAGCACATATAGAAAACACAAATGCCTATTGTGTTTTGAAAACCATTTATCATTTTCCTTCCACTTCACAATTATGTGCCACTTTGTGTTGGTCTATCACATAAAATCCCAATAAAATACATTTACATTTTTGGTTGTAACATGACAACATGTGGAAAATTTCAAGGGGTGTGAATACTTTTTCAAGACACCGTGTGAGTCAATAATGTTAATATTAAATTTGACACATTCGGTTCCTCTAAAAGAAGACTTCGGAGAAGAAATAACATCTACTTATGATGTCATACACAGAGACACGCGGACTGCACTCACCTCGTTGTTGATGTCGCAGTCCATCTCGCAGCTGGCCGCGGGACTGCACTGCTGCGGAGAACAAAAGATGTTAGGAATCCTGACAAGGGAATTAAACTGATTATGAGAAGAAAGAATAATGCGAACCAAAAACAGCACCATACAGTAGGTATAAGACCGAAAGGTGCCACCTAGAGAACATAGTTAGATTCAGGCACCTGGCTTCCTCTGATCTCATGGAACAGCATAGGCAACGAATGACTTTACTGATACAATGAAGCCGGCTACTCAGCAACGTCCATTCGAAGGATTCTTTATTGGCTACATAGCAGGATACAGCAGTACCATGTTAACACATTTCAGCCGAAGCTTTACTCATAGCTATGAGTAGGGCATCAGCCGAAACGCGTTAGCATGGTGCTGCTTTATCCTGCTATATAGCCAATAAAGAATTGTTCCAATGGATGTTACGGAGTAGCCGGCTTCATTGTATCAGAGGATGATTGCTACATTTGAAAGGCATTTGGATCAATCGGTGGTAGAATAGGTTTTCTTTGTGGACCATGCATGGCTTTACACCTGGCTTCCTCTCATCTCATGGAGTACAGCAAAGGCAATGCATGACTTTACATCTGGCTTCTTTGAAATTCTGTAATGCAATCCAACCAGAACTACAAAGCAGGCCTGTCTTAATGCATAGGCGGCCCTGGGCACTGCCCAGGGGCCCCAGGTGCATGGAGGGGGGCCCCATGATAATCTTGCATCACATCATACTTGCCAACTGTCCCGGATTTGCCGGTACAGTCACACTTTTTAATAAGCTGTCCCAGGATGGCCGTGTCCCGGGCAGCGTCCTATAAACTGTACTGTGCTCACCTGATCTCAGTATTGTGCCCTCTTGACCCCAGTAGTGTGCCGTCCTGACCCCAGTATTGGGCCGTCCTGACCCCATTAATGTGCCCTCCTGACCCCAGTATTGTGCCCTCCTGACCCCAGTACTGTGCCCTCTTGACCCCAGTATTGTGCCCTCTTGACCCCAGTATTGTGCCCTCCTGACCCCAGTATTATGCCGTCCTGACCCCAGTATTGGGCCCTCCTGACCCCAGTATTGGGCCCTCCTGACCCCAGTATTGTGCCCTCTTGACCCCAGTATTGTGCCCTCCTGACCCCAGTATTATGCCGTCCTGACCCCAGTATTGGGCCCTCCTGACCCCAGTATTGGGCCCTCCTGACCCCAGTATTGTGCCCTCTTGACCCCAGTACTGTGCCCTCCTGACCCAAGTATTGTGCCCTCGACCCCAGAATTGTGCCCTCTTGACCCCAGTATTTTGCCCCCCTGACCCCAGTATTGGGCCCTCCTGACCCCAGTATTGTGCCCTCTTGACCCCAGTACTGTGCCCTCCTGACCCCAGTATTGTGCCCTCTTGACCCCAGAATTGTGCCCTCCTGACCCCAGTATTGTGCCCACCTGACCCCAGTATTGAGCCCTCTTAACCCCAGTATTGGCCCTCCTGACCCCAGTACTGTGCCCTCCTGACCCCCACATACTGTGCCCTTCTACCTCCCCCCTGTACCGTGCCCTTTATGTTGATTAGTCTTTGATTTAAGGCATGTTTTCTTATTGTTTAAAATCGATTTTATTGAAAGTACTAATAAATAATATACGTTTAATTCTATCGTCTATTTATACTTTCATTCTTGAGAGAGGCTACGTAAATTGGGGCAGGCTGATAGGGGCCCCCCCCGGTGCATTACTTTGTCCAGGGGCCCATGTTGCTATTAGGACGGCCCTGCTACAAAGGTCCCCCAATTGGCATTTCGGGGTGACCAAGGAGACGTCAGTAGAGGGTGGTCCGCCGGTATGGCTGCTTTCCTCCACCTTGGTGCTCTGTGCAGCACCTGGGGGGGTCTTTGCTGTTACAGTGTTAGTTTTTTTTTTTTTTTTTTACACTTGTCTTTTTCTTTACAGGTCAGTAGCTATGAAATGTGTGACATTTGAAGTGAGATTCACAAGAAACTACAACTCACTAGACCGCCCTTCTTCACCCTTTTTAATATGGAGGAACAACTGAAATGTCAGGTCAATGTTATATTTGGGATGTATATACCAGAGCTCATATTTTAAGTACTATGTGTTTTAATTTTTGTAACAATAAAAAAAACCCAACCAACCCAAACCCATCAACCTTATGACACCCCGTGTACTTGTTTGATAAAAGTTTCAGATTTGGACGTCTCTGCTAATATCTTAATACTTTCTCCTTTCTCATACATGAATGTTTTAAATTTGTATTAGGTGTTTTTTTTGTAGCGCTGCATTTAAAAAAAATGCTTTGTGCTAGAACAGCAATTTTAGTGCTTTTTAAAAAAAAGAGATAAAATCGCACTGTTGATACGATTTAAACCAAATGGAAGAACAAATATGAACATTTTATTGTAAGCCCGATTCTTTGACTGTAGTCATTATGACTGGATCACGATGGTTTAACCACATCCCATCACCTCCTCCCATCCCATCAGTTGTACTTAGAGTAAAAGTGGTAACCCTAGGACACATACACTATATTACCAAAAGTATTGGGACGCCTGCCTTTACACACACATGGACTTTAATTTCTATCTTAGCTTTGAGTGTCAGAGGAGCTTGCCCCGGCACTGCACACAAGACTGATCACAGATGTTTTATATCTAAGAAACAGATTCTTAGAGAGCTCTTCACAGCCGGGAATATTTAATAGATAACATGGTATTCAGCAGATATTCCAAATGTTTTCTATTTATAGAACATGTAGGGAGCTTCCTGACCTTGCGCGGTCCTTGAGGATTGGATTCGGACTGGTTACTGGCCAGAACTTTGAATTTTTCTACCCAAGCTTCCAGATCCAACTTCACTCCGACAACTGGAAGAAAATAAAGAAGTCCAGTATGACCCATGAACAAAATCAATGAGCACAAACCAACCTGGGAAGCTGCATTGAGCTCTAACTCTGACTTGCTGTGCAGGAAAGATTGGTTGGACGCCCCTCTATCAAAGCTGACTTTTTAGCCCCAACTCACCAGCTGGTTTAAGTCTTCTGCCTTCGACCTCCAGGTCAACGGCTGTGCTGACCAGAATTCCCACCGTATTATTCTCCAGATCAGACGGCCGATATCCAGCTGAAATAAGACACCGTTATCAATTTTACAGATATGGAGATCCAGTGCCCAATTCCTTAGCAGGCCCCAACCACCCAGGATAAGGCTGCAGCCTAAGCGGTTGAGGCTCCTTTGATCATTCCTCAGTGGATAGGACATGGCTGTTGAGACAACAGACAGATGTGGAGGCTCGATTGTAGTACACCACTGTGATCCTTCCCCTTATCGTCACAATCTTTGTGGTGACCCAATACTCCACCTCATGAAGTCTACATGCTTCACTCCCTCATTCTATACACCATGTGGTCCTCACTCCTCCCCTGCACAACTCATTTTCCCCCCTGGAATCCCTACATTCTACCTCTAGGCTGCTCAAACTCTGCTCCCTGGGGTACTTGTACTCCCCCTCTACAATGCCCACCACAGCAACTCCTTTGGTTCTCAGTATCCACCCCTGCACTACTCACACCCCGCCCACTAGGGTCCTCCCTTTCCACTTATGCAACGCTTGCACCCAGCTCCCCTGAGGCCCTTATACGCCATCTAAGTACTGTTCACACCCTACCTCCAGAGGTCCTCACATTCTACCCAACACAGCTAACCAACCCCTTCATATTCTTTCTCTACATTTCCCACGCCTCATTTCCCACTGGGATTCTCATTTTCCAGTCAAACACTGCTTACAACAATCCCCCTAGGGGGTTTTATGTTCTGTCTCTATACTACTCACAACACTTCCCCTAGGGTCTTCATATCCCCCCCACCACCACTAATACAACCCCTCCCCCCTTCCTCTGGTGTCATCAAATACCTCTATACTGCCCATATCCCTAGGGCCAGCTTAGGTAGCCACCTTAGAGCACCAGGCTGGAGGGGGGGGTGGGGGGGTATAATGCCAGCCTTCTGTTCTCCCCAGCAGGCAAACTAAAACTTTCATGCTGCTCTTGGTAGGAGAGACTGCCCCCATCTTGCCCCGCTGCCCCCATCTTGTCATGCTGCCCTTCTTCCTGTTATGCTGCTCTTCCTCCTGTCATGTTGCCCCCCCTCTTGTACCGCTGCCCCCTACATGGCAAAATGCACCTTCACCTTTGTAGACAAAAATCCTTGCACCGGCCCTGAATATCCCACCCTGTGATGCCCTCATATTCCACCCATATCCATTTGGATCCCCATATGCTCCTCCTACACTGCTCACACCCCAACCTGACTCTGGGATCCTTAGATTCCAACTGAACACTGATGGCATCTTACCTCCTGGGGGTCCTCATATTTTACATCTATGATGTTCCCAAACCTGCCCCCCCCCCCCCCCCCCGGGTTCTTATACTCCATCCCTATATTGCTCACAACACTCTCCCTGGGGCTCTCATATTCCACCTTACAA
Source organism: Lithobates clamitans (assembly GCA_037952925.1). NCBI lineage: Eukaryota > Metazoa > Chordata > Amphibia > Anura > Ranidae > Lithobates > Lithobates clamitans. The sequence goes on from JBBGZY010001107.1 coordinate 813,972, forward strand.
TCCATAACCCCCCCCCCCCTTTTCATCTAGTGTCATCAAATTCTACCTGTGTTTGCTCATTTTCCACCCATATCCATCTGAATCCCCATATGCTTACACCCCAACCTGACTCTGGGATCCTTCTATTCCAACTCAATACTACTTTCACCCTTCCTCTTGAGGTCCTCATATTCCACCTCTACACTATTCCCAATCCTGCCCCCTGGTGTTCTCATATTCCACCTCTACACTGCTCAAAAACCTGTCCCCTGGGATCTTTAAATTCCACCTCTACATTACTCAAACTTCACCTCCAGGGTCCTCAAATTCCACCCCTCCGCTATTCACATCTTACCCTCTTGGGTTCTTATATTCTTCCCCTGCACTGCTCACACCCTTCCCTGGGGTCCCCATATTTCATGTCTACCCAGATCCCAAACCCACCCCATAGGGTCCTCATATTCCATTTCTGAATAACTCCCAAATCATTTCCCTGGGGTCCTTGTACACCACCCCTACACTGCTCATAACCCCTCTCAATCTGCACTCACATTTTGCTCCAGCATTGTCCGCATTCCTTAAAATGTGTCCATCACATTCCGTCCCCTGGGATTGGAACACTACACCAACCCACAGCTCCCACCCATCACACTCCGTCATTGCTGCAATCGTTATTTACATGCTGTAGCCCTCTACCTCTGGCATTCCTTAAACTTTGCCCTCTGACTCTCCCCCTACTCACTTAGCGTTTACCCCCCTGGCCTTTCCACTCTGAACACCCCCCCCCCACCCCCCCAGTGATTCTGCCACTTCCTTCCTACTTAATGACTCACGTTCTCTGTATGGCGCTCGGAAGATGTAGCCCTTGTTATCGAGACTTCTTCGGTAGAAGGTGGCATTGTGAGGCTCCATGTCCTCCAACCAGTCATCAGCAGCTCTAGATAACCAGAGAAAAGCGGATTACACCCAAAACATTGACGGGTCCCCATTATCATCTCAGATGCTTCACATGCTAAACGTCAGAACTCACTTGTTGGGAAAGACTCGGGTGATGCCACCGTCTGTTGCCGCATACACCGCCAGAAGCCCGTAACTGCGAAGAGGAGAGAGCAAGAAGAGGAATGTGTAAAGAGATAGATGGAGGGTGATCTGACCAATCAGGAGATCAGAATCTCTATAGATACATTGTCACATCTCAAATGCATCTACTAGAGCCCTCCATTGGTTGACTTAATATTTGTGTGTTTATCTCTGTTAGGTAAGCTTTGCCAAGAATTTATACGGAAACCTTGTTGTTACAGATAGGCTTTGGTGGCTGTTTAAGGTTAAAAAAAAATGGGAGTGGAATTTTACTGGGAACAAAAATTGTTAAAAAAAATGCTACTGTAATCCTAGTCAGCGTCAATGACTATGGATACTGAAGCTCGGCTGTGACATGGATTTGTCCTTCAAGGATAATGAAGATGCAGTGAGTGATGTCAGTTTGCTCACGTGAGAAGATCTTTGTCCTTCCAAACACGGTCGGCCAAATCCCGCGTGATTCCCGTATCCAGGATGAGATTGTGCAGCAGGAAGCTGTCACCTGTTAAATGGGACAATGAAGGTCATTGTACACAGTGTGGTGTGAAGGACCATCAGCTACATCAAATTATACTAAACTCCAACCCATTTATCACACCTGGACTGTCTGGATCATAGGCGGAGATTCCACTCTAACCTTCAAGTAGTTTGGTAGTCGTGCATAGTTTGTAATACAACGTTTGACTCATTTCCAGGAGGTTCCTCTGCTGACATTAGTAAACTCAAGGCAGCTTTTTAAAACCCTTTTTACCTCCTCACCTACATGCCACCAAAGATAGAGCAGACCTTCCAAATGGTTCCTGTCCAAGCTAATGGATTATACACTCTATATAACCCTTCCTACATCCTCACTGACCCATCATCCAAGATAATGCAGACCTTCCAAGCAGTTCCAGTCTAAGCTGATGGTTCACCTCCTCTATAAAAGGCTTCTTACATCCTTTTCAACCCACCATCCAAGATACTACAGACCTTCTGAGCAATTCCTGTACAAGCTGATTGTACACCTCCTTTAAATAACCTTTACTGGCTCTCACGACCTGCCATACTGGATGCTGCAGACCATCCGAGTAGTTCCTGTCCATGCTGATTTTACATCTCCCCAATATAACCCTTCCTACATTCTCACTGACAAGCCATGCAAATACTGCAGACCTTCTGAGAGGTTCCAAGCTGATTGTACTTATTCTTTATATAACTACACCTACCTCCTCACTGACCCACCATCCGTGATACTGCAGACCTTTGTAGTGGTTCCTGCCCATTATGAATGTACATCTCCTCTATATAAGCCTTTCTACCTCCTTCCCGCTCCACCACCCAGGATACTGTAGACCTTTATAGGGGTTACCGTCCAAGCTGATTCCACATCTCCTCTATATAACCCTTCCTACATCCTCACCAATCTTCTATACATGATACTGGATGATACAAGATCTTCTAAGCAGGTCCTTTACAAGCTAATTGTATACATCTCCTCTATAGAACCCTTCCTACATGCTCATTGGCAAGCCATCCAAGATACTTCAGACCTTCTGAGAGGTTCCTGTCCAAACTGATTGTACATCTTCTCTATATAACTCTTCTTACATCCTTCTCAACTCACCATTGAAGATACTACAGATCATCAGAGAGGTTCCTGTCCAAACTGATTGTACATCTCCTCTACCTCCATTTAACCCTTCCTACATCCTTACTGACAAGCCATCCAAGATACTGCAGATCTTCTGAGAGGTTCCTGTCCAAGCTGATTGTGCATCTCCTCTATATAACCCTTCCTACAGCCTTCTCAACCCACCATCCAAGATATTTCAGACCTTCTGAGAGGTTCCTGCCCAAGCTAATGGTACATCTTCCCTTTACAACACTTCCTACATCCTCACGACCTACCACCCATGATACTGCAGACCTTCTGAGCAGTTACTGTCCATGCTGATTGTACAGTTTCTCTATATATAACCCTTCCTACATCCTCAATGATAGGCAGTCCAAGATACTGCAGACCTTCCAAGCAGTTCTTGACCAATTTGACACCCAGCTCTGACCTTTCTCAAGCTGGTGGGTTATGACAGGGTCACCAACAGAACAAATTTTAGCTGATTCACAAAGAATTACCCAACATTCGACCTGTGTATGGCCAACTTAAGGCTCAGATAATAAGATTTTATGCTGTATGCCTTTGCTGTAATTATAAATAAAAACTATTTTCACTCTATGGTGTAGAGTGGTCACTGCTGGAGACCTCAACAGATTCAATATAGACTCTACCTATAATTGAGGTGGACTGGTTATTTCAAACCAAGGCACAGACTTCATGAGCACATGTTAGTGTCAATGTACATAATTAGTGAACTGCTGATTATCCAAGAACACTTTTACAGAGGTCAGGTTCCCTTTAGTTGAAACCCGCACACAAGACCCCCATTATAGGTTCTCATCACTCTGCGATACTCACATTGCTTGGAGTCCGGCGTCACTTTCTCCATCAAAGTAATGAAGTTCAGAAGGAACTCTGTGTTGTTTTCAGACTGTTCGAGCTCTCGACAGTACTGCCTGCAGGGGGGCAGAGGGGCCGGGAAACAGGAGGGGAGCATTAGATGGGGAACAGAGATCATTTTGATCATTGGGAAGATAGAGGAAGAGGAGGGAGATGATCCAGAGGAGATACAGAGAGGAGGGAGAGGATGATGGAGAAAACAGGGATGAAAGATCGGAGGAACACTTTGAAGCACAGCGCAGGGATGATACAGTGGGGAAAATAATTATTTGATTCCCTTCAGATTATGTAAGTTTGCCCACTTACAAAGAAATGAAGGGTCTATAATTTTTATCATAGGTGTATTTAATATGATAGAGACAGAATATCAACCAAAAATCCAGAAAAAACACAATACAACTGGAGTTGCAGTTCAGTGAGTTAAATAAGTATTTGATTCCCTAGCAAACAACAATAATTCTGCCCCCACAGACTGGCTACAGTAGGTGCTCATGTGGTACACAGATTAGTCCTGTCAATGTAAGAAGGTCCTTCTAACGACAACTTGTTATGTGTATAAAAGACACCTGTCCACAGAATCTCTTTCTTCTATTCAAACCTCACCATCATAGGCAAGACCAAAGAGCTGTCCAAGGATGTCGGCGAGAAGATTGTAGACCTGCACAAGGCTGGAATGGGCTACAAGACCTTCAGCAAGAAGCTTGGTGAGGAGACAACTGTTGGAGCGATTATTGGCAAATGGAAGAAATACAAAATAACCATCAATCGCCTTCGGTCTGAAGCTCCATGCAAGATTTCTCCTCATGGGGGTGAGGATGGTCATGAGAAAAGTGAGGGACTTTTTGAGGGACAGAACTACACGGGAGGAGCTTATGAATGATCTCAAGGCAGTTGGGGCCACAGTCACCAAACACACCATTGGTAACATAATACGCCGCCATGGATTGAAATCCTGCAGAGCCCGCAAGATCCCCCTCCTCAGGAAGACACACGTATGGGCTTGTCTGAAGTTTGACAATGAACATCTAAATGATTCTGAGAAGGATTGGAGGATAGTGCCGTGGTCAGATGTGACCAAAATTGAGCTCTTTGGCATTAACTCGACTCGCCGTGTTTGGAGGAAGAAAAATGCTGACTATGACCCTAAAAACACCATCCCTACAGTCACACACGGACTTGGAAACATGATGCTTTGGGGCTGTTTCTCTGCTAAAGGTCCAGGCCGACTTTGCTGCATTGAGGGGCCAATGGACGGGGCCATGCATTGTAAAATCTTGGATGAGAACCTTCTTCCCTCAGCCAGAACACTGAAGATGGGTCGTGGATGGGTCTTCCAGCATGACAATGACCCAAAACACATGGCCAAGGCAACAAAGGAGTGGCTCAAGAAGAAACACATTAAGGTCATAGAGTGGCCTAGCCAGTCTCCAGACCTTAATCCTATAGAAAATTTATGGAGGGAGCTGAAATTTCGAGTTGTATGTGTGTGTCACCGGCGCAAAACCAATATCTACTAATTACTTTAATAGTGATTGCCTTAGTTGCTGCATCCAAAAAACTTCTCATAGAAATAGATTACAGATGCCGTGTGTGTGGATGCGCTGCTCCCATCTAAATACGCTTGTATCCTATCTATAAAGTGCAAACTTATTCCATATACAACATAAATCCATATAGAATCATCACATTAGATAAATAAATTATATCAAAAAATATATATCAAAAAATCCAAAAATTCAATAATTCAATGATGTGTGTCACATATGTGGCAAAGTCACCCAGTGATGTGTTCGAATCTTCTGTCAATTGCCGTGATTGGCGTGCTCTTGTGTTAATTCAATATACCAGTGACTTAGTGCTCCACCACCACCTGTGAGATTGGCCACTCACCAGATATTTCTTTAAAACTACACCTTTGGTTCATTCATAGGGATAACCACTCCACTCAAAGGGAACTTCTTCAACAGTTATGATTGGACCTTAATATTCCTCATAAAACATGGATAAAACGATCATCGCGCAATACCGTTTAAAACTGTTTATTGTATAAAACAAATAAAGACTGTGCACTCACATTTATATGAAGCTTCCTGATGACGCAAATTGCGAAACGCGTAGAGGCTGCTGGGAGTTATACACCCACGTGATCAAGTACGAACGTGGTTGGTGAGGACGCGAACGGGTACGAGGGGAGGAACGGAGGTCGCACAGCACACAATAGGCGAATTGGGCTGCTATGCCTACCCGTCCCTAACTGTTGGAATAGCTTTGTGCCGGCTCGAGGGCACATATAAATGTGAGTGCACAGTCTTTATTTGTTTTATACAATAAACAGTTTTAAACAGTATTGCGCGATGATCGTTTTATCCATGTTTTATGAGGAACATTAAGGTCCAATCATAACTGTTGAAGAAGTTCCCTTTGAGTGGAGTGGTTATCCCTATGAATGAACCAAAGGTGTAGTTTTAAAGAAATATCTGGTGAGTGGCCAATCTCACAGGTGGTGGTGGAGCACTAAGTCACTGGTATATTGAATTAACACAAGAGCACGCCAATCACGGCAATTGACAGAAGATTCGAACACATCACTGGGTGACTTTGCCACATATGTGACACACATCATTGAATTATTGAATTTTTGGATTTTTTGATATATATTTTTTGATATAATTTATTTATCTAATGTGATGATTCTATATGGATTTATGTTGTATATGGAATAAGTTTGCACTTTATAGATAGGATACAAGCGTATTTAGATGGGAGCAGCGCATCCACACACACGGCATCTGAAATTTCGAGTTGCCAAGCGACAGCCAAGAAACCTTAAGGATTTAGAGGAGATCTGTAAAGAAGAGTGGACCAAAATCCCTCCTGAGATGTGTGCAAACCTGATCACCAACTACAAGAAACGTCTGGCCTCTGTGATTGCCAACAAGGGTTTCTCCACCAACTACTAAGTCATGTTTTGCTCGGGGATCAAATACTTATTTTACTCACTGAACTGCAACGTAATTAATAACATTTATATTATGTGTTTTTTCTGGATTTTTGGTTGATATTCTGTCTCTATCATATAAAATACACCTATGATAAAAATTATAGACCCTTCATTTCGTTGTAAGTGGGCAAACGTACACAATCTGCAGGGGACCATATCATTATTTTCCACACTGTATACCCTATGAAGCACAGGACAGGGATGATATACACTGTGAAGCACAGGACGGGGATGGTATACACTATGAAGCACAGGACAGGGATGATATACACTATGAAGCACAGGATGGGGATGATATACACTATGAAGCACAGGACGGGGATGATATACACTATGAAGCACAGGATGGGGATGATATACACTATGAAGCACAGGATGGGGATGATATACACTATGAAGCACAGGACGGGGATGATATACACTGTGAAGCACAGGATAGGGATGATATACACTATGAAGCACAGGACGGGGATGATATACACTATGAAGCACAGGACGGGGATGATATACACTATGAAGAACAGAACGGGGATGATATACACTATGAAGCACAGGACAGGGATGATATACACTATGAAGCACAGGACGGGGATGATATAAACTATAAAGGCACAGGACGGGGATGATATACACTATGAAGCACAGGACGAGGATGATATACACTATGAAGCAGAGGACGGGGATGATATACACTATGAAGCACAGGATGGGGATGATATACACTGTGAAGCACAGGACGGGGATGATATACACTATGAAGCACAGGACGGGGATGATATACACTATGAAGCAGAGGACGGGGATGATATACACTATAAAGCACAGGACGGGGATGATATACACTATGAAGCAAAGGACGGGGATGATATACACTGTGAAGCACAGGACAAGGATGATATACACTATGAAGCACAGGACGGGGATGATATACACTATGAAGCAGAGGACGGGGATGATATACACTATAAAGCACAGGACGGGGATGATATACACTATGAAGCAAAGGACGGGGATGATATACACTGTGAAGCACAGGACAAGGATGATATACACTATGAAGCACAGGATGGGGATGGTATACACTATGAAGTACAGGACGGGGATGATATACACTGTGAAGCACAGGATGGGGATGATATACACTATGAAGAACAGAACGGGGATGATATACACTATAAAGCACAGGACGGGGATGATATACACTGTGAAGCACAGGATGGGGATGATATACACTATGAAGCACAGGACGGGGATGATATACACTATGAAGCACAGGATGGGGATGATATACACTATGAAGCACAGGACGGGGATGATATACACTGTGAAGCACAGGACGGGGATGGTATACACTATGAAGCACAGGACGGGGATGATATACATGTGAAGCACAGGACGGGGATGATATACACTATGAAGCACAGGACGGGGATGATATACACTGTGAAGCACAGGACGGGGATGATATACACTATGAAGCACAGGACGGGGATGGTATACACTGTGAAGCACAGGACGGGGATGATATACACTGTGAAGCACAGGACGGGGATGATATACACTATGAAGCACAGGACGGGGATGATATACACTATGAAGCACAGGACGGGGATGATATACACTATGAAGCACAGGACGGGGATGATATACACTGTGAAGCACAGGATGGGGATGATATACATTATGAAGCACAGGACGGGGATGATATACACTGTGAAGCAGAGGACGGGGATGATATACACTATGAAGCACAGGACGGGGATGATATACACTATAAAGCACAGGACGGGGATGATATACACTATGAAGCACAGGACGGGGATGATATACACTATGAAGCACAGGACGGGGATGATATACACCATAAAGCAGAGGGAATTTCCATAGAGCTTCCATACCTCGGAGCAATGAACACCCGGCCCTCAGACTCAAACGTGTTGGGCATCAAAGACTCAAAATCTGTAACAGAGAAGAAGAATTATCCAGCGAGTGAGCCGGCACAGAGCCCCGAGTACATCCACAGAGGGGGGAACAGACCCCTTTGTGGGGTAACAGAGGAGCCGGCAGCTCCTGGGTGGGTGGCCACGTGCCAGTCTAAAGGGTCTACAGGAGAGCGCCCTCCATAGGCGGGCTGTGTGACTGCACTGTGGCCCTGAGGCTAGTACAGGTGTGTGCGGGAGAGATGTGTGAATGCTGAGCCAGACGATGTGATCTCACCAGCTAACGCTCCTACAGTGCCGAGTGCGGGTGTTCTGCTCTGCGGTGTCCCTAAAACCCAACTTCACGTAACCAAGGGCCCAATCACAGGAGCCTGATCTGCCATCTAATACTTTGCCCCATGTTCCATTGCAAGCCTAGCTATGAAGGTCAGACAGGGCGATCCCTTCCCCCACGGCTGTCCGACAACGCAGATAGCAAGGAGGCGGCTGGTTGGGAACCTGCGCGTTTTGGGCTCCGAGCACATGCCCAAAGCATGCAAGGGCAAGAGGAATGCAGGGCTGACACGCCCCCCTCCCTCTGCATTCTTCTTGCCACTGCTTGTCTGGGCCAATCGATTGGAGCCGAGCTAGTGCTGGTTATCAATGAGCTGTCTCCTTGCTAGCTGCGTTGTCGGGAGGCTGCGGGGTGGGGGTTGCCCTGTTTGACCTCAAAACTAGGCTTACAAAGCATGCAGGAACTTGGGACAAAGCACTACATGTACACTGTACCCCGCTGGATGAAACATTATAAAAAAATGAGCCTAGCCATGAGGTCAGACTGGACCCCTCCTCCCCTTCCTCCGCAGTTGTCCGACAACGCAGCGAGCAAGGAGAAAGCTGCTTGATAACCAGCACCAGCGGCAAGAGGAATGCAGATAGAGGGGGGCGTGCCAGCCCTGCATTCCTCCTGCTGTCGCCTGCTTTGGGCAAGCGCTCGGAGCCAAGCAAGAGCAGGTTGTAAAGCAGCAGTCTCCTTGCTAGCTGTGTTGTCGGACAGCTGTAAGGGGGGAGGGGTCTGACCTCACAGCTAGGCTGATAAAGCATGAAGGAACGTGGGACAAAGCACGACACATGTTGTACCCTGGTGGACGAAACGTGAAAGGCAACAAAAAAGGGTTTGAATTTTCCATTGAACCTCCCGTCCAATCGGTGCTGCCCTGACGGGCGCAGAAACTGTAGACACAGAGAGCCAGACATGTGCAAAACGAAAAATTTTGTTTCGTTAAATTAGTTTAATTCATTTTTAGAATTTGTTTTGTTTATTTGAATTTAAATCGATTTACATTTTTCAAGTTCCATTCAAATTCAAATCAAATTTGAATCGAATTAATTCTATTTGAATTTTGGACGATGGTTATATTCTATTCTATTGTTTTTTCTATTCTATTGTTTTATTTTACTATTCTATTTGAAATTCGAATTGCAGAAAACAGTTATATTGTCATATTCTTTCTATGCCATTATATTATTTTCTATTGTTTATTCTATTTTATTTTTTATTATATCCTATTCCTTTTTTTTTCTATTCTATTCTATTTGATGTCAAATTTATTCTATTCGAAATCCGAATTTCAGAAGATGGTTAGATTCTGATTTATTCTATTCTATTTTTTATTATATTCTATTCCTTTATTTTCTATTCTATTTTATTTTATTCTCTTCTTTTATTTTCTATTTTGTTCTGTTTTACTCTGTTACATAAATTTGTTTAGTTAAATTAGTTTAATTTGTTTTTGGAATTTGTTTAGTTCATTTGAATTTGAATCGATTTGAATTTTGAATCAAATTCATTCTATTTGAATTTTGGAAGATCAGTATATTCTTTCTATCCCATTCTATTGTTTTTTTTTCTATTCTATTTTTTTATTTTCTATTCTGTTCTTTTCTATTATATTCTATTATTTTCTATTTGAAATTTGAATTGCGGAAAACAGTTATATTGTTATATTCTTTCTATGCTATTATGTTCTTTTATATTGTTTATTCTATTCTTTTCTATCCTTTTTTTTATTCTCTTTTCTATTCTATTTGAATTCAAATGTATTCTGTTCGAAATTCAAATTTCAGAAGATGGTTAGATTCTATTTTATCTTTTTATTTTATATTATATTCTATTCCTTTATTTTCTATTCTATTTTATTCTGTTCTTTTATTCTCTATTTTGTTCAGTTTTACTCTAGTCTTTTATTTTCTATTCTATCCTTTTTTTCCTATTGTATTCTTTTCTATTCTACTCCTTTATGTTCTATTATATTTTATTTTATTCTGCTTTTATTTTCTATTTTGTTCAGTTTTACTCTATTCTTTTATTTTCTATTCTATCCTTTTTTTTTCTTTTGTATTATTTTCTATTCTATTCCTTTATTTACTATTCTATTTTATTCTCTTCGGAAATTTGAATTCATATTCGATTAGAAAAACTATTCAAATTTCGCCCATTTAAACTCGTTACTATTGTATTTCGAATACATCCGAATTTCCAAATAAGGAAAAATGTGTCAGAATTTCAATTTTGAAACGAAACGCGACTAGAAACACGACTGAAAAGTAATGAACGCGGGCAGCGGTGCGTCTACACTTTCCCCCCACACTGCAGTGAATACTTTAGGTTGTGGGCGGCCCATTTTAATGCTAAACTGCATGTAAACAATTGGCATATCTGTCCATCCAGTCCTGGGATTTACACAGCTTTGTAACACAACAAAGTCCTGTCTGGCAGGGCAGAAGACCTGATTTATTTTTATTTTTTTCTGTTGCCGTTCAGTAACACAGGTTATGTCCCTCCCTCCAGCATGTGATTGGACAGTGAAAGGAGAAGCAGTAGACTGATGGGCTCATCTCTCTGTGCTCTCTCCTACTCTCAGCAGTCCCTTTGTTAGCACACAAGCTCTGCAAAACAGATGACTGACTTCTGCTGCTTCTTCCTCCCCCAGCCTATGTAAACTAGACATGTGCAATTCATTTAGTTCCGGATTTTTTTTATTTTTACGAATTTCGACAAATTTGTTAATTCGGAAATATCCAAATTAACGAAAACCAGTTTAATAACAATTCATAAATTTGAAAATCGGAAAATTCGGAAGTGAAGTGGACAGAAAATGATACAAATAAATATGTGAAAAGTGTGGGGGGGGGGGCATTTGTATTCAGCCCCCTTTACTCTGATACCCCTAACTAAAATCTAGTGGAACCAATTGCCTTCAGAAGTCACCTAATTAGTAAATAGAGTCCACCTGTGTGTAATTTAATCTCAGTATAAATACAGCTGTTCTGTGAAGCCCTCAGAGGTTTGTTAGAGAACCTTAGTGAACAAACAGCATCATGAAGGCCAAAGAACACACCAGACAGGTCAGGGGGGGAGGGTTAGTGTGGCCATCAGACTTTTCACTACAGTGGAACCTTGGATTACGAGCATAATCTGCTCCAGGAGAATGCTTGTAATCCAAAGCACTTGCATATCAAAGCGAGTTTCCCCATAGAAGAAACAAAGATAATTAATTCCGCATTGACTTTTATTGCATGCAATACTGCATGTGGCCAGAGGTGGGGGTGGGGGTGCCAGGGAGCCTTGGAAATACTCGGGGACAGCTCGGCTGAACTCGGAAAGGCTCAGAAACACTTGGGAACGGAGTATTTCCGAGTGGTTCAGAGTATTTCTGAATGACTCCGAACCGTTCTGAGTGTCACTGGCGCCCCCTCCGCACCTCTGGCCAAATGTGGTACTGCACACCCCATTAGCTTGAATTCTGTTTGTTTTGGGAGACAACACTCGCAAACCGAGTCAGGATTTAAAAAAAAAAAGTTGTACGTCTTTCAAAACGCTCGTTAACCGCGTTACTCGTAAACCAAGGTTCCACTGTGTGAAAAGTCTGATGGCCGCACTGACCCTCCCCCCCCCCGACCTGTCTGGTGTGTTCCTTGGCCTTCATGATGCTGTTTGTTCACTAAGGTTCTTTAACAAACCTCTGAGGGCTTCACAGAACAGCTGTATTTATACTGAGATTATGGATGCAGGGCCAGCTTGAGATATTCTGCAAAGAAGAAGAATGGGCAGAAATGTCCCTCTCTAGATGTGCAAAGCTGGTAGAGACATCCCCAAAAAGACTTGCAGAGAAAGGGGGTTCTACAAAGTATTGACTCCGGGGGGCGCCATACAAATTGCCCCCCCCCCCACACTTTTCACTTATTGATTTGTATCATTTATCATTTTCCTTCCACTTCACAATTATGTGCCACTTTGTGTTGGTCTATCACATAAAATCCCAATAAAATACATTTACATTTTTGGTTGTTACATGACAAAATGTGGAGAATTTCAACGGGTATGAATAGTTTTTCAAGGCACTGTATTGGCCTAAAGTTATGAAGAAATTCATTTTTTTTTTGGTTCAATTTTTTTTTATTGGATATGTTTTATAGCAGAAAGTAATATATATATATATATATATATATATATATATATATAGATATAGATATAGATATATAGATATCTATATATATATATATATATATATATATATATATATATATATATATATATATATATATATATATATATATATATATATAGATATATATAGATAGATATATATATATATACACATAAATATATATATACACATATATACATAATCTGCAGTTAAAGAGACCTGAAAACTTCGGCTGGAAAGAGCTGCGTTCAATCCAGTGCTGGGATAGCGCCACCCAGTGTCCGTTACCTGCATTACACTACGACTGGTGGAGCGTCAGTGCCTTTGTCATTGAGGAACCTTTTCCTCACTTCCTGTCCTATTATCTACAGTCAGATTATAGATTTCCCCTTTCGGGTGTCACCGGTACAGGAAATGCAGGAGGAATCTCTCTTATGGGGACACAAACAGCACCTGAAGGAGGTTCTTATTCTCCCCCCACTCCATCGAAAATAAATTCCTTATGAATATACCCCTAGGAAAATATTATACAATATAATAGATAATTATTATAATAATAATTAAAAAAAAATATTATATATATATATATTATATAGAATACTTTAATAATTATTTATCTAATCACATCCTTCCTCTGTGAGGGTCATTCTATGTGAAGTGATGTAAAATTGCCTAATAAATAATAATAATATAATATCATATATTAACATATAATAAAATATTTTATAATATATAATAGATACATAATATAATAAATAATATAATTATATATAGCATAATTTAATATAATATACTATAATATACCCCTAAGAAAACCTTTTTGGCTGAAGTTCCACTTATGTAGCACCTATAAATATGGGAATGTTAGGGAATTCTCTGCAGATACAAAAGACACAAAAGTAATGAAGCTCTGTAAACAATGAGGCACCAATAAATGCATTTTTAAATGTACGCGGTGTCAGTGCCTGTACAACAGAGCTCAGACTTGAGGAGGAAGAAGAAGCACGGGGAGTCAATCAGTTCACGTGCTGACAAGAAGCCTGCTGATAGGAGGAGAGAGCAGAGTGACAGAGAAATGAGCATCACTGTGCTGCTTCTCCTTTCACTGTCCAGTAACAGGCTGGGGGGCAGGGCAAGGACAACCCGGGATTAGAATAAGTGGGTTGAATGATGCTGGGCATGAGACTGAGGACATCTAGTGCCAGAAAAAAAGTACTGCAGGGGTAATGAATATTTGCTGAATATTACAGCAAAAGCTGTTTTTTTTTTTTTTTAATGGGCTATTCATTTTTATCTTTTTTTTTCTAAGGTTCTAAAGAGCTAAATTATGACTTTTATGTTTTTTTTTTTTCTTTTCTGTTTTAATTTTCTGTTACATTTACCGTTCCCGGAAGTCTTGGATGATCTCCCAGTCGGGTTGTATGTTCTATTCATGTTTCTTTAGATTTCTTCTCACAGTCCAAAATAGCAAAAAGGAAACCTAGAAAATATCTTTCATTTTAGATACATTAGAGTGTAAGCTCCTCTGTACAGAGACTGATGTGATTGGCTCAGTGTTCTCTGTACAGCACTGCGGTATATGTCAGAGCTGGACGGGGGGGGGGGGGAGGGGACATTAGAGTGTAAGCTCCTCTGGTACAGAGACTGATATTATTGGCTCAGTGATCTCTGTACAGTGCTGTGGTATATGTCAGAGCTATATAAATGTATAATAATAATAATAGTGTGTGACGGGGGGCATTAGAGTGTAAGCTCCTCTGGTACAGAGACTGATGCGACTGGCTCAGTGTTCTCTGTACAGCGCTGCGGTATATGTCGGAGCTATATAAATGTATAATAATAATGTGTGACGGGGGGGGGGAGGGGGGCATTGGAGTGTAAGCTCCTTTGGTGCAGGGACTGATGGGAATTGTCTGATGTTCCTTGCAATCTTTTATTTTTGTATTTTTTGATGTAATAGGCTATATTCACAAAGCTAACACACCTTCATAAGGGTCCTTATTTCTTTTTTATTTTTTTTTATTTTTGAGTGACAGTTTTTTTCTGCTAAAATCAATGAGATTCGAAAAAAAAAAAAAGAAAAAAAAAAGTAAAATAACTATGAAAAATAAATATCTGTATATGATATATTAAAAATAACATTGTAAGGCAATTCACAAACTGTTGGCACTATACAAATACTGTATTATAATAATAATAATAAAAATAAATTAAAAATAAATAAAAATACATTTAAAAACATTTCTGTATATGAAATTAAAAAAAATAGAGTATCCCGTGTTAAAGCTTTGTGAACGTGACCTAATGTACAAAGAGGTAACATTGACTTGATTCTAGAATGGCGTTGTGTTTGACCCTCGGGTGAGGTCTCGGTCTCCATGTCTACAAATTGTCATGTTTGGCTGTTGTCAGGATACAGCGACGTTCAGCCTAATGACAGTTCATGGTAATTATATAGATGGATGGAGGAGATTTTGTTCATCTGGAGCTCAGATCTAATCACAGCCTTCCTCTGTGAGGGTCATTTCTATGTGAAGTGATAGAATCGCCTAATAAATATGAAAAAAAGTAAATAGAGGTTTCCTCCAACAATCTCCAATGTACTGAAAGGAAATATAGAGAATCATTTATTTTTATATGCAGACATTGTACTACCTGATACAATACCCTAAATACCCTTGTCAGTAAGTGTCTGACCTCCGCATGACTGGAAATAATAAGCCCAGTTTGATTACACTATTACATATTGTCCTATTTTATATATTTTTTTAAATGTTTTATATATATATATATATATATATATATATATATATATATATATATATATATATACATATAAATATCTATCAATATCTATCTATATCTATCAATATCTATCTATATCTATCAATATCTATCTATCTATCTATCTATCTATCTATCTATCTATCTATCTATCTATCTATCTATCTATATCTATCTATCAATATCTATCTATCTATCTATCTATCTATCTATCAATATCTATCTATCTATCTATCTATCTATCTATCTATCTATCTATCTATCTATCTATCTATCTATCAATATCTATCTATCTATCTATCTATCAATATCTATCTATCTATCTATCTATCAATATCTATCAATATCTATCTATCTATCTATCAATATCTATCAATATCTATCTATCTATCAATATCTATCTATCTATCAATATCTATCAATATCTATCAATATCTATCTATCTATCTATCAATATCTATCAATATCTATCTATCTATCTATCAATATCTATCTATCAATATCTATCAATATCTATCTATCTATCTATCAATATCTATCTATCTATCAATATCTATCAATATCTATCTATCTATCTATCAATATCTATCTATCAATATCTATCTATCAATATCTATCTATATCTATCAATATCTATATCTATCTATCTATCTATCTATCTATCTATCTATCTATCTATCAATATCTATCTATCTATCAATATCTATCTATCTATCTATCTATCTATCTATCTATCTATCTATCTATCTATCAATATCTATCTATCTATCTATCTATCAATATCTATCTATCTATCTATCAATATCTATCAATATCTATCTATCTATCTATCAATATCTATCAATATCTATCTATCTATCTATCTATCAATATCTATCTATCTATCAATATCTATCAATATCTATCTATCTATCTATCTATCTATCTATCAATATCTATCAATATCTATCTATCTATCAATATCTATCTATCTATCAATATCTATCAATATCTATCTATCTATCAATATCTATCTATCTATCAATATCTATCAATAGATATCTATCTATCAATATCTATCTATCAATATCTATCTATCAATATCTATCAATATCTATCTATCTATCAATATCTATCTATCAATATCTATCAATCTATCTATCTATCTATCTATCTATCTATATCTATCTATCTATCAATATCTATCTATCTATCTATCAATATCTATCTATCTATCTATCTATCTATCTATCTATCTATCTATCTATCAATATCTATCTATCTATCAATATCTATCTATCTATCAATCTATCTATCTATCAATATCTATCTATCTATCTATCTATCTATCTATCAATATCTATCAATATCTATCTATCTATCTATCTATCTATCTATCTATCTATCTATCTATCTATCTATCTATCTATCTATCTATATCTATCTATCTATCAATATCTATCTATCTATCAATATCTATCTATCTATCAATATCTATCAATCAATATCTATCTATCTATCAATCTCTATCTATCAATCTATCTATCTATCAATATCTATCTATCTATCTATCTATCTATCTATCTATCTATCTATCTATCTATATCTATCTATCAATATCTATCAATATCTATCTATATCTATCAATATCTATCTATATCTATCAATATCTATATCTATCTATCTATCTATCTATCTATCTATCTATCTATCTATCTATCTATCTATCTATCAATATCTATCAATATCAATATCTATCTATCAATATCTATCTATCTATCTATCTATCTATCTATCTATCTATCTATCTATCTATCTATCTATCAATATCTATCAATATCAATATCTATCTATCAATATCTATCTATCTATCTATCTATCTATCTATCTATCTATCTATCTATCTATCTATCTATCAATATCTATCTATCTATCTATCTATCTATCAATATCTATCTATCTATCAATATCTATCAATATCTATCTATCTATCTATCAATATCTATCTATCTATCAATATCTATCAATATCTATCTATCTATCTATCTATCAATATCTATCAATATCTATCTATCTATCAATATCTATCTATCTATCAATATCTATCAATATCTATCTATCTATCAATATCTATCTATCTATCAATATCTATCAATATCTATCTATCTATCAATATCTATCTATCAATATCTATCTATCAATATCTATCAATATCTATCTATCTATCAATATCTATCTATCAATATCTATCTATCTATATCTATCTATCTATCAATATCTATCTATCTATCTATCTATCTATCTATCTATCTATCTATCTATCTATCTATCTATCTATCTATCTATATCTATCTATCTATCAATATCTATCTATCTATCAATATCTATCTATCTATCTATCTATCTATCTATCAATATCTATCTATCTATCTATCTATCTATCTATCTATCTATCTATCTATCTATCTATCTATCTATCTATCTATATCTATCTATCTATCAATATCTATCTATCAATATCTATCTATCTATCAATATCTATCAATCAATATCTATCTATCTATCAATCTCTATCTATCAATCTATCTATCTATCAATATCTATCTATCTATCTATCAATATCTATCTATCTATCTATCTATCTATCTATCTATCTATCTATCTATCTATCTATCTATCTATCTCTATCTATCAATATCTATCTATCAATATCTATCTATCTATCTATCTATCTATCTATCTATCTATCTATCTATCTATCTATCTATCTATCTATCTATCTATCTATCTATATCTATCTATCAATATCTATCTATCTATCTATCTATCTATCTATCTATCTATCTATCTATCAATATCTATCTATCTATATCTATCTATCTATCAATATCTATCAATCAATATCTATCTATCTATCAATCTCTATCTATCAATCTATCTATCTATCAATATCTATCTATCAATATCTATCTATCTATCTATCTATCTATCTATCTATCTATCTATCTATCAATATCTATCTATCAATATCTATCTATCCACATACATACATACATATATATATATATTTATATACCATAGTTTATATTGCTATAACATTTACACAAACCAATTAATATACATTGGTATTGGATGATTTTTTTTTTAAATCAAAGACGTGAAGCAGAATACACCTTGGCCTAAATTTATGAAGAAATTGGATTTTATTGGATATGTTTTATAACAGAAAGTAGAAATTATAGTTAGAAAATAGTTAGAAAATATATCATATACAAATATTTATTTTTCATAGTTATTTTACTTTTTTTTTTTTCTTCGAATCTCATTGCATTTAGCTGAAAATAACTGTCACTTAAAAAAAAAAGAAAAAAAAAAAGAAATAAGGACCCTTATGAAGGTGTGTTAGCTTTGTGAATTTATAGCCTATTACATCAAAAAATACACAAATAAAAAAAAATTGCAAGGAACATCAGACAATTCTCATCAGTCCCTCCACCAAAGGAGCTTACATTTCAATGCCCCCCACAGTCAAAATTTTCAGCCTTTTTCGTTTATATACTAAAAAACAAAAAAAAAAACAGTGATGATCAAATACCACCAAAATAAAGCTATATTTGTGTGAAAAGAATGATATTAATTCAAATTTGGGTACAGCGTTGCATGACCGAGCAATCGCCAGTTAAAGTAGCGCAGTGCCGAGTAAAAAAATAAAAAATAAAAATGCCCTGGTCCTTCTGGAGGTCAAGTGGTTAGTAATAGATTGCATATAAAACTCCTTATGCCCCGCACACACGGTCGGACATTGATCGGACATTCCGAGAACAAAATCCTAGGATTTTTTCCGACGGATGTTGGCTCAAACTTGTCGGACAAAGTTGTCAGAAAATCCGAACCTTCTGAACGCGGTGACATAAAACACGTACGTTGGGACTATAAACAGGGCAGTGGCCAATAGCTTTCATCTCTTTATTTATTCTGAGCATGCGTGGTACTTTGTGCGTCGGATTTGTGTACACACGATCGGAATTTCCGACAACGGATTTTGTTGTCGGAAAATTTTATAGCCTGCTCACAAACTTTGTGTGTCGGAAAATCCGATGGAAAATGTGTGATGGAGCCCACACACGGTCGGAATTTCCCGACAACAAGGTCCTAACCTTTCTGAAGGTCAAGTTGGTATTGATTTTATTGGATATGTTTTATAACAGAAAGTGGAAAATATTGGTTTTGATTTTTTTTTTTTAAATTCACTCTTTTTTGTTTATATAATAATAAAAAGAAAAAAAAAAAACAGAAACAATAAAAAAAAAACAGTGGTGATCAAATACCACCAAAAAAAAAAAAAATCTCTATTCGTGTGGAAAAAAAAATTACCGTATATACTCGAGTATAAGTCAAATTTTTCAGCACATTTTTTTGTAATGAAAGTGCCCCCCTCGACTTATACTCGAGTCAAGCACTTTTCTGCAGCAAAAAATTTCATTTTCCGAACTGACTTTGGGGCCCCGTATCTCAGGGCCACTTGGTGCTAGGAACCCCAAATTTGGTGTGCCAACCCAGTGGAACTGGTAACACAACATATCCAAAGCTGAAGTTCCTAGCACTAAGTGGCCCCGAGATACAGGGCCCCAATTCTGTTCAGAAAATGTCATTCTCTGCTGCAGAAAAGTGCTTGACATTTTCTGAACCGACTTTGGGGCCCCATATCTCAGGGCCACTTGGTGCTAGGAACCCCAAATTTAGTATGCAAACCAAGTGGAACTGGTACCATAACATATCCAATGAGATGGGGTTCTTAGCACCAAGTGGGCCTGAGATACGGGGCCACAAAACCAGTTCAGAAAATGTCATTCTCTGCTGCAGAAAAGTGCTTGACATTTTCTGAACTGATTTTTGGGGCCCTGTATCTCAGTGCCACTAGGTGCTAGAAACCCCAGCTTTGGAAATTTTATGGTGCTAGTTCCACTGGGTTTGCACACCAAATTTGGGGTTCTTAGCACTAAGTGGCCCCGAAATACGGGGCCCCAAATTCGGTCAACTGTGTCTATCTGCAGCAATGTCATTTCGGGACCCTTTGGGTTCAGAGACCCCAAGTTTTGGCTGCAGCTAGGGGGCATCTAGGAACCCTTAACTACCGAGTTTGAAGTTCAGAGGACCTATGGCTGCAAATGGGCACAGTGAGGCTGCAAATGGGCACAGTTGACCCTCTTTTCCACTTACAGTAGCTGTGCATTTCTCACCCTCGTCTTATACTCGGGTCACTAAGTTTTTCCCATTTTTTGGGGGGTAAATTAGGGCCTCGACTTATACTCGGATCGACTTATACTCGAGTATATACGGTATATAAATTTCATTTGTGTACAGCGTTACATGACCGAGCAATTACCAGCCAAAGTAGAGCAGTGCTGAATAGCAAAAAAAAAAAAAAAATGCCCTGGCCATGAAAGGGGATAAAACATTCTGGAGGTCAAGTGGTTAATAATAGATTGCATATAAACTCCTGAATCTATTTTTAGTGCATTTCACATCATATTTCAACGTATACAATTTTTTTAAAGCTGAAATGTATTTTGCCTAAATTTTGTCCTGTTAGCTTATTTTCTCTCTAGGTTGAATATTATTTATTTAAAAAAAAAAAAAAAAGTGGTTTGGGAAAATACTGCAGTATGGCCACTAGATGGAGCTGATGGTCATAAGAAATACATATTTATTCCCCATGATAGTCAGCTCTTTCTGGTGACCATAATGTGGTATTTTCCCGATCCACTCGAGACTTGGAGAGAAAATAGTCAAATATCATTTGATTTTGCCCCAATCTGGATAGAACGCATGCACATGCAGTTTCACCGAACGAAAAGCTGTTCAAATTTGTGACGATTTACTCCATGGGTGCTCAACCTGTGGCCCTCCAGCCTTCGCCTAACTACAAGTCCCATCATGCCTCTGCCTTTGGGGTTCATACCTGTAACTGTCGGACACTTGCAATGCCTCATGGGACTTGTAGTCCCGCAACAGCTGGACGGCCGCAGGTTGAGCACCCCGTGATACCCTATTGGTGTTTCACTGTGGCCCTCCAGCCTTCGCCTAACTACAAGTCCCATCATGCCTCTGCCTTTGGGGGTCATGCCTGTAACTGTCGGAGACTTGCAATGCCTCGTGGGACTTGTAGTCCTGCAACAGCTGGACGGCGGCAGGTTGAGCACCCCGTGATACCCTATTGGTGTTTCACCCTTTGCGTCTATATCCTGACCAAAGCTTTGGTGGTAGCTGGTGAGATCACATGACGTGGCCGTGTAGCGTGTGCAAGTTTTTTTGTAATGCAAAAAAAGAATATTTGTTTAGTATCTCTATTGTGTCATTAGAAATGTTTTTCATACCTGCGGGCAACTTACCTCCAGGGTTCTGGAACTCTATTCCCGGCAGTGTGTGGGGTGCTGGGTGCAGTGTTTGCCTGTAGGAGGAGGGTTGACCATGTCTGCTCTCTAAGCTGATTGGATGTGTTATGTTCACATGCAAGATGTACTAACGGGTGGAAGGAGGCTTTCACTGGACCATTCTGGGGTAACAGGACAAACTGAGCTCAGGCACCTGCGAAGCCACACCGGGGGGGGGGGACCCAATAAAGACAGTCCAAACCCGCGCCATCCACCCAGACAGGAGGCACAGTGCATTGTGGGGGACTCTAAGGGCATCGAAATGTCGGTCAAAGTTATCTCCCTAAATCATAGTCAAGGTCAAGACGTGAACTCACTCAATAGGCGATCAGCTAATGGAGACAATTTGCAGCAAATTCTAATTTTTTTTTTCGTAGAAGGGGCCCCTTCAATTTACCACCCACAATGCACTTGGATGCTCAGCTGTGGGGTGGCCTGGGGACACGCGATTGGTTTGACTGTAATCTTCTGATCAGAGGTTGAGGTAAGGGACGGACAAGCGATGGTAGGAAGGGAAGGGAAGGGAAGGAAAGGAAACAGGACACTATCATTCTATCATCAGCATTGCCATTACAGGGTCACCGAAAAGGTCAAACAGAAGCTGCAGGGGTCAGTCCTGATCTGGACAACCATACCATCATATTGAACTAACTCAAGACCACCCGCCCCCCCCCTCCAACTACCCAAAGATCGATTGTCTATGAGCCCCGGTATTGTCTGTGCTGACTCAGCACTGCCCCCTAGCAGCTTGTGTAAGAAAGAGGTTGGGAGGGGAGTGAAGAGGAAAACGGAACGGGTACAATACATCATCAGTAGCTAATACCCATTCATGATAACTAGATGAAGGCCACATCTCCATCGCAAGTGGCCATACAGGAAGGAGAGGCAGCAAGGCAAATGAAGGGTGAGGTGGAGAGAGAGGCACCCGGCAGAGGAGGGTAAAAAGACAAGTGTGGGTGGAAGGGGAGAGGGCAGGAGACACACAGGTGGAAACTGGTAACATAAAATGGGTAGGGAGTCTCAGGGGAAGACAATAAGGACGGGGTAAGGAGAAGAACACACACGAAATAAAAAAGGTAGGAATAGGGTAGTGAGAAGACAATAAGGAGGGGGTAAGGAGAAGAACACACACAAAAAAAAAGTCAGGAATAGGGTAGAGAGAAGACAATAAGGAGGGGGTAAGGAGGAGATCCACACAAACAGGGGTAGGAAGACTAACACAAAAAGATAGGATTCAGGAGAAGGCAATTAAGACTGGGATAGAGAGAAGGACTAAAAAAAAAAAATGTAGGAATCTTGGAGAAGACAATAAGGAGGGGGTAAGGAGATCAACACAAAAAAGGTGGACTTGGGAGAAGATAATACTGAGGGGGTATGGAGAACAAGACAAAAAAATGCAGGACTTGGGAGAAGATGATAGGTAGGGGGTAAGGAGGAGATCCACACAAACAGGGGTAAGAAGCTAATAAGGAGGGGGTAAGGGGATCAAGACAAAAAAGGTGGACTTGGGAGAAGATAAAAAGGAGGGGTTAAGGAGATCAAGACAAAAAAGGTAGGAATTTGGGGAAGATAATACGTAGGGGGTAGGAAGGAGATCCACACAAACAGGGGTAAGAAAATTAACATAAACGTAGGAATCCAGAGAAGGCAAAAAGGACCAGAGATAGGGAGAAGACCTCGAAAAAGTTAGGAACTGGGTGTAGACAATAAGGAGGGAGTAAGGAGATCAACACAAAAAGTAGGAATTGGGAGATGATATTAAGGAGGGGTAAGGGGATCAAGACAAAAATGGTAGGAATGTGAAGAGGATAATATATAGGGGGTAAGGAGGAGACCCGCATGGACAGGGGTAAGAAAATGGGGTAGGGAGAAGAACACAAAAAGTTTGGAATCGGGAGTAGACAGCAAGGAGAAGGTGAGGAGATCAACACAAAAATGGAAAAATTGAAAGAAGGTAATGGGGTAAGGAGATCAACCCAAAAATGGTGGACTTGGGAGAAGATAATACTGAGGGGGTATGGAGAACAAGACAAAAAATTTAGGACTTGGGAGAAGATAATAGGTAGGGGGTAAGGAGGAGATCCACACAAACAAGGGGTAGGAAGATTAACACAAAAAGATAGGAATCGGGAGAAGGAAATTAGGACTGGGGTAGGGAGAACGGCTTAAATAAATGTAGGGATCTGGAGAAGACAATAAGGAGTGAGTAAGGAGATCAACACAAAAAGGTGGACCCTGGGAGAAGATAATATTGAGGGGGTATGGAGATCAAGACAAAAATGGTAGGAACTGGGAGAACATAATACGTAGGGGGTAAGGAGAAGATCCACACAAACAGAGGTAAGAAGATTAACACAAAAATGTAGGAATCCGGAGAAGGCAATAAGTAGGATGTAAAGAGGAGATCCGCACAAACAGGGGTGTTATTGGACAAACAAGACGAAAATAGTTACAGTTGATGAGTAAAAAACAAAGGGAATGGACTTTGGGTATTAGGTGGACATACAAGGAAGGAGGGGAAAATACTATGGACTTGGAAGGAGGAGAAAGTGTTTCGGACTTTGGAAGACATACAGGAGCATAATGTTGGGGATAGGAAGAATTGAGACAAGGGCAAGGATAAAAGTGATGGGGATTTAGGAGAAGGACAAACATCTCGGTAAGGATCCAGGGTATTGATAGGAGACAATAAGGCCAGGGGAAGGCAGATACTTAAGAGTTAGGACACACAGACCATAATCTGGAATCAATGGGATACGATTTCTCAGGATTAAAGAGAAAGAAAATAAAGAATGGAAATATAAATTAGAATTTAGGGGAAAGACACAAGAGGATGCCTTCAAAACAAGGGGTCCCTAAGCTAAAACCTTATGGGCAGGACAACCCTGGGACAGCTGAGGGCTGATGTTCTACAGAAATCTAGAGTTTAAAGAAGTTTGTATTAGGTTTATAGAGTAATTGTGTGCAAGAGCATCAATCATTTTGTAATAATCTAAACTATCATTAAGGTTTTTATTATGATTATTGCTACTACAAATGTAACTCTCATCCAAAGCACTTCACCACAGTGCAGACTATGCTGACAGCTCTCCTGCTGCCTGTTCTTGATTTAGGCCTATATCATGTTAAGTTCAATGACATGTATTGTCATGGTTGACGCTACCAGCTGCTACGGATTATATACCTTCTCCCCCAAAAATGAGCGGTAGAGGTGTGCAGAAGCACCTGTATAGGGACGAAATGTTTAAGAGGGTCTTGTGTGACAATAATTGGTCTTTATTGATCATAGGATACATGCGGGGCCCACAATTCGTAGTTATGCCCCTGAAGAGGACTCAGGAGTTTGGACACACAAAGGGGGTGGATTTTAGAAGCATTAAATGTATAGAAGGGAAAGGATACAGTATCAACTGGAACAAAAAGGTGACAAGAAAAAAGGAAAAGCCTACTCAAGAAGAAAGATAAAATCCTGAGACCAGAGAAAAGGAAAGCCAGGCCACCAAACCAAGGTGGGAATAAAGAAAACAAAGTGACAAAGTCTTGTTAATTAGGGTAAAATGTACAAGGGGAGGGGGGGGGGTCTGAGGATTTGGGGGGAATCAAGACTGGAAATTTGGCAGACAGGTAAACAGTAAGCCTAAAATCCAAGGATGGAAGGGAAAAGAGATGGGTACCAAGAGGAGAAAGGATGGTGGACTTTGGGAAGGTGTGAGACACAGCTAGAAGATTGGGACACATCAGCTATTAGGAACTTGAGTAATAGGGGGGCAGAGAATGTAGCACTTTGGGGTGCTGGAAAATACAATTTGGGAATTTGGAGCACATCCGGGTATTAGGAACTGGAGTAGTGGATGGGAAGGAGAATGGAGCACTTTGAGGTGTTAGCACAAACAAGTTGGGAATTTGGTACACGTCTGGTATTGGGAACTTGAGTAGTAGGAGGGAAGAGAGTGGAGCACTTTGACGGTTAGCACACACAAGTTGGTAACGTGGAACACCTCGGGTATTAGGATACTGAGTAGCATGGGGGAATGGCATGGAGCACTTTGGGGTGTTAGGACACAAAAGTTGGGAATCTGGAACACATTGGGTATTAATAAGTTGAGTACTAAATGGAAAGGGAATGGGGTGTTAGCACACACACATTGGGAATTTGGAACACTTTGGGTATGAGGAACCTGAGATGTAGGAGGGAAGAGAATGAAACATTTTGAGGTGTTAGCATCAAGTACTAGGAAAATGAGTAGTAGAAGGGAGCACTTTAAGGTGTTAGCACACACACGTTAGTATTCTGGAACACAATGGGCATTGGGAACCTGAGTTGTAGGAGGGAAGACAATGAAACACTTTGGGGTGTTAGCACACACAAGTGGTTAAATTGGAACATATTGAGTACTGGGAACTTGAGTAGTAAGAGGGAAGGGAATGGAGCACTTTGGGGTGTTAGCACACACAAGCTGTCAATCTGGAGCACATTAGGTAATAGGAACTGGAGCACTATGTGGGAAGAGAATGGAGCATTTTGGGGTGATAATGCAAACAATTCGAGAATTTGGAACACATCAGGTATTAGGAACTTGGGTAGTAGTTGGAAAAAGAATTCAGCAGTAGAAGGCAAGAGAGCACTTTGAGGTGCTAGCACACACAAGCTGGTAATCTGGAACACAGTGGACATTGGGAACCTGAGGTATAGGAGGGAAGACAATGAAATAAATGAGGTGTTAGCACACACAAGTTGTCAATTTGAAACACATTGGGTAATATGAATTTGAGTAGTAAGAGAAAAGGGAATGGAACACTTTGGGGTGTTAGTACACAAAAGTTGGAAAATTGGAACATATTGGGTAATAGGAACTACTTGAACAGTAAGAGGGAAGGGATTGGAGCACTCTGGGGTGTCAAAACATACAAGTTGGGAATTTGGAACACAACAGGTATTTGGAACGTTGGGGTGTCAGAACATACAAGTTGGGAATTTGGAACACAATGGGTATTTAGAACTTTGGGGTGTCAGAACATACAAGTTGGGAATTTAAAACACATTGGGTATTATGAATTTGAGTAGTAAGAGGGAAGACAATTAAATACTTTGAGGTGTTAGCACACAAAAGTTGTCAATTTGAAACACATCGGGTATTAGGAACATGAGTAGTAAGAGGCAAGAGAATGGAGAACTTTGGGGTGTTAGGTATTTAGAACACACAAAGGGAATGAGGTCCTAAGGAGGAAATTAGAGTTGAGAGAACGGAAGAATTTGGGAATCTGGAACACATGGGGTAGAAGGATTTTGGGCACTAGGAGAAAAACAAAAGTTTAAGGGGGGGGGGGGGGGGGTAGATACAGAAGGGTAAAAAAAAAAAGAAAGAAATGACATAAAGGTGGGAAGGTAAAGGGAAGGGAGACAAAGTCTTATGCAGAACAGGAGACGAAGGAACACAGAGGAGGAAACCACATTACTTGTCTGATTTAACCCCTTAATTACCATAGTAGCGCAGGGCGTACAAACCAGCCATTTTCATGTACACACGCACACTTAAGATATAAAATATTATATATATATTTGGTTTATATATATATATATATACACTGCTTCTGGTGGCTCCTCTGGAGACCGTCTTTCATTGAGGGGATCAGAGAAGGCAGGAACAGGGAAGGAGAGGAGTGTGAAAGAGATGAAGGGGTCCCACTATATCCCACATGGTGATAACAAAGGAAGGGGAGGTTCCTCCGAGGAGGTGACAGAGGGGTACAGACAGGAGGAGGAGTGACAGGATCTGTGAGGTGGTAGTAGGCATTACGGGCAGGGTGACGGGCGGGTGGGCAGGCAGGCGGGTGGTGGTGGGTTGTGAGGGGGCAGGAAGATCTATTGCTGGATTATACTTGCCCTTAGTTTTCTTGTTTGGATCTGTGAAAATCCACCAGAGAGCCAGAAAAACAACACAAAGAAAAAGAACACAAAAGAAAAAAGGAGGAACGGGTGGAAAGGAGGAGCCATTACAAACAATATTTTATTCAAGAGCGGATTGAATAAAAATATTG
The DNA here is from genome assembly GCA_037952925.1 of Lithobates clamitans. Classification (NCBI taxonomy): domain Eukaryota; kingdom Metazoa; phylum Chordata; class Amphibia; order Anura; family Ranidae; genus Lithobates; species Lithobates clamitans. The sequence continues at coordinate 842,174 of JBBGZY010001107.1, forward strand.
TATTTCATAATTGTACTGAAAACCAAAAACTGAATAGAAAATAAATCTTGCAAGAAACACCATGAAACATAAGCAGCAAACGAGAAATGGCGAGAAAAGAGAGAGTGAGAGAGAGAGAGAGAGAGCGAGAGAGAGAGCGAGAGAGCGAGAGAGCGAGAGAGAGAGAGAGAGAGAGCGAGAGAGAGAGAGAGCGAGAAAGAGAGAGAGAGCGAGCGAGCGAGAAAAAGAGAGAAAGCGAGAAAGAGAGAGAGAGAGAGAGAGAAAGTGGGAGAGAGAGAGAGAGAGAGAGAGAGAGAGAGAGAGAGAGAGAGAGAGGGAGAGAGAGAGCGGGAGAGAGAGAGCGAGAGATAGAGCGAGGGAGAGAGCGAGAGAGAGAGAGCGAGAGAGAGAGAGAAAACGAGAGAAAGCGAGAAAGAGAGAGAGAGAGAGAAAGTGGGAGAGAGAGAGAGAGAGAGAGAGAGAGAGAGAGAGAGAGAGAGAGAGAGAGAGAGAGAGAGAAAGTGGGAGAGAGAGAAAGAGAGAGAAAGAAAGAGAGAGAAAAAGACAAAAGAAAACACGAGAGAAGGAGAGGAAGAAGGACAGAGAGAAAGAAAAAGATAGCGAGAGAAAAACAAAACAAAAACGAATGACAGAAAGAAAGAGTGAGAAAGAGAGAAAAGAAAAAAAAGAAAGAGAGAGAGAACTACAGAGAGAAAAAAAAAGCAAGAAAGAGAAGAGAGATATAAGGATAGAGGGAGAGAGAAAAAGGGAGAGAGGAAAAGAAAGATACAAATCGTGGAGAGAGAATAAAAGGAAAGAAAAAGAGAATAAGAGAGAGAAAGATAGGGAGAGATACACAGGGGAAGGCGACGAAGAAAAAGGAAGAAAGAAAGGAAGGAAGAAAGAGGAGAAGGAGGGAGGAAAGAATACAAGGAGGAGGAGTAAAGTGAGGGTGGAAGAGGAAAGAAAGAAAGAAAGAAAGAAAGAAAGAAAGAAAGAAAGAAAGAAAGAAAGAAAGAAAGAAAGAAAGAAAGAAAGAAAGAAAGAAAGAAAGAAAGAAAGAAAGAAAGAAAGAAAGAAAGAAAGAAAGAAAGAGCAGAGGATGAAAAAAAGGAAGGCGGGAAGGAAAAGATAAAGAAGAAGAAAAAGAAAGGAAGGAAGGGAAAAAGAAGGAAGGGAGGGAGGGAAGAAAGAAGTAAAGAAAGAAGGGGATGAAAGAAAGAAGGAAAAAACAAAGATACGAAGGAAGGAGGGTAGAAAAAAGGGAAGGAAGGAAAGAGGGAAAGAAGAAGAAGAAGAAGAAGAAAAGAAAAAAAGAAAGGAAGGAAAAAATATAGAAGCAAAAAAAAAAGAAAGGAAAGAAGAAAGAAGCAAAGAAAGAAGGGAAGGAAGGAAATAAGGAAAAGGATAAAGGAAGAACGAAGGAGAAAACAGTAAAGGATAGAAAAGAGGATGAAATGCAATTAGAGTATAAGATATGTATATAAAATATGAATGCCAAGCCAAAACTTCTTTTTTTTATTTTTTTTCTGTAGACTTTTATTAAAACCCCTCTCGGATTTTTTTTTAAATTATTATTTGCTTTAACTTCCTGTACTGGAGACAGAACAGAAAGGGAAATTAAATCTCAGCTGCCACTAGAACATTTGCTCTGAAGATTTCCAGTGAGAACTGTGTAAGTCTGGATCTTCCACCACCTTCTGTCTTGGTGTCAAAGTGATAAAACAAAAAGAGGGTGACTCTACCCAGTGGGGACACCGACAGCCATAGGAACCTGACAGGGGGTTTACATATACTTTAAAAATAGAAAAAGTGAAGTAAGAAAATAAATAAAGGAGTATAGGTGAATGATAAAAGAAAATAGAAAAAGATGAGAAGGAAAAGAAATAATGTCTGACAGAGAAACAAAGACTGGAGGAGGCAGGAAGAGGATAGAGAAGAG
>JBBGZY010001108.1:0-197500 GCA_037952925.1 Lithobates clamitans
TCAAATAAAAACATGGGCCCAGTAACAGGAATAGGCGTCATATAAGAGCCCAGGACCAATAATCAGGAATAGGCCTCAAATAAGAGCCCAGTCCAATAAACATTTATGAGACTCAAAAAAGAGATTGAGTTCAATAAACAGGAATAGGCTTCATATACAAGCCCAGGGCAGATCATCAGGAATAGACCTCAAATGAAAGCCAGGGCCCAATAAACAGGAATAGGCCCAAAAAGAAGAGCCCGTGCCCAATAACAGGAATGGGCCTCAAATAAGAATCCAGGCCCAATAACAGAGATAGACCTCAAATAAGAGGTTGGGCCCATTAAACAGGTATAAGCTGGACTGTAGGTGATAACTGCAGTGGACTTCTTCATGTTTTTGCTACTATAATATTTTTCTGCAACGTGGACAGGATTAAACTGAATATTCATTAATGCAGAAGTGGAGCAGCCATCTTTAAGGATATCACTGTGTAACACTCGTCTGTGGAGTGTCTCCAGTGCAGGGAGCAGCAACCATCTTTATATCAAGTGGTTGTTATGATCATGTGTATGGCCACTATTAATGCACCAAATTCAATCATAATTACCTCCAGTTTGTAGATAACGAAACTGGAGGTAATTAAGACCTATTGTAAGTTGGCGTACAGAGACAGGCCAGAGTTCCTATCTCTGTACACTGCATAGCAAAGTAACACAATTTCCACTGCCTCCCTCCCATCTGTCATTGGTTGTTAAGGACAGTCTCCTAGCAACCAGTGTTGCAGACAGTGGGTGAAGCCTGATGGGGAAGCTGAGACACTAGTTCCCTATCGGATCTGCTTTCTCGCGATTGGCAGCAGGCAGTGGGCGGATTCTATAACCAATAGCAGGCTGCCTATTGCCTACGGATCCACCCACTGCCTGCTGTCAACCGCAAGGGAAGCGGACCTGATGGGGAACTAGCGTCTCAGCTTCCCCATCAGACTCCGCCCACCCAGCTACAAAAACTCTCTGCCGCTGTGCCGTCTGCGCCGCAACTGCAGCGGCTGGAAGGGTGCACAGCTGCGCCGAGGACTCCATCCTGCACACAGTACTTGCTGCAAACTCATTTACCGGTTTTCGACAAAGTACATTAATCTGTCGCCTACACCGTGCAGAGGCACCAAGCAATTCTAAAGCTTGACACCCTTTATGAATTCCCCCAGACACGGCATCCAGCAAGCTGGTAAATGATTGTAACCGATTAATACAGCTTCTGGCATTGGCACTTTTTCTCAGCATTTTTACAGAGAATCGCACAAGAATGCGACGCAGGCGCCTTTATGCGCTGTGGCGTTTTTACGTTTGCCAGCTGAAAAGTCTGTGACAACCTCAACGTTAGGAAAAATAGGTTTGGATGCCGTTCAAATTGGCTAATGCGTTGTGCATGATGTGCTACCACGCGCTGTGCTAACGCATTCGCCGCCACAACGCCACTGTGCGAAAGACCCTTACACTGTAATGTAAGCTAATTACCTCTCCACTGCATTCTATTGGCTGCTGAGCTCGCCCACCCCCCCCCCCCGGTACTTGAACTTGAATTCCCATTTATAGAGGCGCCATGATTATTCTCCCCCCCCCCCCCCCCTTCTTTTTTTTTTTTTTTTTTTTTTAGAGCAACCATTGTACAGCATTGCACATATCAGAATTGTATATGCTGGATGTTCACTTGCCCGACGGCTGTAAATGGCCTTGACTGTGTAACATAAACTTACCAGTTACCATGACAATGCCGAGCGCAGCCGCTGAAATTTTTTTCTCACTACAAAAAAAAAAAAAACGCCAATCCTGCGGTGACCGCGATAAATCAATTTTCAAGAGTTACATAATAAATCCGCTGATGTGTAACTAATTAGACTTCCCTCGTACAGAGGGGCCGAGAACGAGAGTCTATCATCACCATTAATCATGTCATTAGGGCCCCTTCACACTTGTCTATTTCCCCGCAGCATATGTTTTACTACAAAAAAAAAAAAAACGCACATCAAGCAGAAATCCTGGTCACTCCTGTGAGCTGAGAGGATATAAATTCAGATAGGAAGCATTCTTCTCTATTAAGGGGCATGAAACGGACACATTGCCATCAATAGTAGACGTCTCAACACATCCTCATAATGGAAATCTCCATCCTGGATGTTTCCCCCTCGCTTTGTATAATGAATGAACAAAATAAAGTGTTAAAATCACACAAATATGAATATACAACTTTTTTTAATTCTTTCTGTGCTGCTGTTAGGGAGATTTCCCCTCACTTCCTGTCCCGGGGACAACCTTTTCATCATACAGGAAGTGAAGGAATCTCTCATCAGATAGGAAGTGAAGGAATCTCTCATCAGACAGGAAGTGAAGGAATCTCTCATCAGACAGGAAGTGAAGGAATCTCTCATCAGACAGGAAGTGAAGGAATCTCTCATCAGACAGGAAGTGAAGGAATCTCTTATCAGACAGGAAGTGAAGGAATCTCATCAGATAGGAAGTGAAGGAATATCTCATCAGACAGGAAGTTAAGGAATCTCTCATCAGACAGGTGAAGGGATCTCTTAGACAGGAAGTGAAGGAATCTCTCATCAGACAGGAAGTGAAGAAATCCTCAACAGACATGAAGTGAAGAAATCCTCAACAGACATGAAGTGAAGGAATCTCTCACCAGATAGAAAGTGAAGGAATCTCTCATCAGACAGGAAGTGAAGAAATCCTCAACAGACATGAAGTGAAGGAATCTCTCATCAGACAGGAAGTGAAGGAATCTCTCATCAGACAGGAAGTGAAGGAATCTCTCATCAGACAGGAAGTGAAGGAATATCTCATCAGAGAGGAAGTGACGGAATCCCTCAACAGAGAGGAGTGAAGGAATCTCTCATCAGAGGACAGGAAGTGCAGGAATCTCTCATCAGAGAGGAAGTGAAGGAATCTCTCATCAGAGAGGAAGTGAAGGAATCTCTCATCAGAGGAGAGGAAGTGAAGGAATCTCTCATCAGAGGAGAGGAAGTGAAGGAATCTCTCAGAGGAGAGGAAGTGAAGGGATCTCTCATCAGAGGAGAGAAAGTGAAGGAATCTCTTGTCAGAGAGGAAGTGAAGGAATCTCATCAGAGAGGAAGTGAAGGAATCGCCCATCAGAGAGGAAGTGAATGAATTTCTCATCAGACAGGAAGTGAAGGAATCTCTCGTCAGAGAGGAAGTGAAGGAATCTCTCATCAGAGAGGAAGTGAAGGAATCTCTCATCAGACAGGAAGTGAAGGAATCTTTCCAATGAAGCCTTCCATGGCAGACAAACTTGGTGGCAGTTCTCATCATCCCCACTCTATCCTAATGTAGAAAAAAGTGTTGACTATAGATATACTTTAACCTATAATGTATGAGTTATTTTGTGTTGCTGTGTAACGTTTTGGGGGTACAGGGAGGGTTAGTGTTAGGATTACAGGGATGGAAAGTAGGAGGTTTTCAGGGGTTAGTGTTAAAATAAGAGGTGGGATAGTGTCGGGGGTACAAGGATGGTGAGTGTGAGGGGTACAGGGAGCATTAGTATTAGGGTTACATGGAGGGTGAGTGTTAGTGGTACAGAGGAGTGGGTGTTAGGGGTACAGGGAGGGTTTGTACTAGGATTATATGCAGATTAGTGTTAGGATTATAGGGTGGGTTAGTGTTAGGATTACAAAGATGGTTGGTGTTAGGATTAAAGGAATGGTTGGTGTTAGGGTTATAGGAAGGATAAATGTTAGGATTACAGGGAGGGTTAGTGTTAGGATTACAGGGAGGGTTAGTGTTAGGATTCCAGGGAAGATTAGTGTTAGGGTTACAGGGAGGGTTAGTGTTAGGATTACAGGGAGGGTTAGTGTTAGGATTACAGGGAGGGTTAGTGTTGGGATTACAGGGAGGGTTAGTGTTGGGATTACAGGTAGGGTTAGTGTTGGGATTACAGGGAGGGTTAGTGTTGGGATTACAGGGAGGGTTAGTGTTGGGATTACAGGGAGGGTTAGTGTTGGGATTACAGGGAGGGTTAGTGTTGGGATTACAGGGAAGATTAGTGTTAGGATTACAGAGAGGGTTAATGTTAGAGATACAGGGAGGGTTGGTGTTAAGATTTTAGGCAGGGCTAGGATTACATGGAGGGTTAGGGTTACAGGGAGGGGTGATATTAGGTTTTGTTGGGATCACAAGGAGGGATTAGTCTCAAGGTTACAGGGAGGGTAAGTGTTAAGCCTACCATGAGGTTAAACAAAGGATGTTTTAGGTTAAAGCATCCCTCTCTGCACCAATCACTGATCTCCCACCACTGAAAGCTAATGTAGCAAAAAAAAAAATACAAACTATATTAAAAAACACACAGAGATGCGATGTGCGCCACTGATCTGGAGCCAGCGAAAACCTCTGGCATTTCTTTTTTTTTTCGCTTTTCACTGGCCCTGGAAGCTAACACTCTAAATCAGAAGCACGGGTGACTTGCCTTGAAGTATCTGTTGAGAATTTCGCTGTAGTTGCTGCCCTTGGAGAACCAGCCGTCTGGGATGATCTCGGCCTCCAGCCATTGGATGATGCGTCGGCGCAGCTCATCTCGATCGGTCTGGTAACACACAACTGTGCAGAGGTAGAGAAGAAAGAGTTGATTATAAGTGATTATCATCAACATTCTTTATATATATAGGGGGGGGTATGGATCATTGTGATGTGCGCTAGAATAATACAATGACGGTTACCTGGGGTGGCAGCAGGGACCTCTGATGTCTTCTCTGAAAGAAACAGACAAAATAAATGTTAAAAAAAAATAAGAAGGATGAGCTCATCAGCTTGCTGCTTCTCCTTCACTGACCAATCACAGGCTGGGGGAGGGACAGGACCTGTGCAGAGAGTGTGGCAGAGCTCAGACACAACGGTTCCCATATAGATGCATTCATCCCTCACCTTTGCAGTGACCGTCATGGTCCACCTGGATCTTGGAGCCGGTGAGGCAGGCGTCTCGGTGGAGCTCGCAGTGGTTCAGGTAAGTTTTGCCGTTGCTGCCGCAGACGGGTCTTTTGTGGGACTTACATTTCTGGAGGAAGGCGAGAAGAAAGCAAGGACTGCATTCAGAGGGACATCTACCAAATCCACACATCCCCCACCGCTAAGAATGATTTCCAGAACTACCCCCCCCCCAATGATCAGCCTTATTCAGTAAGCCTCACAGGAGACCTAAAACCCAATACAAAATGTTATTTACTAAAAAAAAATCAGCCAGCTATGGGTTCCGATAAATTTGTCATCAAGATTCTCATCCCCCTGCTCCGGAACTTGGCTCACTGTCTCCCTCTGGGGTCTACAACAAAGCCCAAAGCGCAATGAGCTTTTTATTTTCTGGATGAGGTTGTTCCTCAACACAGCTCTGATTGATGGAATCATTATGGTGCAGTCAGAAGCCCCCACTGAGCAATCATTTTAAAGGATTTCAGCCACTGCCCTAGAATGGCTTAGCTCAGTATCAACATAACAGAAGCGTGAGAGCACCTCCACTGAAGTATGTTAAAAGCCTTGCAATGTATCCGTTTGAGCTACTGAGCATCGTTTTGTTTCTTTACGTGACAGAAGTGGACCTTAAGGTCTCACTCACACCTGAGCTTTTTTTTTGTAGCTTCAAGCTCCAAAACGTTCAGGGAGGAAAAAGAAAAAAAAAAAAGATTCTCTATGGCAGTGGTTCTCAACTCCAGTCCTCGGGACCCACCAACAGGCCAGATTTTAAGTATTACCTTGGGGAGATGAAGCCTAGAATACGGCAATCACTAAGCAGCAAATGATATCACCTGTGATATATTTCAGTTATCTTGCAAACCTGGCCTGTTAGTGGGCCCTGAGGACAGGAGTTGAGAACCACTGCTCTATGGTGATGGTTCACATCTCCAATCCAAGTCGCCCGAAGCCAAATACCTGAAGCTCCAAAAAGTTTTCAGGCTAATTTTGTAGCTGGATTTGGGCAGATTGGTGCGTTTGTGGGGCGTTTTTTTTTTTTTTTGCCCCACAGAAATGCACGATTTGTACGGTTTTGAGCATTTTCATTCCCGTTATCACATAAAATCCCAATAAAATACATTTATGTTTTTGGGTGTAACATGACAAAATGTAAAAAATTTCAAGGGTTATGAATACTTTTTCAAGGCACTGTAAGTCCCCAGTACAATTGGATAGAAATCGATTGAATCGATGTCGTCGTCTCACCTCAATACACAGACAGGTGGGGTCTCCCTTCTCCGTCACGGCGCACTCCCGGCCAGCTCCACAGAACACATTGGCGCAAACCTTTGATTTGCTCTTCGGCTCTTCCTGATGGCAGAAGAAAACACAGGTGGTGAGACTGCGGTATATGTCAGAGCTACAGTATATAAAAGTATAATAATAATAATAGTATGGGGGGACATTAGAGTGTAAGCTCCTCTGATACAGAGACTGATGTGACTGGCTCAGTGTTCTCTGTACAGCACTGCGGTATATGTCAGAGCTATATAAATGTATAATAATAATAGTGTGTGACTGTGGGGGGAGGGGACATTAGAGTGTAAGCTCCTCTGGTACAGAGACTGATGTGACTGGCTCAGTGTTCTCTGTACAGCACTGCGGTATATGTCAGAGCTATATAAATGTATAATAATAATAGTGTGTGACTGTGGGGGGAGGGGACATTAGAGTGTAAGCTCCTCTGGTACAGAAACTGGTGTGACTGGCTCAGTGTTCTCTGTACAGCCTCCCTGACAGGTTCTCTTATTCCTAATATGAAGAAATCAGCCCTTCAGGTTGAGTCATTCAGCAGGACTCACAGTGATAAGTTATCTGCAGGTTTATAGCTCTGTAATCAACACACTCTGATATATTTGTCTATATATACTGTACACGGTGTTCTGCGTCAGTTCTCGGAATTCCTGTGGATATCATATCGGTCTCATGGAACACTTTCCCAGGTAATGGACAATTTATGAGATATCCGGTTTCTGCAAGATTAACTGAGACAGCAGTGTGATACTGACGGTGGCCAGCATGTGGCAGCACTGAGCTACTGAAAAGAAAACATCTGCCTGGAAAGGGAGGGGATGTGTGACCTCATTGAAACTTAGGAAAAAAAACTTTTTTCAAGCTCTGGGAAAAGTAACGCAAGATATTTTAGCTGCGCTCTCACTGACATAATATATACTCTATTTTAAAAAAATAATTAAAATTCAGCAGTGATGGTGGGAACCCCTCATAATGGGCACAGCAGGTGTACAGACCCAGGAACTCAGCACAGGGATGGTGGGAACCCCTCATATTGGGCACAGCAGGTGTACAGACCCGGGAACTCAGCACAGGGATGGTGGGAACCCCTCATAATGGGCACAGCAGGTGTACAGACCCGGGAACTCAGCACAGGGATGGTGGGAACCCCTCATAATGGGCACAGCGGGTGTAGAGACCCGGGAACTCAGCACAGGGATGGTGGGAACCCCTCATAATGGGCACAGCAGGTGTACAGACCCAGGAACTCAGCACAGGGATGGTGGGAACCCCTCATATTGGGCACATCAGGTGTACAGACCTGGGAACTCAGCACAGGGATGGTGGGAACTCCTCATAATGGGCACAGCAGGTGTACAGACCCGGGAACTCAGCACAGGGATGGTGGGAACCCCTCATATTGGGCACATCAGGTGTACAGACCCGGGAACTCAGCACAGGGATGGTGGGAACTCCTCATAATGGGCACAGCGGGTGTACAGACCCGGGAACTCAGCACAGGGATGGTGGGAACCCCTCATAATGGGCACAGCAGGTATACAGACCTGGGAACTCAGCACAGGGATGGTGGGAACCCCTCATAATGGGCACAGCAGGTCTACAGACCTGGGAACTCAGCACAGGGATGGTGGGAACCCCTCATAATGGGCACAGTAGGTGTACAAACCCAGGAACTCAGCACAGGGATGGTGAGAACCCCTCATAATGGGCACAGCGGGTGTATAGACCCGGGAACTCAGCACAGGGATGGTGGGAACCCCTCATAATGGGCACAGCGGGTGTACAGACCCGGGAACTCAGCACAGGGATGGTGGAAACTCCTCATAATGAAGACTTGGCAGAGGTTCTAACCCTTTACCACTCCATCCAAAATGCGAAACAAATATAAAAATACTCCACTCCTGATCAGGATATTATGGGATGAGGATGATGGGTTTAGGAACAAAACGATACTTTGTAGAGTTCTTTTTATTACTTTCACTTTTTATTTCTTTAACTCTACAGGCCATCTTTATGTCATAGTTACATAGTTTGTCTGGTTGAAAAAGACACATGTCCATCTAGAAAAAAAAAAAACTAAAAAAAAAAAAAAATAAATCATACAATCCTATACCCACATCCAGAGAGGAAGGCAAAAAAACCCCATCAAAGCTCCTTTTATCTTTTATTTCGGGGAATTAGTGGAGGGCCCTCCCTGTATATGAGCGGAGGACCATGTAAGGAATACAAGCATGCAGCTGGAATGTATGGAAGTGAGAGGATTGGGCGCCCTCTAGGGGGCCGGCCGGTGACACAGCTCCAGAAATTCCCTCCATACTATAATAGGTTCCAGCTGCAACTTCACCTCTGGAGCAGAGAGATGTGGACCAATCACAAAGCTCCATCCCTCTTTAACAGGCCAATCACAGGCTGCCAGGTACAGCTGCTGTAGTGGGGAAGGGGGCCTGGGGGGGGGTTAAGGCTTTTTCTGCCATCACTGAGTCTGGGGCCCGCCAGGACTGGGTGTAACATGTGCACAAAGGACAATGTAACAGCACAAAGTACTAAAAGTAACTTTCAATCAGAGTTGGGAAAACTTTTTCCAGACAAAACACGTCGCCAAGATACATTAAACAGCATAAAAGTTCATTTCAGACACAATATTTTTGGAGCTAAAATCCACTAAGGATTGTTGAAAACAAGATTGATTTGGTCAGACGGGACTGAGTTGGCCGCAAGGACCCATATCTGTGAAAATGGGAGCTTATTGATTGAACCAGCCACAAATCAGCAAACGATTATTGATTGAATCAGCCACAAATCAGCAAACGATTTCTGAACAATGCAATTCTTCTGTTGAAACAATCTCTCTATCGAATGAACAAACCACTGTGGGCATGGCCAACCTTAGATGATGGGATCAGATTGAGCACAGAGGTTTTCACTGATTTAAAAATGTGTATCAAATGTACCATTGAGTGAACGATCAAATGATCTACACAGAACAAATGTTCCTGAGATCGGCATTTCCCACTGAAGAACATGAGGGGGGGCGAGCTGGACTCAGCTGGGCAAATGTGCGTGCTTTACAAATGCAGCCAATCATAGGGTTCCTTGAGCTATGACCTATTTCTGCCCCTCAGATAAGTAACCACTGACAACAATTATCTTTTTAGCTATACATAGGGGCAGAATTCTTCCCATTGACCACCAATGTAAGGAGCATTCTTCCCACCGATCACCAATGTAAGGAACATTCTTCTCACTGATCACCAATGTAAGGAGCATTCTTCCCACTGATCACCAATGTAAGGAGCATTCTTCTCACTGATCACCAATGTAAGGAGCATTCTTCTCACTGATCACCAATGTAAGGAGCATTCTTCTCACTGATCACCAATGTAAGGAACATTCTTCTCACTGATCACCAATGTAAGGAGCATTCTTCTCACTGATCACCAATGTAAGGAACATTCTTCCCACTGATCACCAATGTAAGGAACATTCTTCCCACTGATCACCAATGTAAGGAACATTCTTCCACTGATCACCGATGTAAGGAACATTCTTCCCACTGATCACCAATGTAAGGAACATTCTTCCACTGATCACCAATGTAAGGAACATTCTTCTCACTGATCACCAATGTAAGGACATTCTTCTCACTGATCACCAATGTAAGGACATTCTTCCCACTGATCACCAATGTAAGGAACATTCTTCTCACTGATCACCAATGTAAGGAACATTCTTCCCACTGATCACCAATGTAAGGAACATTCTTCCCACTGACCACCAATGTAAGGAACATTCTTCTCACTGATCACCAATGTAAGGAACATTCTTCTCACTGATCACCAATGTAAGGAACATTCTTCTCACTGATAACCAATGTAAGGGACATTCTTCTCACTGATCACCAATGTAAGGGACATTCTTCTCACTGATCACCAATGTAAGGAACATTCTTCTCACTGATCACCAATGTAAGGAACATTCTTCTCACTGATCGCCAATGTAAGGAACATTCTTCTCACTGATCACCAATGTAAGGAACATTCTTCTCACTGATCACCAATGTAAGGGACATTCTTCCCACTGATCACCAATGTAAGGAGCATTCTTCCCACTGATCACCAATGTAAGGAACATTCTTCCCACTGATCACCAATGTAAGGAACATTCTTCTCACTGATCACCAATGTAAGGAACATTCTTCTCACTGATCACCAATGTAAGGAACATTCTTCTCACTGATCACCAATGTAAGGAACATTCTTCTCACTGACCATCACACTAATGTACCATGAGCTGTATAGATTCGCAGGGGTTCCTAGATCCTGCAGAGTTATTTAAAGGGTTCCTCTCTGTTACAAAGTTCAAGAAAGGCAGCTCTAAATTTAGACTCCAACTGACTAATTTCACAAAAAGATATTACATGAAATGATAATTCATAACTAAAACATTTGGAGGTTTTATGTCACCTTCAAACACTGAAACCACTGAACTCTCTGCTGCAGACCTGACAATGTGCTATACAATATGTATGTTCTGTTCTTTGTACCACTGTTCTATTTGTGTAATAACTGCTGCAATGAAGGACATTTCGGAAAACTCCATAAAATTGATGTAAAAGAGGTTAAATAGCAAGTTATTGGGGGGACAGTCTTTTGGTGCTTTATAAATTTGCACCCCATATAAGTTAACTGTTTAGGATTTTGCTCCTACCTGTCACCATGCTGAGTATGAACCCCCCCCCCCCCCCCCAGGGAGGCAGGTTTCAGGGTGTGGGGTCCGCATCACAGACTCCAGGTCCTGGATGTCCCCCGTCAGCAGACAATAGGGCTCAGTTGCTGTTTAGGGAATAGAACAGGCCCCAGTCTCTGTGCAGCGGAACACTGCGCCAGACATGAGCTCACGGAAAACTCGCAGAATCCAGCCAGGCCCACCTTTGAAGAAGAAGGGGCTTAACTGTTTACTGGCTAGACATCCTTTGGTGCTCAGTGCTGAGTAATTTTCAGAGATGAAATGAGTCAGTTTAGCCCTAAAGCCCCCTGAAATGTTACTCTCCCCAAATCTCAGTACCCAATCCCATCCCCCGAACTATATTCCCAACACTAACAACTGACTAACTCACTACAACTGACTACAAAAAAGAAAAAAATTGACTTTTGAGGCACCATACCCAAAGGCAACAATATCTAAGCCATGTGACTTCTTATTATAAAAGATTTAAACGAGAAAAGAGAAGATCACAGATCGGTCATCAATTTGATATTCATCTCATAACATAGCCTAATAATCATCATCAGATAACTTCCTAAATCATCTTCTCAAACTTTGAATAAATGATATAGTGTACAAAGAAGACAGAGCAGTTTGTAATTAAAAAATGTAAATCAATGAATTAAGTAAGGTCAAATGGCAGAAGGACATAAACATCAAACTCTACGAGTTTCTTGGACCAAGAGTCCACTTCTTTAGGAGACCAACCAGGCTGATAGCCAAAAAAATACAACAATACAATATATTAGTGTATGAAAAACACAGCAAACGTACGTTCTATGTCAAATATGAAGATTCAAACCATAATTAAAAACATATTGGTCGCTGGCAAGAAAGGAACTCTGCTGAGGAGAACTGTAGGGAAATAAATCTACAATCCCCCCCTAGACCTGGTGTATGTCTCCTTCAAGATTCCCTACAGCCTTCCTGGACCTGATGTATGTTTCTCTGAGGATTCCCTACAGCTGTCTTGGACCCGATGTATGTTTCTCTGAAGATTCCCTACTGCCCTGCTGTATCTAATTTGTATTTCCCTCAAGATTCTTTAATGCTCCTGTGGACCTGGTGTAGGTTTCCCTCAAGATTCCCAACAGCCCTCTTCAGTAGATTGAGATCTTGAGGGAAACATACATCAGGTCCAGGAGGGCTGTAGGGAATTTCAAGGAAAATTTACATCAGATACAGCAAGACAGTAGAGAATCTTGAGGGAAACATACACCAGATTCAGGGGGGCAGTAGTGAATCTTGAAGGAAATATAGGGGGTTGTCGATTTCCCTCAAGATTCGGTAAGCTCTCCTCAGCAAATAGAGGTCCTTCAGCACCAGTGGCCAATGTTTTTTTTTTTTTTTAATCTTCAGTACAGTAGAGAATCTTGAGGGAAACATACATTAGAAACAGCAAGTCAATGTCAGGGCTGGGCTCTTAGCAGCTCTTTTCTCTGTGCTCAGGCTGCTCAGCTCTCGGATAATTGTCAGCACTCATTGATTCCTCAGTGGCTCACCTGGTTATCATTATCTGCTCCTAAGTCCAACCTACACTACAGCCAGCCCCTTCTGGCTATTTAAACTGCCTTGTTCATTCCTTTCCTGCCTCCGCCTGGTCAACATATCTGGAGTTTCTCTGCTGTGTTCCTGTGAAAGACTTTGCCCAGCTGATGTACCTTCTGGTTGGTGAGCCTGTTCTTCTGCCTCCAACTATGCTGATCTCTGGTTTCCTGAATACTGGCATGTCTGACTACCCCGCTTTAGCTTCCAATCCCTGGATTATGTTTTTACTACGTTTACTGATCTTTACCATTTTTACCATTACATTAAAAGGTGTGATTTTTACTGCATTTTGTCTCAGTCTGATTCATGGTTCCTGACAGACAGTACAAAATCTTGAGGGAGACATACACCAGATCCATGGAGGCAGTAGGGAATCTTGAGGGAAATGTAGGGGGTTGAGGATTTCCATCAAGACTCATTAATCCCTTCTCAGCAGATAAAGGTCCTTCCACACCAGTGGCCAATGTTTTTTATCTCCTGGGGAGGGCAGTAGGGAATCGTGAGGGAAACATACAGTACATCAGGTCCAGGGGAGCTGCAAGGGATCTTGAGGAAAATATACATCAGGTGCACAAGGGCTGTAGGGAATCTCAAGGAAAATATACATCAGATCTATGGGGGCAGTAGGGAATGTTGAAGCAAATATAGGGGTTTGAGGGGGTTATGGATTTCCCCCAAGCTTCAGTAAGCCCTCCCCAGCAGATAGAGGTCCTTCCACAGCTGTAGGGAATCTCAAGGAAAATTTACATCAGATCCATGGGGGCAGTAGGGAATGTTGAAGCAAATATAGGGGTTTGAGGGGCTTATGGATTTCCCCCAAGATTCAGTAAGCCCTCCCCAGCAGATAGAGGTCCTTCCACAGCAGTGGCCAATGTTTTTTATTTCCTGGGGAGGGCAGTAGGGAATCATGAGGGAAACATACAGTACATCTAGTCCAGGAGGGCTGCAGGAGATCTCGAGGAAAATATACATCAGATGCCAGAGGGCAGTTGGGAATCTTGAGGGAAATATACATCAGGTCCATGGGTGCAGGAAAGGATTCTTGAGGGAAATGCAGGGGGTTGTGGATTTCCCTCAAGGTCCAGTAAGCCCTCCTCAGCAGATAGAGGTTCTTCCACACCTGTGGCCAATGTCTTTTTATCCTTTGCGGAGCACAGTAGGGAATCTTGAGGGAAACATATCAGGTCTAGGAGGGCTGTAGGAAATCTCGAGGAAACTATACACCAGATCCATGGGGGCAGTAGCAAATCTTGAGGGAATTATACATCAGATCCATGGGGGCAGTAGGAAATCTTGAGGGAATTATACATCAGATCCATGGGGGCAGTAGGAAATCTTGAGGGAATTATACACCAGATCCATGGGGGCAGTAGCAAATCTTGAGGGAATTATACATCAGATCCATGGGGGCAGTAGGAAATCTTGAGGGAATTATACATCAGATCCATGGGGGCAGTAGGAAATCTTGAGGGAATTATACATCAGATCCATGGGGGCAGTAGGAAATCTTGAGGGAATTATACATCAGATCCATGGGGGCAGTAGGAAATCTTGAGGGAATTATACATCAGATCCATGGGGGCAGTAGTGAATCTTGAAGGAAATATAGGGCATTTAGGGGGCTGTGGTTTTTCGCTCAAAATTCTGCAAAGCCCATCCTCAGCAGAGAGAGGTTATTACTCACACTTGCGACCAATATGTTTTAATTATCACGGATTGAATCTTCATAGTTGACATAGAATATAAATTGGTTGTGTTTTTTATGTCATGTTCACACAAGTGGTATGGTATTTACCAGGGATATGCAATTAGCGGACCTCCAGCTGTTGCTAAACTACAAGTCCCGACATGCCTCTGGGTGTCAGGGTTGTGGCTCTCAGAGTCTTGCCATGCCTCATGGGAATTGTAGCTCTTCAACAGCGGGAGGTCCAGTATTGCATATCCCTGGTATATACCGTATATAAAATTATTGGTATTGTTATATTTTTATATTATCAGCCTTCTTTGATCTCCTGAAAAAGTGGACCCTTGGTCCAAGAATCGCGTACAGTTTGATGTTTATTACGTCCCACCATTTGATCTCATTTGGTACATTGATTTACATTCTAAAAATGACAAACTGCTTTGATGTTTGTACAATACAGAGTTTGGTTGACAGAAGGAGGTATCTGAGGATTATTAGGAAACAATATGGGAAGAAGATCAAAATGACGACCAGTCTGTGAACTTCTCTTTGTTTTGACTTTGTTACAATAAAAGGTCCTTATTATAAACATGAACTAGATATTGTTGCAATTGACTATGGTACTTTCAACTGCATGCTATTAACGTGGGGAATGTTGGTACATTGAGAACACCTATATGCTGTTTATGTATGAATGATCTAACCATAACGGCCCCCATCTTCTGCATGAACTTCATGACCTGTGGCGGGAGCCTCAGCACCAATATCACATGGCACCAAGGTGGCATCAGTGTAGGCATAACATCATGGGTTCCCAGTACAGGCTCACTCTGCCGGGATCACCTATCACATAGAACATTTTCTTGTTTGATTAGTCTTGAACTAACATTGTAACAACGTGTCAATAAGATTATATGAGATGATGGCATTTGTGGCCGTAACAGGAAAAAGGCGTGTGGCCGATAAGTTACCTCTTTTCATCGGCAGCCTATAGACACAAGCTTACAGTGCCTAATGGTCAACTCAGCCTTGGATGGGCTGAATGGGAAGAATGAAAGTATGAGAGAACATTCTGTCTCCATTTATCTGCTGCTTTTCCACAAACGGCAACACAACAAAAACATCGCATCAACCAAAATTACTTTTATTTCTAGCGCAAACTGAATGGACCATTAGAACCGACCATTACTGAACCTCAGATATATCCTTCAGGAAGTCAAACTATGATTAATGGGAGATCATAGCCTATTCTATATGGAGTCTGGTATACGGGGGGGGGGGGGGGGGGTTGTGATTGCGCAGGTGAAAGTGAAAAAATGAAAAAACATGAAAAAACAAGCAGCTGGCAGTCACACAACAGAACAAATTGTGTCAAAATACATATAAAACAATTGCCACGCTAAAAAAAATAAATAAATAAAAATATATGGTGATATAACATGAGAAATGTAATAAAGTGACAGTAATCAGTCCATAGGATTTCCATATAAGTCCATACAGAAATAAAGTGATATATTGTTGCGACACGTGTCCAAGTGATAGTGAGCGACCGTACACCCAAGTGCCCCTTCCACCATATAGATACAAGATGTGCCCTTAGCAGATAGATAGACTCCACATTACAGGAGTCAAATCACGCATGGAATTACACATCATGAAGGATCCATCCACTGGAGGTAGAGAAGGGTAGCGTCACGGCCGCTGGTGCTGGTGAATCATTCTTTATTATGGATGTTTATGCAAAAAAAGGCAAAAAGTCTCCACATCGTGTAAAACCAGGGTGGTTTTATTGAAAAGATGCCAATAAAAGTGACCACAGGTCAAATACAATATAACAAGTGGATAAAAGGTTCTCGCATAACAAATCTGCAGATCAGAGTAGCGTGGTATCATTGGACATAGACTCCGCCCTACTAGTTTTGTCATACATGACGTCATCTGGGGTGATCGGGGGCCTCTGATACTGTCATGTATGATGAAACTATATGGTGGAAGGCGCACTTGGGTGAACGGTCGCTCACTATCACTTGGACACGTGTTGCAACAATATATCACTTAATTTCTGTATGGACTTATATGGAAATCCTATGGACTGATTATTGTCACTTTATTTCATTTCACATGTTATATCACCATTTATTTATTTATTTAGCGTGGCAACTGTTGTTTTATTAGTCTTGGGTGATTGCCATTTTTCCATCTCTCCTCATGAGTCATAAAGTAAGATTTACGCTATTTACTAATATTTACCACCCACCATCCTTCTTCCTGTAAATACTGATCTGAGTGGTCATGGAATGTTTAGGAGCGTTGGAATAGATCTCTGGACGCTCTATTGATAGTCTTAGCCAAATGCCTAGAAGACGCTCTACGTATCTGCCAGCTCACTGCACCCTCAGAAATCTTACAAACCCCCCCCCCATAGACTTGCACAGATTCTTTGGGCTCCTAAATGTCTGAGCTGCATTCATTTTTTCTCCATTCTTTGTCACAATGAGCAGAAAATAGCCCCTAAGTGCCCCATTTGTGAGGATAAATGCACAGGTTCCATTAGGCTAAGTGGTCCTTCAGAGCGGGGCTCTGCCCTATCTATAAGTGTCCCATTATCTACATTCCACACTGACCCCCCCGAGGGGGCCCCCGTGGGACGGTGAGAATCCGACTGCACTGCAGGAACCACCGCTCGTGGCTGAGGCTGGGTTCACACCCAAGCTTAGCGCTCTTTTTATTTTATTTTTTGCGTGCGTTTTGCAGCATTTCCGTTTATTGCGTATAGGGCAGGTCATTCACTTCAATGGGCGGCCCTATGTGCGACAAACACCCAAAAAACCTTTTCTGCAGCGGAGTGTGGCATGTTTTTTTTCACGTTTTGGGATGTTTGTAGCGCATTCGCTGTGCACTTTGGCGCACGTTACAGAAACACCAAGTGAATGGAGGCTGACTCTTTTGAAGATGCATGGGGGGAGGGGGTGCCATTAACAATTAGCCTCGGTTCACACCTACAGAAGCAACCAAACGCGGGCGTGTTTACCGGCATTTTCTGTGCATTCCTGCCAGTTGTCTGTAGGGCAGCTCATTCATGTCAATGGGCTGCCCTACACGCGAGAAAAGCAGGAAAAGAAATCCCTGACTCTTTTACCAAAATTTGCTGCACTGAACCACATGGTGCTGCGGCACCATGCAGTTTGGCAGGTGCAAAAATACACGCATTTTGCAGATACATGGGGTGCCATTAGCGTCACGTTTTTGTTCGCTTCGGAAAAGCGCGCAATTTTGTGCATGTTCCCGCCATGCATAGATGTGAACGACAGTGGCGGCTGGTGCTCAAATTTTTTGGGGGGGCGCAAACAAACTGAAAAATTCTAAAAAAAAAAAAATCAATCGCAGCCACTGTGCCCATCAAACACATCCACTGTATCATAAAACGCAGCCACTGTGCCCATCAAACGCTGCCACTGTGCCCATAAAATGCAGCCACTGTGCCATCAAACGCTGCCACTGTGCCCATCAAACCCAGCCACTGTGCCCATAGAATGCAGCCACTGTGCCCATCAAACCCAGCCACTGTGCCATCAAATTCTGCCACTGTGCCATCAAATTCTGCCACTGTACCATCAAATACAGCTACTGTGCCCATCTAATGCAGCCACTGTGCCCATCTTATGCAGTCACTGTGCCCCATCGCATGCAGCCACTGTGCCCCATCAAATACAGCTACTGTGCCCATCAAATGCAGCCACTGTGCCCATCAAATGCAGCCACTGTGCCCATCAAATGCAGCCACTGTGCCCCATCCAACGAACACCAGTGGTGGCTGGTGTTCCATTTTTTTGGGGCGGAGCGGCAAACAAACCCCTGTCTTCCCCCCCCACCAGGTCTGCACTTACCCCATCCAGGTCACAGGTGGCTTCTCCTCCTGGCCAATCTGGTTTTAATACCCGCTAATGTCACAAGTGGGTGGGCTCAAGGCGCAGTGCTCTGTGCCCCAAGCCCACCCTTTTTGAAGCCAATTAGAGTCTCAGGCTCCAATCATGCGCTTAAAAAAAACCCTGAAAAAACTTGTAGAAAACGAATTGGCTCCGCATGGAGATTGGGGGGGGCACCCCTGCGCCCCTTATGGACCGGCTGCCATTGACAAACCCCCCCCCCCCCGAGCTGTACACAGGGAGAATATACAAGCTCCATACAGAAAAAGGGAACTGATCCCGGAGCCCCAGGCGCCGCAGAGGCAAAAGCGTCAACCCACAAGAAAACTGGAAGTCTTTCCTGTAGCAGCCAATCAGGCGACAGATTTTACTCCATAGCAGCTGCAAAGTGCGACGGGCAGCAAATTCATATTCTATACAATGGGCTTATGTGTATAGAAGACATCTGGGGAGCGTCAGTGATGTCACCACCCGATGAATACAGGACACACCCAGATAAACCTTGGACGCCTTTCACGGTAAACTTACAACAATGCCGACTGCGGCTTAACCACAAAAATGGGGGGGGGGGGGGGAGGTGTTCTCACCACAGATCGGTCGGGTTCACACAGGCATGTTGGTGTTTTTTCTGGCACCGATTGATTGGTTAGGATTTTTATGGCAATTCTAAAGTTCAATCTGCTTATATTTTACCTTCCCTGGTTCCTCCCTCCCATCATATGCGCTATTCTATACGTCGGCGACATACCGGCGGTCGCTTTATGGAACTCTCTTCCATTTAAAAAACGACTGCGCCATTCTCCGCTGCGGCGGGAAAATTTTTATTTCTCATTTTTGTAATTCAATTCATTCCTAAACGGAACCGAACAAGAAAAAAAAAGGCGCCGCGGCGATATTGTACGCCATCTCTAACCCAAGACGACCGATAAGGACTGTAGAGGGCTATTCGTCTCTATACTTCCAGATCAGAAGCCGCAGGATGGACATGGCAGGAAACCGAGGAGCGCCATGCGGCAGATCCCCGCACCCGCGACACCGGCTCGCCCGCAGGAAACGCGTTTTGGTTACACTGTGTCTTGATTGCCGGGATACCGGCGTCTACGCTTCCTGCGGTTTCAGCCGCATTCCATTTCTCCCAGACATTTGGTTGTCGTTAAAATGCCTCAGTAACGCCGATTAACCCGTTCACTCCCGGGCAGAAATGCATCCCGCTGCGTTTTACTCGGGGACAATCGGAAAGCGAACCGCGCCTGTGACTAATAAAATTGGACGGCGCTGACATTATATAACCTCGGTAAAAAATTACGACCTGCGCTAAATTTAAGGCTCCAATCACACCAATGCGTTTTTTTTTTTTTGCTTTTTACAAAATTGCAAGACATTTTTTTTTTTTAACATGGGCCCCTATGGGAACACCTTCACGTCAATGCGTTTTTGTGCCTCTGCGTTTTTTTGGAAAGGGTCGGGGGCTTTTTTTTTAAAATGCAAAACTGTACTTTTTTTTTTTTTTGCTTCAATAGACTTAGTGGTCAATTTATAAAAAGTAAAAATAAAAATAGATGTGTGAATGTCACAAGCACTTTACCAATCAATCCTTTATTTTGTCTAATATGTTTATTTGCTATGATCATCAGCTCCATCTACTGGCGATAATGTGGTATTTTCCTGAAATATATAATATATGAAAAATACCACCATATGGCCACTAGATGGAGCTGATGATCACAGCAAATAAACAGGATAAATACTGGGATTACCGTATATACTCGAGTATAAGTCGAATTTTTCAGCACATTTTTTTGTGCTGAAAGTGCCCCCCTCGACTTATACTCGAGTCAAGCACTTTTCTGCAGCAAAAAATTTCATTTTTCCGAACCGACTTTGGGGCCCCGTATCTCAGGGCCACTTGGTGCTAGGAACTGCAAATTTGGTGTGCAAACCCAGTGGACCTGGTACCACAACATATCCAAAGCTAAAGTTCCTAGCACTAAGTGGCCCCGAGATACGGGGCCCCAAAATCGGTTCGGAAAATGTCATTTTCTGCTGCAGAACAGTGCTTGACATTTTCTGTACCGACTTTGGGGCCTCATATCTCAAGGCCACTTGATGCTAGGAACCCCAAATTTGGTGTGCAAACCCAGTGGAACTGGTACCACAACATATCCAAAGCTGAAGTTCCTAGCACTAAATGGTCCTGAGATACGGGGCCCCAAAACTGGTTCGGAAAATGTAATTCTCTGCTGCAGAAAAGTGCTTGACATTTTCTGAACTGATTTTTGGGGCCCTGTATCTCGGGGCCACTTGATGCTAGAAACCCCAGCTTTGGAAATTTTATGGTGCTAGTTCCACTGGGTTTGCACACCAAATTTGGGGTTCTTAGCACTAAGTGGCCCCGAGATACGGGGCCCCAAATTCGGTCAACTGTGTCCATCTGCAGCAATGTCATTTCGGGACCCTTTGGGTTCAGAGACCCCAAATTTTGGCTGCAGCTAGGGGACATCTAGGAACCCTTAACTACCGAGTTTGAAGTTCAGGGGACCTATGGCTGCAAATGGGCACAGAGATGCTGCAAATGGGAATTGTTGACCCTCTTTTCCACTTACAGTAGCTGTGCATTTCTCACCCTAGGCTTATACTCGGGTCAATAAGTTTTTCCCGTTTTTTTGTGGTAAATTAGGGCCTCGACTTCTACTCGGAACGACTTATACTCGAGTATATACGGTATTTATGATAGATAGACCCACATGACAGTGGTCACCAGGACGACTAGAGAGAGTGAATCTCTCCAGAGGGGACACAAATATCCTTCGCACTCCATACTAACTAAAAAATGTTGGCTATAAGTAGACTATAAATCTGACCTCCGGCCTTCCCTCCAGGCTTGCACACATGTACCGGCTCCTCTCCTGGACTGAAACGGCTTCCTCTGATTTCACCGCACACTGTGAGCTTCTCACCAAGTGCATTAGAAGCTGCAGCAAGTCAGATAGAGCCCCGCCCCATTTCCTGGCTGGAGGATGTCCAGCATTATCTAGTTCTTTCCGCCTCAGCCTGACTGTTCCTGGCCTGGACAGGAAGTGAGAGGTAATCCCTCAAATGAGACGGGGGGGGGGGGGGGGGGGCAATAAAGAGCTGACAGAGATTCTAACCCTTCTCTGTGTTATTCAAAGCTAAAAAAAGAACCTTTAGTCATTATTGATCTTCCTACTGATTTTATCTCGGCGGCAGTGGCGGTGCGTCCATGAGGGCGCACGGGCGCCGCCCCCTCTCTCCAGCCACCCCCCTAGCACCAATTAAAAGATTCGTGCATTGCATGAATCTATCGATGGCAGCCGCTGACATCCCCTATTCAGGTGCCTGGCCCCTTTTCGGGCACTGGGCGCCTGAATTACAGCGGCAGGGTTTTTTTAAGCACCTGATTAGAGCCGTAGGCTCTAATAGGCGTCAAAAAAGGTGACCTGCGAGCGCCATGCTGGGCGCTCACAGGTCACTCAGCTGTGTTAGAAAAGCGAATGGATATTCACTTTCCTAACACTGAACCGCCTCTCCACCAAGCAGGTGCTCAGGTCTGTTACCCGTTACCTGATTGGCTGAAACGACAGGCGCTGTGACTGGACACCTATCCAATCATAGCAGAGGATGGGAAGAGAGGACGGGAGAAGACATTGAGGAGCTGTCCCACCGCTACACCAAGACAGGGTAAGTGCAGACGTTGGGTGGGGGGCACACTGGCAGCATTTGTTATGTCACAGTGGTTGAGTTTGATGGTACAGTGGCAGCAATTGATGGGCACAGTGGCTGCGTTTGATGGCACAGTGGGAGCATTTGATATGGCATAGTGGCTGCGTTTCATGGGCACAGTGGCTGCGTTTGATGGGCACAGTGGCTGCATATGATGGGCACAGTGGCTGTATTTGATGGCACAGTGGGAGCATTTGATAGGGCATAGTGGCTGCGTTTGATGGGCACAGTGGCTGCGTTTGATGGGCACAGTGGCTGCGTTTGGGCACAGTGGCTGCGTTTGATGGGCACAGTGGCTGCGTTTGATGGGCACAGTGGCTGCGTTTCATGGGCACAGTGGCTGCGTTTGATGGGCACAGTGGCTGCGTTTGATGGGCACAGTGGCTGTGTTTCATGGGCACAGTGGCTGCGTTTCATGGGCACAGTGGCTGCGTTTGATGGCACAGTGGCTGCGTTTGATGGGCACAGTGGCTGTGTTTGATGGGCACAGTGGCTGCGTTTGATGGCACAGTGGCTGCGTTTGATGGGCACAGTGGCTGTGTTTGATGGCACAGTGGCTGCGTTTCATGGGCACAGTGGCTGCGTTTGATGGCACAGTGGCTGCGTTTGATGGGCACAGTGGCTGTGTTTGATGGGCACAGTGGCTGCGTTTGATGGCACAGTGGCTGCGTTTGATGGGCACAGTGGCTGTGTTTGATGGCACAGTGGCTGCGTTTGATGGGCACAGTGGCTGTGTTTCATGGGCACAGTGGCTGCGTTTCATGGGCACAGTGGCTGCGTTTGATGGGCACAGTGGCTGCGTTTGATGGGCACAGTGGCTGCATTTGATGACACAGTGGCTGCGTTTGATGGCACAGTTGCTGTGTTTGATGGCACAGTGGCTGCGTTTCATGGGCACAGTGGCTGCGTTTGATGGGCACAGTGGCTGCGTTTGATGGGCACAGTGGCTGTGTTTCATGGGCACAGTGGCTGCGTTTCATGGGCACAGTGGCTGCGTTTGATGGGCACAGTGGCTGCGTTTGATGGGCACAGTGGCTGCATTTGATGACACAGTGGCTGCGTTTGATGGCACAGTTGCTGTGTTTGATGGCACAGTGGCTGCGTTTCATGGGCACAGTGGCTGCGTTTGATGGCACAGTGGCTGTGTTTGATGGCACAGTGGCTGCGTTTCATGGGCACAGTGGCTGCGTTTGATGGCACAGTGGCTGCGTTTGATGGGCACAGTGGCTGCGTTTGATGGGCACAGTGGCTGCGTTTGATGGCACAGTGGCTGCGTTTGATGGGCACAGTGGCTGTGTTTGATGGCACAGTGGCTGCGTTTGATGGGCACAGTGGCTGTGTTTGATGGGCACAGCGGCTGTGTTTGATGGGCACAGTGGCTGCGTTTGATGGCACAGTGGCTGCGTTTCATGGGCACAGTAGCTGCGTTTGATGGCACAGTGGCTGCGTTTGATGGGCACAGTGGCTGTGTTTGATGGGCACAGTGGCTGCGTTTGATGGCACAGTGGCTGCGTTTGATGGCACAGTGGCTGCGTTTGATGGGCACAGTGGCTGTGTTTGATGGGCACAGCGGCTGTGTTTGATGGGCACAGTGGCTGTGTTTGATGGGCACAGTGGCTGTGTTTGATGGGCACAGTGGCTGTGTTTGATGGGCACAGTGGCTGCGTTTGATGGGCACAGTGAGGCTGCAATTAATGTTTTTTTATTCAATTTTTTTCAGTTTGTTTTGCACCCCCCAAAAATATTGAGCACCAGCCGCTCACTGCTCAGTAGTCAGCAGAGGGGGGGGGGAGGGTCTCCTGATCTTTATATGAGGATTTCACGAATCGCCTCCACCAGAAATGTGCAATTTGTTGTGAATGGAATGTATTTTTTGAGTCTTAAAGTGATCCCATGAAGGGTTAATCGGAGTGTGTGACGGAGCAGGGATAATTCCAGGAATGGAGGGGCCTGTCCCAACACGCTCCTGGGGGGGGAGAATAAAAGAAATCTACGACCTCCGGCTCCGCCCGGCTCACCCACATCTGTAATGTGACTCTGACAGGAGATCGGAGGCTGTACAGGACGGAGGAACTACAAGCCCCAGCAGGTCCGACTTCACTGGCCGCATGCTTGTTCTGGGTCAGTGACTATGGCAGTTACTGATGCCAGAGGCGGCATTTTCAGAGGGAGGTCAGCCGTGGTAGGTTGTCACACAGCCCTCCCCTTTGTATGGCTGCCGGCTCCATCACAGACAGTCCTTATTTCAGACAGTGTGAAGTCACCATTGATGCGCCCCGGAGGTCACAGCCGGCTTCACCCTGTAATTTGGAGGTTCTGTTCAGACACGGATCGGCATGCCGGCCCTTTAATCTACCAATATTGCCCCCACCCCACCACCACCCCACCCCCGCTGGGGTCAGAAATACCAGCAAAGGTTAAAGAGCGACCATTAACGGCGCTTTTCCTTCTCAGTATTTTGTTACTTTTTACAGAAAGACCTGAAAAATGGCTCGAGGGAAAATTTAAAGTGGTACTCTAATAAAAACTGTTTTTTTTTTTTTCACACCACATGCAGTCCAGTGCGTTTTTTTTTTTACGCATCAAAAATGCATGGGAAGTAGATTATATGGTACTCAATGGCATCGTTCGCACCAGTGCGTTCCAGTTCCAGGAAAAAAAGAAACATGCTGCATTTTTCCTGCACTGGAAACGCTGTAAAACGCATCAAAAACGCACCTAAGCAAACCAAAAAAAAACCTCCACTGGAACGCACAAGTCCTTATTTAAGGGCCAGTTCACACCATAGAAACGCAGTCCAGAGGAGTTTCCAGATGCTTTTCTGTCTGCGTGTTTTTTTGACGCGTTTTGGGTGTGTTTTTTGATGCATTCCCCACCCCCCTTTTTTTTTCTTAGGGCCAGCTCACACCACATGCAGTCCAGTGAGGGTTTTTTTTCGTCAAAAACGCATGGAAAGTAGGTTATATGGTTGTCAATGGCATAATTCACACCGGTGCTTGCAGTTCCAGTTCCAGAAAAAAAAAAAAGTAGAACATGTTGCATTTATCCTGCACTGGAATGTACCGGAACGCACCTAAACGCACCAAAAACGCACTGGAACACACATGTCCTAATTAAGGTGAAGGCAAAAGAGGGGGTAAAAATGCATTGGACTGCATCAAAACGCACTGGAACACACATATCCTTAATTAGGTTAAAGAAAAAAAGGGGGGGGGATGCACTGGTCTGCATTAAAAATGCACCAAAACGCACTGGAACACACATGTCTTTAATTAAGTTCAAGAAAAAAAGGGGGGGGGGGGTGCACTGGACTGCATCAAAAATGCACCAAAAACGCAATAAAAAAAACGCACTGAAACGCATCAAAAACACGTCAAAACCGCGCATGCAGAAAAGCATGTGGAACACACCTAGACTGCGTTTCTATGGTGTGAACTGGCCCTAAATAAGGACTTGTGAGTCCCAATGGAGGTTTTTTTTTGGTGTGCTTAGGTGCGTTTTTGATGCGTTTTACAGCATTTCCAGTACAGTCCAGTGCAGGAAAAATGCAGCATGTTCTACTTTTTTTTTCTGGAACGCACACCTTAAATAAGGACATGTGCGATTTTTATGCGTTTTTTTGTGAGCATTCCGGTACAGTCCAGTGCAGAAATGCTTTTTTTTCTGGAACTGGAACACAATGGAAACTGCAGGAACTGGTGTGAACTATGCCATTGAAAACCATATAATCTACTTTCCATGTGTTTTTGATGCAGAAAAAAAAAAGGCGCTGGACTGCATGTGGTATAAATTGACCCTGATTCTGCATCGAAAACGCATGGGAAGTAGGTTATATGGTTTTCAATGGCATAGTTCACACCAGTGCTTGCAGTTCCAGTGCGTTCCAGAAAAAAAAAAGCATTCCCGCAGCACTGGGCTGTACTGGAATGCTGTAAAACGCACAAAAATCGCACTGGAACCCACATGTCCTTATTTAAGGTTAAAAAAAAAAAAAGAGGGAAAAAAATTGCGCTGGACTGCATCAATAACACGTCAAAAGCGCGCATGCAGAAAAGCATCTGGAGGGCATCCGGACTGCGTTTTTATGGTGTAAACCGGCCCGGGGTGTGTTAGAACCCCTGTTAAATTTTCAGTGCTGTCCGTGTCTAATTCTTTCACACTCCATCAACAAAAAAAAAAAAAGTAAGGCTGGAGTCCTGAATTTAATCAGAATATTCATAAACATATATAAAGATAGAGGCTGCCCTAACACACGTCACGCATGTCAATGCGCTTTGTTTTCACGCACTGCAAAGGTGTAATCTGAGCGCATCAGACATAAGGCGGAAAGTTGCTGTGACGTCTCCTCTGACTGGCACAATTATGGCGGGTATACGGGGCATGGAACTGGCACACAGCTGCAATCACCTAACCTGACAGCGTGGAATGGTGTGTGGGCTCAGCTGCAGGCAGTCGCTGTAATAAATCACATTATACTGCGGCATGGTGGTGGAGGGGTGCTATGACACAGAGAAAGGGGTACAGCATGATTGTGCAGGGACAGGGGGTGCAGTTTGCTGGCAACATGTGGGGGTACAGAAGCCCAGAGATAGGGGTTCAGGGACAGGGGGTGCGGTATGCTGGCAAAGTTATATGGGGGCACAGTGGCCCAGAGATAGGGGTACAGAGACAGGGGGTGCACTATGCTGGCAAAGTTATATGGGGGTACAGTGGCCCAGAGATAGGGGTACAGGGGGTGCACTATGCTGGCAAAGTTATGTGGGGGTACAATGGCCAAGAGATAGGGGTACAGGGGCAGGGGGTGCGGCATGCTGGTAAAGTTATGTGGGGGTACAGTGGCCCAGAGAAAGGGGTACAGAGACAGGGGGTGCACTATGCTGGCAAAATTATGTGGGGGTACAATGGCCCAAAGATAGGGGTACAGGGACAGGGGTGCACTATGCTGGCAAAGTTATGTGGGGGTACAATGGCCTAGAGATAGGGGTACAGGGACAGAGGTGCACTATGCTGGCAAAGTTATGTGGGGGTACAATGGCCCAGAGATAGGGGTACAGCACAGGAGTACAGGAACAGGGGGTGCATTATGCTGGAACAGTGATATGGGGGTAAAGCACAGTTGTGCAAGGATAGGGTTGCACTATGCTGGCACAGTTGTGTGGCAGCTCATTGGTAAAGAGATGGGGGTGCAACACTGCGAGACATGGGGTGCACTATGCTGGAAAAGTTATGTGGCTGTACGAAGGCTCAGAGATGGGGACCTTTATTACAGTTATAATGTGGTGGGTATGGTAAAGTGGTATCCTGAAAGGGGGTGTACTATGCTGTAACAGTTATATATGGGTACAATCGCCCAGATAGGGGGGTACAGTACATGGACTGGAGGTGCAATATTCTGGAACAGATATGTGGGGGTACAATGGCCTAGAGATGGGGGTAAAGCACAGTGATACAGGGACATACAGTGCGCCATGCTGTAACAGTTATATGGGGTTCCATGGCCCAGATATGGGGATACAGTACAGGGACAGGGGGTGCAATATGCTAGAACAGTTATGTGGGGGTACAATGGGCCAGAGTTGGGGGTACAGTACAGGGACAGGAGCTGCAATATGCTGGAACAAATATGTGGGGGTACAGTGGTCTAGAGATGGGGGTACAGTACAGTGGTACAAACACATTGGGTGCACCATGCTTTAACAGTTATATGGGGTTCCATGGCCCAGATTTTGGGATACAGTACAGGGACAGGGGGTGCAATATGCTAGAACAGTTATGTCGGGGTACAATAGCCCAGAGATGGTGGGAGTACAGAGACAGGAGGTGCACTATACTGGAACAGATATGTGGGGATACAATCGCAAAGACATGGGGGTACAGTACAGGGACAGGGGTAAAGTATGCTAGAACAGTTGTGTGGGGGTACAATGGCCCAGAGATAGGGGTACAGTACAGTGGTATAGGGACAGTGGGTGCACCATGCTATAACAGTTATATGGGGGTACCAAGGCCCAGATATAGGGGTACGGGACAGGGGGTACAATATGCTAGAACAGTTGTGTGGGGGTACAATGGCCCAGAGATGGGGGTACAGTACAGGGACAGGGGGCACAATATTCTAGAACAGTTATGTGGGGGTACAATGGCCCAGAGATGGGGGTACAGTACAGTGATATAGGGACAGGGGGTGCACCATGCTGTAACAGTTATATGGGGGTACCACTGCCCAGATATGGGGGTACAGGGACAGGGAGTACAATATGCTAGAACAGTTGTGTGGGGGTACAATGGCCCAGAGATGGGGGTACAGTACAGTGGTATAGGGACAGGGGGTGCACCATGCTATAACAGTTATATGGGGGGTACCAAGGCCCAGATATAGGGGTACAGTACAGGGACTACAATATGCTAGAACAGTTGTGTGGAGGTACAATGGCCCAGAGATGGGGGTACAGTACAGGGACAGGGGGTACAATATGCTAGCACAGTTGTGTGGAGGTACAATGGCCCAGAGATGGGGGTACAGTATAGGGACAGGGGGTACAATATGCTAGCACAGTTGTGTGGAGGTACAATTGCCCAGAGATGGGGGTACAGTACAGGGACAGGGGGAACAATATGCTAGAACAGTTATGTGGGGGTATAATGGCCCAGAGATGGGGGTACAGTACAGTGGTATAGGGACAGGGGGTGCACCATGCTGTAACAGTTATATGGGGGTACCATGGCCCAGATATGGGGGTACAGTACAGGGACAGGGAGTACAATATGCTAGAACAGTTGTGCGGGGGGTACAATGGCCCAGAGATGGGGGTACAGTGGTATAGGGACAGGGGGTGCACCATGCCATAAGTGCTATATGGGGGTACCATGGCCCAGACATGGGGATATAGAACTAGGAACAGGGGGTACAATATGCTAGAACAGTTATCTGGGGGTACAATGGCCCAGAAATAGGGGTACAGGGACAGGGGGTACACTATGCTGGAATAATCATATTGATTACTTTGTTACAAAGGCAAATTGATAGTAATGTATGGAACCCTGCAATCTGTATACTGTATATGTCCCAGTTATTTCCTATGAATGAAGCGATATGTCATTTTTGCAGTCCTGCCTGACCTTATCCTATGAGGACTTTGGTGTCTGTACAGGAATTGCTCTCCCTGAATTCCCCCCCAGAGGACGGATTATTCTCTGTAGCCATAACATTCCCCAGCTGCTGCGGGTGGGTGGAGGGGCCCGCAGGGGGAGAGTCACGGGGCCCGCCATGTCTAAGGCCCGACACATAGTAAAGCCCTCCATCCTGGGCAGGACAAGAACCAGAACAGATTGTACGTCTATAAAGGAGGCGCGCCATGGCTTATACCCCCGTATTAGAAACGGCGTACAAATCCGCGCCACGTTCCAGCTGGATCGCCCCCGTCCCCGCTTTTCTCCATCTGCTTCGGATAAATCACAAATCATTTTCTTACTAATCAGGAGCAAATTATAGGCAATTAGTGTGAGCGTAATGATGCCAGACAGGGAGATCAATATGCGTTTATGAGCCAATCGGACCTAGCGCATCAAGCGGCGAGAAGCGACCGGTGACAACACACAGGGGCCTTCGCTGAGATTCCAGAATCTCCCCCCCCCCTAAATATTTCTTCATTTTCTAAAAGGCTGACTTAGATATTGTACCATCAAAATGAAAGAAATGATACAAAGTAGACAGATTGATGAAGAAAAAAAAAGAAACAAAAAAAAGAAACAAAGTTACTTAAAGGAGAGTTCCCTCTGCTCAGTACAACAGATACCACAGGTTCAGGTCACCATACACTAGTGCTGACATTTTTAAGGATAAATGGTGGAAAAATTGTTAGCAGAACTTCCGCCAAAGAGCTGTTATCCAGGCACCCCTGACAGACAGCACAGCTGGGTCCCCGACCTCACTTTTCATTACTGTACACCCCGGTCCCAGGATCTGCCCCTAAACTATGACTGGACGATGAAGGAGTAGCAACACACCGAGGAGGGCATCCTTCTGCTCTTTCCTCCTGTAAACATGGCCAAGATGTTGACTCCCCCCAGTTTTATATCTGACACTTATCACTGATTATCTTTTATGGGGTTACAGAATATTTCCAGACGAAAAGACACAATGAAAGTTCTCAACTCAACTTTATAAATAGGTGACTTTGTATGACAAAAGACAAAATGACTATTTTAGGCCCTCCATGAGTCGCCTCCAACCAGCTGGGGAATCTCTCGTTAGATGTATCTAAACCTAATAACTAAAATTTAGTAAAACGGGGGCTTTCCAGTCCTTAGATGTGATGTGTAATGTAGGATGCCGCTCAGACCGATCCAGCGCCGTTGATGTTTATTAAATTATGTGGCCTTGGCCAGCGCTGATCAAGCTATGCCAACTGATACGTTTCGCCCCACCCACCGACGCTTGGTCACAACCTCTGTGACCAGGCGCCGGCGGGCGAAACGCGTCAGTTAGCATTGCCGGAGCAGCACTGGCTAAGGCCGCATAATTCAATACACTTCATCAGCACTGGAATGATCTGAGCGCCGTCCTACATTACACAGCTTGAAACATATGGATGGGGGAGCTCTGACGCCTGCTTCCATTTCCTGAACACTGATAGGGAGACCATTCAGCCTCAGCTTGGAGGGGCGCTTCAAGCTTCTTCATGACCTTGGGTGTGGTGGTTGCATTGGTTTCTGTTTTTTGTTTTCCTGCCAATAACACACTTCCTGTCCTAGGGTGACAACACTCACTGGTACTTTCTAAGGAGGAGCAGTGTTGTCACCCTAAGACAACACTTTAGACTAGCTCCCTCTCTCTTTATCGCCATGATATAGGCTGGGGGTGCTCTGTAGTCCACAGAAATAGCTGGAGGCAATGAAAAGAGTGAAGCCTAAGCAGGAAGCACAGGAAGATACAATTTCTGGCAGGATCAACGTATATATATATATATATATATATGTATTTTTTTTTTTTTTTTTTTGCACCTATTGAATAGATATAATAAAACACTTCCATTGGTTTACAGAATGGACAAATATCTCCCCCTGTCCTGTGCAACAATTAAAGAGGGGGGGAGGGGAACCTGCCCTCTGCCTCCTAATATAAAACAATATTAAAAAATGATATAAAATATTACAAAATAAACAATAATAAAATAATACAAAATATATAATAATAAAAAAATTGCCAGCCATTATCTGTAAAAGTTTTTACTCTGGAATGGTATATTGTATCATTTTTAAAAACTAATTTTGGCAGCTCAAGCGGACCACACATAGAGCGCTATGACTGCGTGTGTATGCACGCATGACCTCAGAATGACGCTGTGTCATGCATTTTAAAAATGTGTGACTGCCATTGAGAATGTAAACCAACTCTGGGTATGAGTGGCCCCCAGAACCTGAAGTGCTCCAAGTGTCTTTCTCCAAGAGAAAAATGCCCGCATGTCTATGGCCAGCTTTGGAACCAAAACGGTTTGAGGGATCTGTCTTGCCGGCAGGAACCAGATTCTCCTATCTGCTTATGAATGAATGAAAGTGACAACCTGATTGGATGTGAGGAGCAACACTGACAGTTGTTGTTTCAGACACTTTCGATAAAAGAGGTTTGCTGTGTGTCCATTTCTGGTGCTGGCTATAACCTCTGAGCAGCAATGCCTTTCCTTCCAAACAGGACATCCAATAATGGACCACACATGGGACACGGCTATTATGCTACAACATGTTTCCTCACTGAACTTTGTGCTGCTTCAAGTTCTCTTATGTAAATACATCTTGAAATCAGTTTTCAAGCTCTAAATTGAAAGGAATTTACAGTCCATTTAAAGCTGAACTCCGGACGTAAATATCTTTTCATCTAAATATGTTTCCTTAACAGCCACAAAGGATATAAATCCACTTTGTGTGCACCAACAGTCCTTTGCAAAGCCAGATGTTACCTTGACACAGAGCCCTGACCTCAACCCTACTGAACACCTTGGAATGAACTGGAATGCCAATGGCGAGTCATGTCTTTCCATCCAAAATTAGTACCTGACCTCAAAATGGACACAAATTCCCACAGGGACCCTCTAAAATTTTTTGAGAAGACCCTTTTCTGTTCCACCATAACTGTGACCCTGTGTAGAAAGCCAGTTTCATAAAGACATGGGGTGACCAGTTTGGTGTGGATGAACTCAAATGTCCTGCCCCTGGCATGCTAATGGTGAACCAGGTCTTCTCATCCAAGATCATACCTGACCTCACAAATGGATAAATTCATACAGGCTCCCTCCAAAATCTTCTGGTAACACTTTTAAGAAGATCCTTTTCTGTTCCAGCTTGACAATGCCTCTGTGTACAAAGCCAGTGCCAAAAAGACATGGTGTGTCAAGTTTGATGTGGAGGAACTGAAATGTCCTACACATAGCCCTGACCTCGACCCTACTGAACACCTTTGGGATGAACTGGAATGCCAATGGTGAGTTAAGGCTTCTCATCCAACATCATACCAGACCTCAAAATGGATATCAATTACCCCAGGCACCTTCCAAAATCTTGTGGTAACAGTTTCGTGAAGACCCTTTTCTGTTCCAGCATGACTGTACACCTGTGTACACAGCCATCTCCATAGAGACATGATTTGACCAGTTTGGTGTGGAGGAACTAAAGTGCCCTGTACAGAGCCCTGACCTCAACCCTACTGAACACCTTTGGGATGAATTGGAATGAACCAGGACTTCTCATTCAACATCTCCATAAAGACATGGTTTGACCAGTTTGGTGTGGAGGAACTCGAGTGTTCTTTACAGAGCCCTGACCTCAACCCTACAAAACATCTTTGGGATGATTTGGATCAAGCCAAGCCTTCTCAACCAACATCTCTATGAAGACATGGTTTGATCAGTAGCGGGAGGAGGAACTGGAGTGTCCTACAAAGAGCCCCAACCTCGACCTTACTGAACACCTTTGGGATGAATTGGAAAGCTGATTGTGAGCCAGGTCTTCCCATCCAACATCAGTGCCCGACCTCACAAATGGGCACAATTTCCTACATACACTCCAAAATCTTGTGGAAAGCCTTCCCAGAAGGGTGGAGGATGGTATAAAGGGGTTCTCTATATTTATGGCCATGGTTTTAGAATAGGATGGTATAAAGGGGGTTCTCTATATTTATGGCCATGGTTTTAGAATAGGATGTCCAAGATAGGTGTGATGGAAGGCACATTGAAAGTTGCCTGTATTGTCCTTCAATGGCATTATTGCACACGAGTCCTTTTTTTTTTGCCCCAGGAAGAGAACTTTTTCTACAACTATCTTCTGTTGTAATATCGACTCCTGGAGTTATTTCCATATCTAAAAATGACTCTTCCATATAAGTGGACTTTCCTGGCAGAGGAGGGTGCACAACGTTCAGCAGGTGCTCATGACAATGCTGACGGGTGCAAATGACCTGGTGAAAGGACAGGCTGCAGGGTGTGTGACCCATATCAGATGGCCGCAAGACTATGGATGCATCAACAGAAGAAACTGGAATAGCTAGGGTGACAACAAAGGGAAGGCAAAGTTACTAGTTGGTGTGATGATTGTCAGCTCTGCAGCCCACCGTCACAGATCACATACTGTGGCCACACACAGAGGGACAGTACACAGTGACTATATGGTAAAACAAAGAGAAGGCTCACATAATGACAGCTGTGTTTGCGGGGGAGGGGAGGGGGATGGGGGGGTCACCATTCCTCACACCTGCATTGCCTGCTATTTCACACAATTACACGTTCCACAGGCTGCCACCTCAGGGGGTTTACAGAGTAAACAGGTGTGGAATGCCAATGGTGAATCATGTCTTCCCATCCAAAATTAGTACCTGACTTCAAAATGGACACAAATTCCCACAGGGACCCTCTGATTACATCAGATTTGGGTGGGTTCACACCTTCGCAGGGGGGGTTAACACAAGCGCATTCATGCACTTTAACATTGTGTCAGGGCAACACTGCCTAGCTCACCAAAATGCACCAAAAAAAGGGACATGTACTTATTTTTTTTTTTGTAATGCAGCACGCCAAATCGCAAAACGTGTTTTCACGCATTCCTGCAGTGCAAAAGTGCGAACCAAGCCAAGGCCATTCAGCTGAAATCAGTCTAAAAGCACCCTTTTTACATTAGGGTGTCTCCAAAGTCTCACCATTTCCAGTGATGCGACTTTTGGTGCGACTTTGATCCGACTGTACATCCTCTGGACCAAAAGAAAAAAAAACTCACCAAAGCTCTACCGCTATATAGTATAGTTGGTGTGTAGAGTAGTCGGTGCTCTGGCTAATTACGCTCACAGAAGATCCATAGAAAGTACAGGCCGGCAACTCGACAGCTTCTCCATAGAAAATATTTGTTTAAGCATTACAGCAATAACATCGGCCAAAAATTCTGACGCGTTTCGGCCTTAGGCCTTCATCAAAAAATGCTTTTGATGAAGGCCTATGGCCGAAATGCTTCAGAATTTTTGGATGATGTTATTGCTGTAATGCTTAAATAAATATTTTCTATGGAGAAGCTGTTGAGTTGCCGGCCTGTACTTTCTATCCTCTGGACCAAAGTCGTATCAAAAGTTGGACCAAAGTTAAAAAATAAAATAAAATAAAATACATCAAAATGTAGTCTTTTTGGGTTGAAGGTGTCCACAGACTTTGTATGACAGTCAATGATATCAGTGGGCCCCGGGGGGACAATTGGAATGTGTGTGGATACAATGTAACAATTCCCATGTAGACAAGACAGAATTGTTACAATTTATACAATAATCTGCATTATTGGGAGCAGAGACCGGAGAGCACAGAGATCTCATCATTGGAACAATGTACTGCAGGTGAATGAACTCTCCAGCATCCACCAAACATGAAATCATCAGTTGTGGGTGGAATGTCTTCTCATCGGTGGAGATAGTATGAAGATTTTCCATGTACTGTGCATGTAATACCTCAATGTCCGCAGCCAAATTCCTTCATCCACATCTGGGCTGAGCCTGCGGCCGCACCCTCCTGAGATCCCACCAGCTGTACATAGAGCCGGCCAGCGGCTGAGTCATTGGGAGAGAGCCTGGCGTGACCCCCAATAATTCCCTCTTACAACATGGCGTACCGCGCCCTTCCAGGCGCTCTGGGTGTTCGCTATGATCATGTAACGCTTCCACACAAACATCTCACTTATGGTCACATAAAACCGGGAGACAGCTACAGCGCTACCTGCACAGGAGCCACCACTGGTCTGAAGAGCTAACAATCTATCTGCATACAATCTGCCAGAGGGCGATAATACATGTTCCATTAAAGGCGGTGAGGAAGTATGGAGGTTGTCATAGCCTCTCCTAGAAAGTCCACCAGTCCTGTCATGGTGGTCCAGCGGTGGCATGCTCTGAAGTCATGGTGGTCCAGTGGCTTCAGAACTAAATCACGGACCAAGATGCAGATTAGAACCTTCACGCTTTTTTTTTTTTTTTTGTTTGGTGTATCAAGGTACCAAAAGCCAAAGACAGCCAGGGAACTGGCATTTTCACACCAGCGATGGTGGCCTTTGTGTTCTTCTCACTAGCGGTTTTCCCCACACAAAATTTGAGTTGTCACCAGAACAAGGAGGGGAAATCCTCCAATGGGGACATTTGTTCCAGTGACAGCTGTCTTATGCCGCGTACACACGAGCGGAATGTCCGACAGAAAAAGTCAGGCGGAAGCTTTTCATCGTCTATTCCGATCGTGTGTAGGCCTCATCGGACTTTTTTTCCCGAAAATTCTGACGGACCTAGAAATGGATCATGTCCTAAATATTTCCGACGGAACCAAATCGGGAAAACCGCTCGTCTGTATGCTGTTCCGACGGACCAAAAACGGCGCATGCTCTGAAGCAAGTACAAAAGGGAAGCTTTTGGCTACTCGCTATTGAACTTCCTATTTCTAGTCCCGTCGTACGTGTTGTACGTCACCGCGTTCTGGATGGTCGGACTTTGGTGTGACCGTGTGTAGGCAAGACAGCTTAAGCGGAATTTCGTTGGAGAAACCTTCGGAGTTTATTTCGACGGCAAAACCGCTCCTGTTTACGAGGCATAAGGGTCACCATACTATGAAATAGGTAAAAATCTAAAGTCAATTGTGCAGAGAGTGCATGGTGACCCTAAGAGGAAGATTTCCCTCACTTTAGAAAGATTTCCTCCACTTCCTGTTGTGTCTACAGGGCAGGAAGTGGAGGTATTTTTCTCCACGGGGACACAATATTTGAACCCTTCCCTACTTTTTCTAAAATAAAAAAAAAAAGGGTTTGGCTTTGAGGCTGGGTTCCCACTATCTTTGCATGCGGCTCACAGCGGGGGGTCCGGTGAGTCCCCTGTTCGCCGTTTCAAATATTTTGCTGAATTTGGACCTGAAACGGACCAAAAGACCCACGGGGTTCTAGTGCAAAACTTGCACCAGAGCCGCAGCGGAGATATCTGAACAAGCTCCATAGAGATCCGGTCACGGTCTCCTGCTAT
Organism: Lithobates clamitans; assembly: GCA_037952925.1. Lineage (NCBI taxonomy): Eukaryota > Metazoa > Chordata > Amphibia > Anura > Ranidae > Lithobates > Lithobates clamitans. The sequence continues at coordinate 36,433 of JBBGZY010001108.1, forward strand.
TGCGAATTGGATGTGGGTCGCAATAGTGTGAACCCAGCCTAAAGTGGTTGTAAAGGCTGAAGGTTTTTGCATACCCTGCAATAAAGTGTTACTGAACCCACAACAGTAAAATCAATCTGTATAGGCAGTAAAACATGCTTGTTATACTCACTGTAGAACTTAAGGGGTTAATCCTCTGCATTGTGTAAAAAAGGCTGTTTGATCCTGTCTTCTCTGATCCTCCCCCTCCTGCACTGTCCCCATAACATGTCCACATAAGACAGAGTACTGGAGTCACTCTGCACATGCTCAGTTTGGTGTGTATTGTTAGAGAGTTTTTTTTTTTCTTGGGAGGATGCATGTGATCAGCAAAGGGCCAATCAGCACTGTCCAGACAGAGGGTCAGAGGGCCGGCATCCTGATAGGACAGTCCAGAGGAGACTGAAAACTCCTCCTACAAGCTTTAACCAGAAACTGATAGAAGTCTAAGACTGCTATATACTGCTGATGAGAAAAGATGTTTAGCAGTTTATTTACTTTATTTACTAAAACTATTGTATTTCCATGTTATGTGTACTATGGGAGACCAGATATAGAGAATGCAAGGGAATAATGATACGTCGCTGGTGTCAGTAGAAGGAATAGTGTCCCATCATTGGTGTCAGTGGGAGGAATAGTGCCCCATCATTGGTATCAGTGGGAGGAATAGTGCCCCATCATTGGTGTCAGTGGGAGGAATAGTGCCCCATCATTGGTATCAGTGAGAGGAATAGTGTCCCATCATTGGTGTCAGTGGGAGGAATAGTGCCCCATCATTGGTGTCAATGGGAGGAATAGTGTCCCATCATTGGTATCAGTGGGAGGAATAGTGCTCCATTATTGGTATCAGTGGGAGGAATAGTGTCCCATCATTGGTGTCAGTGGGAGGAATAGTGCCCCATCATTGGTGTCAGTGGGAGGAATAGTGCCCCATCACTGGTATCAGTGGGAGGAATAGTGTCCCATCATTGGTGTCAGTGGGAGGAATAGTGCCCCATCATTGGTGCCGGTGAGAGGAATAGTGTCCCATCATTGGTATCAGTGAGAGGAATAGTGTCCCATCATTGGTGTCAGTGGGAGGAATAGTGCCCCATCATTGGTATCAGTGGGAGGAATAGTGCCCCATCATTGGTATCAGTGGGAGGAATATTGTCCCATCATTGGTATCAGTGGGAGGAATAGTGTCCCATCATTGGTATCAGTAGGAGGAATAGTGTCCCATCATTGGTATTAGTGAGAGGAATAGTGCCCCATCATTGGTGTCAGTGGGAGGAATAGTGTCCCATCACTGATGTCAGTGGGAGGAATAGTGCCCCATCATTGGTGCCGGTGAGAGGAATAGTGTCCCATCATTGGTATTAGTGAGAGGAATAGTGCCCCATCATTGGTATCAGTGGAAGGAATTGTGCCCAATTGTTGGTATTAGTGTTGGAATAATGCCTCAAGGGCCGGATACAGACAAGCAAAGGGCCACATCCCGCCCCCAGGGGTGCATTTTGGAGAGAACTGCTTTAAAGTAATAAAGATGTAACATGTCATTTCAAAAGCTGGATACATTAATAACATACAGGAGATCACATTCACTCCTGACACATGAAGCGATGGACGTGGCTGTTTTCAGGGACATGTTATCTGATCTCGGGATAATCGCCAAGGACCGCAAATCCCTAAAGTACTTTTTGAAATTGTATTAAAAAATGTTTTTTAAAAACACAACGATAGGAATAAATCAAAGTCTCGAGCTTTGAAGAAGGTGGGACTTTCCTGGAGGTAACATTTCCAGGGACAAAAGCTGGAATCATCTCTGGTAATGGGAGAAGGAATGGGGGGGGGGGTGAGCTGTGTGACGTCTCTCCTCCTCCCTCCCTCAGGCCCAGCTGTGTAATCATCGCACAGATGTGGTGAGGAATGAGGGCAGAGCGGGGGGGGGGGGGGGGGGATTGGGGGGTCTCCAGGCGGAGGGGGAAGAGGGGCTCAGTTTACACCTATATCACGTCCTCTGCTCCCTGCGCTGACTTATGTTACAGTTTCCCCTGAGTCACATTTCATGGATCTTGCGTACGCTGCGCACAATATGGCGAACGCTCCCAGTAACCCTTTACACAGCCACAAGCCGGAGATTGATGCAGGAACTGCAATTGTTTTGTTTTTGCTACATTATAACTTTTTCTTATTGTTCCTCTGTTCCATCTTTTTCTTTAATAATTTTTTTTTTTTTCAAACTTTAAAGGCCAAAACATTATTTTCCATTGTGGTAACTTGGGCGCTAAACACATGTTACGTGCATTACTGCATTGCATTACCATTTATTTTGAATGGCACCCCAATGCACTAAGACAGGGGTCTCCAAACTTTAAAGTAAAGGGCCTGTTTACTGTCCTTCAGGCTTTAGGGGGCCACCGGACTGTGGCCACTGGGAGTAAACAATGCATCTTTGGTATTAGGGGGAGGAATAGTGTCCCATCGTTGGTGTCTGTGAGGGGATCATTCTCCCATCATTGGTGTCAATGGGAGGACTACTGCCCCATCTTTGGTGTCAGTGGGAGTAATAGTCTCCCATCATTTGTATCAGTGGGAGAAATAGTGTCCCATCAATGGTATTAGTTTGAGGAATAATGCCCCATTATTGGTCTCAATGGGAGAAATAGTGCCTCATTGCTGATGTCACCACCATCAGTGGAAGGAATAGTGTCTCGTATCTGTGGGAGGAAAAGTACTCCAAGGGCCAGATAAAGGCGAGCAAAGGGCTGCATCTGGGCCCCCGGGCCGCAGTTTGGAGACCACTGCACAACGCATTGACAAACGCACATGTGTTGCAGCACACCACAATCCCAGGGAAAGCACTATTGAAAAATAGCGCATGTCCCTTTTTTTTGGACGTTTTGGTGCCTTGCCGGCCCATTCATTTAAATGTGCGGCTGTAATGCAACGCATGTTAACGCAAGAAAAAGAAAACATACGTTAAAGTACATGCGTTGACGCAATGCACCCGGGAATGCCGAGGTCTGAATGGGCCCCTTAAAGCACAGAGATGTTGTGGCGACACAGGGAAAAAGAGCTGCAAAAACAAAAGTAATTACTTGGCCAATCATTACAGACAGGCCCTATAAAACCGCCAAGCTTTCACGCTGAGTAATGTTGGCGCTCTCAGGGGACGAGGCCAGGGAACATAAACACAGGAAAAGGCTAATGCATGAAGCGGGGGCTCACTGACTCAGGCTCAGGGCCCTTCCTCTGCTGGCTGGCATTTAAAGGGCCAGGCATGGCAGAGGAGAAGATGAAGACTAGAGCCATCGGGTCGGATGCTGATGATCTTACCAGGAAGCCCAGTTCAGGCAGGAGATAATAAAAAATCCTCCATGCACACAAAGTCCTAAGTGGGAACTGAAGTCAAGACCACAGAGCTGCAAAGAACCTCTCAGCCACCATGTGCCCCCCCCCCCCCCAACCTGCGATCCATAAAGGCATCACCCACCCTTATGATTGAAGTGAGAAGGGAAGAGGGGGATGACCAGAGGACAATGACTTCAAGAAGAGGTCACATTAGGTCCACTGAAGGTCATGAATACAACACGAGCTTCTATACTCCCTCCCACACCGCAGGGAAAAGGAACGCCAAAAAGGGCCAATCAACGGGGGGGGGGGTTTGGGGTTGGGGCTAGGTGCCAAAAACTTTTCTTTATTATTAATTTCAAGCCAACATGTTCCAGGGACAACAGAGTCCGCTTTCTTCAGGTCTTGAAAGCAACACATTCCAGGGCAACAGAGTCCCCCTTCTTCAGGTCTTGGATGCAATGTGTTCCTGGGTAACATAACCCCCCTACTTCAGGGCTTGGATTCAACGCATTTTGAGGTAAGAGTCCCCTTTATTCATGACTTGGATGCAACACGTTCTGGGGTAACAGAGCCCTCTTCTTCAGGACTTGGATGCAACACATTCTAGGGTAACAGAGACCCCTTTCTTCAGGAATTGGATGCAACGCGTCTCGGGGGCAACAAAATCTCCCTTCTTCAGGGCTTGGTCACAACGTGTTCCTGGGTAACAGAGTCCCCCTTCTTCAGGGCTTGGATGCAACACGTTGTGGGGTAACAAAGTCTCCCTTCTTCAGGGCTTGGTCGCAACGTGTTCCTGGGTAACATAACCCCCCTTCTTCAGGGCTTGGATAGATTCAATGCGTTCTGACGTAACAGAGTCCTCTTTCTTTATGACTTGGATGCAACATGTTCTGGGGTAACAGAGTCCCCTTTCTTCAGGACTTGGATGCAACATGTTCTGAGGTAAGAGTCCCCTTTCTTCCTGGCTTGGATGCAACACGTTCTGGGGTAACAGAGCCCTCTTCTTCAGGACTTGAATGCAACACGTTCTGGGGTAACAGAGACCTCTTTCTTCAGGGCTTGGATGTGCCGGAGACCAATTGACCCAGCAGAGGAATGTTCAACTGATAGTAAAAGATAATTGTTTGCACCTAACCACCTCACTGATTTGTCTTTTTGGAGCTCCTGGTTTTCGTGACGTCAAGTTTTCACCCAAGGTCCCTTAGTGGATAGAGGGGAAGCCTGGTTGAAGAGCCGCCTAACTGCTATATTGAAACTACCAAACCTGAAGTTCTTCATCATCAGGACCTAAGAAGCTCCTCAGACCCATCACCACGCATAACCAAACCTTGTTGCGCACCACACTTTTGGTTCATTATGCCACCCATCAAATTAATTAAACAATACTAAAGCTTTGGAGACAAGACTGGGCACGTGAAAGCCCTGACTTCCGAAATGAAGTTTGACTTTGACTAACAGAAGAAGCACTAGAAGCCTATTAAGGTACATCCAGGTACCCAGTAGCATCCAACTACTAGCTTACTGTGTAAGACTGTAGTACACTGAAAGCGGAAGTAAACCCATCAAGTTAACGTTTCAAAAAGCAGTTACATTTCCAACATACTTGTGCTCTCAACCAAACCACCAAACCATCAAATGGATGGTCTCATAATGGATCACATGTGCAGCACTATGGCAGTTGCAGATCAAACAGAGGCTAAGATGGCAGCTTCCTTGGCTGAAAAGGGAAGAAGAGTTTAGTTCCACTTTAATTCTAAAAAAAAAAAATGACATTGATTTTGTATTCAGAGTGGAACTCCAGCCAAAACTGTCAGTTTTAAATAGAGTGGGGAAAGGGTTAGAACCTCTGTCAGGATTTTACTGCTGTCTGTGTCCCAGCTAGTGAGATTTCCCTCCCTCGTTTTTTTTGTGTGGTCACTTGGACAGGAAGTGAAGGGAAACTCCATCAATGGGGGACACAGGCAGCTCTACCCAAAGCTAGATAGATTTATAATGGAGCCGGGCCTTAGAATAACAAAGATGGCTGCAAAGTCTAATACTGTATCTCTAAGAAAAGGAAGAGATTTTTTTTTTATTCACCTGCCAGAAGAATGTAAGCAAGTGCAGCCTTCGGGAACTATAGTTTGGCCCATTCCACGAGATCCTAAAACTGGTCGAGGACCACAAAAAGGGATTACAGTGTGACATGGGAATTTATAGATAGGCAACTGCTATCCTCATATTGATCAAAAGAGCGGAGACTGTAAAGGAAATTTGTAAGTTCTGTATATAATTGTATTCTATTTTATATGTATTGCACACTGCCCTCATTGTGCACACGGCACTAATAATGTTTTCATTACATGTTTGCATTCTTTCGAGTCCTGATTAGAATTAGCCTGCCTATGTTACGCCCCTTGTTACCATAAATGTACAATTGTAACATTAATGTGATACCTATGTAATCATGTGTATAAAAACCTTCAATTGCGTCATAATAAAGCAGAACAGTTATTTCGAAAGATGCGGAGTGTATCTTTTGTGTCTGTTCCCTACTGCAGTAGTTATTATTATTTTGGAACCGCTAATCAATATGAGGATAGCAGCTGCCTATCTATAAATTCCCATGTCACAGTGTAAACTAAAAAATCTGTTTTTCAGTATGTCTGGCATCATGTCTCACTGCATACAATTTTATTAAGCCAATTGTTCTTGGGAATCTTTTGCAGTTTGCTAGTACAGCACTTCCTGCCGCAGGCTGACCACGCTAAGCTACAGCCCAGCAGTTATCAGCAGCGTTGTCAGCCTGCCATACATGGCCCTAAAGAGGAGTTCCACCCAGGGGGTCCATTAAAAAAAAAAATAATTAAAAGTCAGCAGCTACAAATACTGCAGCTGCTGACTTTAAATTGGACACTTACCTGTCCCTGGGTCCAGCGATGCGGGGGATCGAAGCTCCGCTTGTCCCCCCCCCCTCCGCTCGTCGGCGCCGGCATTTCAACTGTGGGCGCCGGGCTGTGGCTTCACAGCCTGGCACCCACTGCACATGCGCGAGCAGCGCCGCGCGCCATGATTGGCCGCTCAATCACCTGGCACCTGTAATGAGTCCCAGGTGATTGACAGGAGGGAGGGAGCAGAGCCGAGCCCTTCCTGTGCCGAGGGGGAAGTGATGTCACCAGCCCAGGCAAAGGAAGAGGCAGACTACGAGGGACCCCCTAGCAACAGGCATTTAGAGGTAAGTAAAAAAAAAAAAATATCCAAATGTTTTTTTTTTTGTTTTTTTTTTAGAATTTTTCAGGTATTTTTGTTTTTTTGGGTGGAACCCCACTTTAAGTTGGCTGACAGGCTGCTTATCTGACGCATCTGACAGGCAGCCCAACAGCCAACTGATGGAGAGCACATGGCAGGCTGACAACGTTGCTGCTAATTGCGAGGCAGTGGCTTAGCGTTGTCAGCCTGCAACAGGAAGTGGCTGTTATTGGCAGGATCTCCCAGTAAGAAACAAGGCAAAATATTACCCAAAGACAATTTGCTTAAGAAAAAGAAATACAGTGAGACAGGCTGAAAAATAGATTTAGGGTAGGTGACTATGGGCAGCTCCAAAATCACCCGCCGGCCCGGCCCCGTCTACAGAGAGAGGTGGTTCTAATGGGCACAACCATCAGTATAGCGTACATGGCTCATATGGTGGCTTTCGGGTGTTTTCTTTGCGTGTCAGCACGCCACCCCCCTTAAAACCCAGCCCCCCCCCTTAAAATAATCACCTCTGTGTTTACTGTATGACTTCACCCACCGCTTCCTCTGGGGGGGAGGGGCAGGAGGTCTGTTTCCAATTACTAGGCAGAGGGGCGCAAGCCCCCCGGCCAGGAACAGGTTAAAATTCTTTTTGATTTTCCCCAGACATAGAAAGCTCTCAGCAGACAATGACTGTAACATTCCTGGAGTAGAGGCCGTGTTATACGCCGTAACGCGTCCGGTCGGCCAACTGCCAATAACCCTTTCGGTGCCGGCAAAAAGGACCGGTCTATGCAGCTGCCCCATACAGAAAAGAGAATTAAGGGCCTGACTTTATATATGGTCTATAAAAATAGGGTGCACTCACCGACCAATCATGTACAAGCAAATTGCTGTTTTTTTTGTTTTTTTTTATCTTCCTTGCATGTGATTGGGTATTCTTTGCAAAGTGAAGCTTTACCTCACTTACTAAGCTCTGGCACAACTGCACAACCTGTAGTAAATCAACACCAATGCATCTATATACAGATCTATGCAATGGGGGGGGGGGGGAGATTTACTAAAACTGGAGTACACAGAATCTGGGGCCGCTGTGCACAGTAACCAATCAGCTTCTAGGTTTTATTGTCAAAATTGAATTGAGGAAGTTGAAGTTTGAAGCTGATTGGCTGCCATGCACGGCTGCACCAGACTCTGTACTCTCTAGTTTTAGTAAATCAGCCCCACTGTGTGTTGTGCTGCACTGCATAGCTATGAAAGGATAGTCTTAGTTCAATGCACTTTAATGCATGTTCATGAAGGCACCATAACGGAACGCATACATGTAAATGGGCCCTAAACCCTTCCCTACTCCATCTAAAACAACCAACAAAAAGTTTTGACTTTACAAACACTTTAATAATAAGAACTCCTGATTCATTAAGACCAATGGACTTATTTTATCTGACATGTCATATAGAGAAAGCCTGCAATACTCTCATACACTTCAATGCTTTCTATTCTGCCCATTATACACAGGTAAGGGTTTACATTCTGTCTATAGGCCGCAGAATAAAGGGGCAGCTTCTCCCTGTATATAGTGACTGCTCACTTTTTTTTTATTATCATCTGTAAGTTTATAGGGGTCATTTCTCACCTGATATAACTGGGGGGTCTCCAAACTTTCTAAACTAAGGACCAGTTCAGACTTTGGGGGGCTTACTGTGGCCAGAGGGAGAGGAAAATGCCCCATCATTGGGTTTTATTGGGAGGAATAGTTCCCTATTGTTGATATCAGTGGAAGGAATAGCACCCCATCCTTGGTGTCAGTTGTGGATGGAATAGTGCCCCATGATTAGTGTCAGTTGTGGATGGAATAGTGCCCCATCCTTGGTGTCAGTGGGAGGAATATTTCCCCATCATTAGTGTCAGTTGTGGATGGAAAAGTGCCCCATCATTAGTGTCAGTTGTGGATGGAATAGTGCCCCATCATTGGTTTCAGTTGTGGATGGAATAGTGCCCCATCATTGGTGTCAGTTGTGGATGGAATAGTGCCCCATCATTGGTGTCAGTTGTGGATGGAATAGTGCCCCAAGGGCCATATAGAGGCCTGCAAAGGGCCACAGCCAGCCCCAGGGCCACTGTTCTATAATATCCTACAAGCTCTTTGTGAAGAGGTCACCCCAGTAGAGAGAGGTGCCTACAGAATCTAGTGAGGATATCAAGCCCTGTATATACATTGTAGTACATAGAGGTAGACCGGTCCCCTCCACTGAGATTCATTATTCGCGAATGAAGAGGTGAATGATAAATCCCCACATATAATATTCTCAGGATTGGAGTACAGGGAGGGGGTGTATATGTGCTGGGTGGTGGGGGATGGACAGACATATAGGGGGTGTATATGTGCTGGGTGGGGGACGGACAGACATATGGGGGTTGATTTACTAAAGGCAAATAGACTGTGCATTTTGCAAAGTGTACTTGCTCGCTGCAAGTGCACTTATTATTATTATCATACATGATTTATATAGCGCCAACAGTTTGCGCAGCACTTTACAACATGAGGTTGCTCCAGAGCTTAGTAAAATGAGGTAAAGCTTCACTTTGCAAAGAGTACCCAATCATCGTGTGAGGAAAAAAAAAAAAAAACAGCATTTTTGCTCGCACGTGATTGGATGATTGAAGCCAGCAGAGCTTCTGCTCATTTACGAAGCTTTGGGGCAACTGCACTTTGCACAGTGCACAGTCTATTTGCCTTTAGTAAATCAACCCCTATATGTCTGTCCGCCCCCCCCCCATCCAGCACATATACACCCCCTTCCCGTACACCAATTCTGAGAATGTTATATGTGGGGATTTATCATTCAACTCTTCATTCGTGGAGGGGCCTTTAGTAAATCAACCCCATAGAATTGCTTTAACATTCCTTATTCTGGGGTACAGCGAGACTACAGAGCCAGATGGCAGTATGATGTAAGGACACGGATCATTTCCATGATAAGGTGTCAGATATTCTATAAATAAATCATTAGAATCGCACATAATCTACCTGCAGACACCCCATACAAAGTGTCAGATATTATATAGATAATTGTAATGAGAATCACACAGAGTACAATGTATCTGCATCCTGCAGTACTCTGTGTCCCATATATAATCCATAGATAGTCCATATTTAATCCATATATAATCCAGAGCACATTATACAGTACAGAGTGCTGGAGGTAATTCAGGAATGAGAACAGATGACACAGAACACAAGGAATCCATATATATATATATATATATATATACATTATACACAGTGCTGGCTGTTCAATACTCTACTGAGAACTCATTATATTTCAGGTCAATACATAAATCATACATGGTGGGGGGTGTCCTATATACTGCAGATGATACATAATATGATATATATATATATATATATATATATATATACAGTAGCGTATATATATATCCCCAATACACAGTGCTGGGAGTTCTATAGATATGAAGGTGGAATCACACAGACACATTATAGAGAGTTTTTTCTACAATGTATCCACACAAATCACACAGGATACAATGTTTGTAAACAGGGCAAGTGTCGGATATTCTGTATGAAATCTACAGATTGGGATCCAAACACCCTATGTACAGACAGGAGGACACCCAGCACCCTATGTACAGACAGGAGGACACCCAGCACCCTATGTACAGACAGGGGGACACCCAGCACCCTATGTACAGACAGGGGGACACCCAGCACCCTATGTACAGAGAGGGGGACACCCAGCACCCTATGTACAGACAGGGGGACACCCAGCACCCTATGTACAGAAAGAGGACACCCAGCACCCTATGTACAGACAGGGGAGCACCCAGCACCCCATGTACAGTCAGGGGGACACCCAGCACTCTATGTACAGACCGGAGGACACCCAGCACCCAATGTACAGACAGGGGACACCAGCACCCTATGTACAGAGAGGGGGACACCCAACACCCTATGTACAGAGAGGGGGACACCCAGCACCCTATGTACAGAGAGGGGGACACCCAACACCCTATGTACAGACAGGGGACACCCAGCACCCTATGTACAGAGAGGGGAGCACTCAGCACCCTATGTACAGACAGGAGGACACCCAGCACCCTATGTACAGACAGGGGACACCCAGCACCCTATGTACAGACCGGAGGACACCCAGCACCCTATGTACAGACAGGGGACACCCAGCACCCTATGTACAGAGAGGGGGACACCCAACACCCTATGTACAGACAGGAGGACACCCAGCACCCTATGTACAAACAGGGGGACACCCAGCACCCTATGTACAGACAGGGGGACACCCAGCACCCTATGTACAGACAGGGGGACACCCAGCACCCTATGTACAGACAGGGGGACACCCAGCACCCTATGTACAGACAGGGGGACACCCAGCACCCTGTGTACAGACAGGGGGACACCCAGCACCCTATGTACAGACAGGGGAGCACCCAGCACCCTATGTACAGACAGGGGACACCCAGCACCCTATGTACAGACAGGGGGACACCCAGCACCCTATGTACAGACAGGGGGACACCCAGCACCCTATGTACAGACAGGGGGACACCCAGCACCCTATGTACAGACAGGGGGACACCCAGCACCCTATGTACAGACAGGGGGACACCCAGCACCCTATGTACAGACAGGGGACACCCAGCACCCTATGTACAGACAGGGGACACCCAGCACCCTATGTACAGACAGGGGGACACCCAGCACCCTATGTACAGACAGGGGACACCCAGCACCCTATGTACAGACAGGGGGACACCCAGCACCCTATGTACAGACAGGGGACACCCAGCACCCTATGTACAGACAGGGGACACCCAGCACCCTATGTACAGACAGGGGACACCCAGCACCCTATGTACAGAAAGGGGACACCCAGCACCCCATGTACAGACAGGGGACACCCAGCACCCTATGTACAGACAGGGGACACCCAGCACCCTATGTACAGACAGGGGACACCCAGCACCCTATGTACAGACAGGGGACAACCAGCACCCTATGTACAGACAGGGGACACCCAGCACCCTATGTACAGACAGGGGACACCCAGCACCCTATGTACAGACAGGGGACACCCAGCACCCTATGTACAGACAGGGGACACCCAGCACCCTATGTACAGAAAGGGGACACCCAGCACCCCATGTACAGACAGGGGACACCCAGCACCCTATGTACAGACAGGGGACACCCAGCACCCTATGTACAGACAGGGGACACCCAGCACCCTATGTACAGACAGGGGGACACCCAGCACCCTATGTACAGACAGGGGACACCCAGCACCCTATGTACAGACAGGGGGACACCCAGCACCCTATGTACAGACAGGGGACACCCAGCACCCTATGTACAGACAGGGGACACCCAGCACCCTATGTACAGAGAGGGGAGCACCCAGCACCCTATGTACAGACAGGGGACACTCAGCACCCTATGTACAGACAGGGGACACCCAGCACCCTATGTACAGACAGGGGGACACCCAGCACCCTATGTACAGACAGGGGACACCCAGCACCCTATGTACAGACAGGGGGACACCCAGCACCCTATGTACAGACAGGGGACACCCAGCACCCTATGTACAGACAGGGGACACCCAGCACCCTATGTACAGACAGGGGACACCCAGCACCCTATGTACAGACAGGGGACAACCAGCACCCTATGTACAGACAGGGGACACCCAGCACCCTATGTACAGACAGGGGACACCCAGCACCCTATGTACAGACAGGGGACACCCAGCACCCTATGTACAGACAGGGGACACCCAGCACCCTATGTACAGAAAGGGGACACCCAGCACCCCATGTACAGACAGGGGACACCCAGCACCCTATGTACAGACAGGGGACACCCAGCACCCTATGTACAGACAGGGGACACCCAGCACCCTATGTACAGACAGGGGGACACCCAGCACCCTATGTACAGACAGGGGACACCCAGCACCCTATGTACAGACAGGGGGACACCCAGCACCCTATGTACAGACAGGGGACACCCAGCACCCTATGTACAGACAGGGGACACCCAGCACCCTATGTACAGAGAGGGGAGCACCCAGCACCCTATGTACAGACAGGGGACACTCAGCACCCTATGTACAGACAGGGGACACCCAGCACCCTATGTACAGACAGGGGGACACCCAGCACCCTATGTACAGGGGGACACCCAGCACCCTATGTACAGACAGGGGGACACCCAGCACCCTATGTACAGGGGGACACCCAGCACCCTATGTACAGACAGGGGGACACGGTATATAGGGGGGGGGGACACACATACCTGAGCCCGGCAGAGGGAGGCGGCGAGGAGCAGCAGCAGGGGGGAGCACCGGAGGATCTAGGAGAAGAGATCACATTAGAGGGGATGAGGATGGGGGGAGGAGGGGAGGAGGGGAGGATGATGATGGGGGCCTCGGGACCTCTTACCATGCTGGATGAGGAGAGGATCGATCGTACAGAAGAATGATTGTCCGGAGGAGATTGCTGCAACTGTATCCCAAATCTGTATCCCCTCCCCCTCCCCGGGCTCCTCCCACTGTATACCACCCAAATCTTCACCACCCCTCCCCCTCTATGCCCCCCTTCTGTCTGCACCCTCCTACTATATCCTATTACCAGCAACGATCCTCTGATTGTATTCTACATTCCTCCTATATACCCCATCCTCCTCCTATATACCCCATCCTTCTCCTATATACCCCATCCTCCTATATAACCCATCCTCCTCCTATATACCCCATCCTCCTCCTATATACCCCATCCTCCTACTATATACCCCATCCTCCTCCTATATACCCCATCCTCCTACTATATACCCCATCCTCCTCCTATATACCCCATCCCTCTACTACATACTCCATCCCCCTCCTATATAACCCATCCTCCTCCTATATACCCCATCCTCCTCCTATATACCCCACCCCCCTATATACCTCATCCCTCTCCTATATACCCCATCCCTCTACTACATACTCCATCCCCCTCCTATATACCCCATCCCCCTCTTATATACCCCATCCTCCTCCTATATAACTCATCCTCCTCCTATATACCCCATCCTCCTCCTATATACTCCATCCCCCTCCTATATACCCCATCCTCCTCCTATTTACCCCATCCCTCTGCTATATACCCCACCCCCCTCCTATATACCCCATCCCCCTCTTATATACCCCATCCTCCTCCTATATAACTCATCCTCCTCCTATATACCCCATCCTCCTCCTATATACCCCATCCCCCTCCTATATACCCCATCCTCCTCCTATATACCCCATCCCTCTGCTATATACCCCATCCTCCTCCTATATACCCCATCCCTCTGCTATATACCCCATCCCCCTCCTATATACCCCATCCTCCTCCTATATACCCCATCCTTCTCCTATATACCACATCCCCCTCCTATATACCCCATCCTCCTCCTATATACCCCCCCCTCCTATATACCCCATCCTCCTCCTATATACCCCATCCCCCTCCTATATACCCCATCCTCCTCCTATACACCCCATCCTCCTCCTATATACCCTATCCTCCTCCTATATACCCCATCCCTCTACTACATACTCCATCCCCCTCCTATATACCCCATCCTCCTCCTATATACCCCATCCCCCTCCTATATACCCCATCCTCCTCCTATACACCCCATCCTCCTCCTATACACCCCATCCTCCTCCTATATACACCATCCCCCTCCTATATACCCCATCCTCCTCCTATATACCCCACCCCCTATATACCCCATCCTCCTCCTATATAACCCATCCCTCCTCCTATATACCCCATCCTCCTCGTATAAACCCCATCCTCCTCCTATATACACCATCCCCCTCCTATATACCCCATCCTCCTCCTATATACTCCATCCCCCTGCTATATACCCCATGCCCCTCCTTTATACCCCATTCCTCTCCTATATATCCCATCCCCTCCTATATACCCCATCCCTCTGCTATATACCCCATCTCTCTGCTATATACCCCATCCCCCTCCTATATACCCCATCTCTCTGCTATATACCCCATCCCCCTCCTATATACCCCATCTCTCTGCTATATACCCCATCTCTCTGCTATATACCCCATCCTCCTCCTATAATACCACATCCCCCTCCATATACCCCATCCTCCTCCTATATACCCCATCCCCCTATTATATGCCCCATCCCCCCTCCTATATACCCCACCCCCTCCTATATACCCCATCCTCCGTTTATCCCATCCTCCATCTACCCCATCCTCTTATATACCCCATCCCCTCCCATATACCCCACCCTCCTATCTACCCCATCCCCTCCTATATACCCCATCTCCTCTTATATACCCCATTCTTTATCTACCCCACCCCCTGTCTACCTCATCCCCTCCTATATACCCCATCCACCTATATACCCCATCCCTTCTATATACAGTACCCCATCCTCCCTATATACCCCATCTTCTATCTACTCCATCCCCATCTACCCCATTTTTCATCTACCCCTTCCTCCTGTACCCCATCCTTCATCTACCCCTTCCTCCTGTACCCCATCCTTCATCTACCCCTTTCTCCTGTACCCCATTCTCTATCTACCCCTTCCTCCTGTACCCCATTCTCCATCTACCCCTTCCTCCTGTACCCCCTCCCCTGACTATCCTTGATTATCCCATTTTTTATCTTTTATTTAGGTATATATGCTTATCTGTTGATCCATTCATCAATTTTTGTTTCCATTCATGATATTCACATATTTGTTGAATTGGTTGCCTTTGTTTACTCCATAAGTCACTTGTACTCATCATCGCACAGGATACATTTGTTTATTGTTTGTCATTTCACTTCCATGTTTGATCACCTTTATCAGTTCATCGCTGTAGGTTTTTCATCATTTTTATTTATCTAATTGTCAAAATCCATTTATTAGTTTATCACTTCACAATAATTAGCTCATTTTATTTTTATTAGCGCAACTTCCTTTTGCTTTTTACTTGTTTGGTGTGTGTTTCACTTTTAAGTTGCAGCTTCTTTTAGTTGTTTTACTAGCACAGTTTTTTCCCCTAACATTATCCCATTTTCCTGCTCACCCCATCCTCCTGTATCCCCCATCCTCCTGTATCTTCCATCCTCCTGTATCCCCAATCCCCCTGTATACCCCATCTTCCTGTATTCCTCATCCTGTTGTATCCCCCTGTCTTACCCCATCTTCCTGTATCCCCCATCCCCCTGTATACCCCATCTTCCTGTATTCCTTATCCTGTTGTATCCCCCTGTCTATCCTCTTGTATTCCTCATCCTGCTGTATCCCCCATCCCCTTGTATATCCAATCCCCCTGTATACCCCATTCTCATGTCTACACAATATCCTCCTGCCTACCCCATCCCTCCATCTACCCTATCCCCTCTTGACTATCCCATTATCCTGTACCCCATCCTCCCGTATCCCCATCCTCCTGTATCCCCCCTTCTGATGTATACCCATCCCCCTGTATATCCCATCTTCCTGTCTACCCCATCCTCCATCTACCCCATCCTCTGATCAATTATCCTATATTCCTTGTATACAGCCCAGCACAGTATTCCAGTCAGGACTGTCCCAATTCTTCCCATCAACACCAGTGTACAGACCCTCTGATCCCACCTCTACATAGAGCTTCAAAATCTCCATTATCACTGTATCCCCCTTTATTATAGTCCCCATCAATATATACCACACTCATCAATATGCCCCTCCTCTCCTCATTACTATATCCTCCCCTCTCCCTATTGTTATATCACCTTCCTCTTCCATCAGTACATAACCATCCTCTCTAGAGTAAGGAACAGAGGTCAGAGGTCAGTAGTATATAACAGTAAGTGCAGAGGTCAGGAGTAAGCAACACAGAATGTAGGGGTCAGTGAGGAGGAACACACAGTGCAGAGTGTAGGGATCAACATAACGCAGGGTTTTGGGGATCAGTAGTATGTAATGTAGTTTCAGGGGTCAGGAGAATGTAATATAGAATGTAGAGGTCATTATTATGTAATGCAGAGTAAAGGGTGCAGGTGTAATCCACACAGGAACTCAAAGGTCAGTAGTGTGAAACACACAGTGCAGAAGTCAGTAGTAAGTAATGCACAGTGCGGAGGTCAATAGTAGTGCCGAGTGCAGGGATCAGCATTAAGTAACGAAGAGTGCAGAGGTCAGTAGTATGTAGCACACAGGGGAGAGTTCAGAAGCATGTAATACATAGTGCACAGATCAGTAGTATGTAACACACAGTGGAGAGGTCAAAAGTATGTAACACAAAGTGGAGAGAGGTCAGTAGTATATAACACATAGTGGAGAGGTCAGTAGTACGTAACACACAGTGCACAGGACAGAAGTATGTAATATACAGTGCAGAGGTCAGTAGTACTTAACACAGTGCACAGGTCAGTAGAATGTAACACAAGTAGGGAGGTCAGTAGTATGTAACACACAATGCCCAGTGCAATAGAATGTAACACACAGTGGAGATGTCAGTAGTATGTAATACACAGTGGAGAGGTCAGTAGTATGAAACACACAGTGGAGAGGTCAGTAGTATGTAACACACAGTGGTGAGGTCAGTAGTATGTAACACACAGTGGAGAGGTCAGTAGTATGTAACACACAGTGGTGAGGTCAGTAGTATGTAACACACAGTGGAGAGGTCAGTAGTATGTAACACACAGTGGAGAGGTCAGCAGTATTTAACACACAGTGGAGAGGTCAGCAGTATGTAACACACAGTGGAGAGGTCAGCAGTATGTAACACACAGTGGAGAGGTCAGTAGTATGTAACACACAGCGGTGAGGTCAGTAGTATGTAACACACAGTGGAGAGGTCAGTAGTATGTAAGACACAGTAGAGAGGTCAGTAGTATGTAACACACAGTAATGAAGTAAGTAGTATGTAACACACAGTGGAGTGGTCAGTAGTATGTAACACACAGTGGAGAGGTCAGTAGTATGTAACACACAGTGGAGAGGTCAGTAGTATGTAACACATAGTGGAGAGATCAGTAGTATGTAACACACAGTGGAGAGGTCAGTAGTATGTAACACACAGTGGGGAGGTCAGTATTATGTAACACACAGTAATGAAGTCAGTAGTATGTAACACACAGTGGAGAGGTCAGTAGTATGTAACACACAGTGGAGAGGTCAGTAGTATGTAACACATAGTGGAGAGGTCAGTAGTATGTAACACACAGTGGAGAGGTCAGTAGTATGTAACACACAGTAATGAAGTCAGTACTATGTAACACACAGTGGAGAGGTCAGTAGTATGTAACACACAGTGGAGAGGTCAGTAGTATGTAACACACCGTGGAGAGGTCAGTAGTATGTAGCACACAGTGGAGAGGTCAGTAGTATGTAACACACAGTGGAGAGGTCAGTAGGATGTAACACACAGTGGAGAGGTCGATAGTATGTAACACACAGTGGTGAGGTCAGTAGTATGTAACACACAGTGGAGAGGTCAGTAGTATGTAACACACAGTGGAGAGGTCAGTAGTATGGAACACACAGTGGAGAGGTCAGTAGTATGTAACACACAGTGGAGAGGTCAGTAGTATGTAACACACAGCGGTGAGGTCAGTAGTATGTAACACACAGCGGTGAGGTCAGTAGTATGTAACACACAGTGGAGAGGTCAGTAGTATGTAACACACAGTGGAGAGGTCAGTAGTATGTAACACACAGTGGAGAGGTCAGGAGGAGTAACTAACAGAAGCAAAAATACACCCCCTTCCAGTAGAAACATTTTCTCCCCTTATATAAAATTGCTCAAAGTACAAATTCTCCCACCCATTTGTTAAACTCCCTCTCCTGACCTCAGATGCAGCGGTGCCCGTCATAGATGGGGGAGTCCTCCTAAGGTGTCAAATGCCATGACTGAGCCATGAAGAAGGACTTCCCATGGGCTCTGCAGTGCCAATTGCTGCTCCAATCAAGTGTAAGCACTTCTGACAGAGGGGCAGCTTGGTGGTCGGGATAAACCATTCCATGGCTGCCATCGATGGGTAGATGGTGATCCATCTGTTGCTGACCCCCTACCTATTTCATGACTATATATGAGGCTAATTCTGACAACATTTTGGCACCAGGACTGAAAATGACTGAGAAGAGACTGGAATAGAAACCTGACAGGGGGTCTAATACTTCTCTATTCCATCCAAAACTAAAAAAAACCACATGGATGGTTTTGGAGTGAAGCGATCATATCTCTCTGTACAGAGTTTTTGGTGGAATTTTCTGTCTTTTTAACAACCAGGAATTGTGGAGGCGATAAACATCACGTAATAGATAACAGCTGCTTTCCGCCATGAGAACCGGGATCCTGTGTGCAGCCCATGTAACCCCCATAGAGTACATGATTGTGTATGAGCCATGGAATGCGACTTTGTGTACATTCCTTCCTAGATGAACCATTATAATATTTACACAACTCACATAGGCCAGTCACTGCGATATACTGCGCCGATGCACCGACTGCTGCAGAACAAGAGGCATCCAACTGTGCAAACTGCATCACAAGCACAGACCCCGCTGTATACTGCAGATATATACAGGAGTGACATCACATAAGATATATTATACAGGAGTGACATCACCACTCTCCAGATATAAGATATATTATACAGGAGTGACATCACCGCTCTCCAGATATAAAATATATTATACAGGAGTGACATCACTGCTTTCCAGATATAATATATATTATACAGGAGTGACATCACCGCTCTCCAGATATAAAATATATTATACAGGAGTGACATCACCGCTCTCCAGATATAAGATATATTATACAGGAGTGACATCACCGCTCTCCAGGTATAAGTTATATTATACAGGAGTGACATCACCGCTCTCCAGATATAAGATATATTATACAGCAGTGACATCACCGCTCTCCAGATATAAGATATATTATACAGCAGTGACATCACCGCTCCCCAGATATAAGATATATTATACGGGAGTGACATCACCACTCTCCAGATATAAGATATATTATACAGGAGTGACATCACCGCTCTCCAGATATAAGAAATATTATAAAGGAGTGACATCACCGCTCTGCAGATATAAGATCTATTATACAGGAGTGACATCACCGCTCTCCAGATATAAGATATATTATAGAGGAGTGACATCACCGCTCTCCAGATATAAGATATATTATACAGGAGTGACATCACCGCTCTCCAGATATAAGATATATTATACAGGAGTGACATCACCACTCTCCAGATATAAGATATATCATACAGGAGTGACATCACCGCTCTCCAGATAAAAGATATATTATATGGGAGTGACATCACCGCCCTCCAGATATAAGATATATTATATGGGAGTGACATCACCGCCCTCCAGATATAAGATATATTATATGGGAGTGACATCACCGCTCTCCAGATATAAGATATATTATACAGGAGTGACATCACCGCTCTCCAGATATAAGATATATTATACAGGAGTGACATCACCGCTCTCCAGATATAAGATATATTATACGGGAGTGACATCACCGCTCTCCAGATATAAGATCTATTATACAGGAGTGACATCACCGCTCTCCAGATATAAGATATATTATACAGGAGTGACATCACCGCTCTCCAGATATAAGATATATTATTCAGGAGTGACATCACCGCTCTCCAGATATAAGATATATTATACAGGAGTGACATCACCACTCTCCAGATATAAGTTATATTATACAGCAGTGACATCACCGCTCTCCAGATATAAGATACATTATATTATAATTCACCTACACCAATGTCACATGTATGATTAGTAATCACCCTGGATCTCATAGTTTCCCTGGCTCCGCAGCCGTCCCTCCGAAGGGTTAATCTCAGTCCTGGCGCCCCTCCTGACGTGTCCGGGCAGACTGGGAGAGGAAAGCGTTTTCTGTGTAATTGTTGGCCGGATCCCAAAATCACAATCTGGCCTTCCCAGATCCGAACCCAACAAAAGAACAAAGCTGCAGAAACATGGAACATACAGCGCTGACTTCATCGCCCCCCCCCAGACGCCGGGCGAGGGTGATGAGACGCGGCCCAAGCGGGTGTGAGGGGACTGGCCTCCGGGCTTTACTTACATTTATCAGTTTATAACTCAGAACTGCTGGAGACCCAGAAAAGCAAATAGTGCTGCTGGGGGGGGGGGTTGGGTGAGGGGTGAATGTGACCCGATGTGCCCGGCGCAGTATTTACAGCCTCTAAGTGGTCGCCATATTGGCCCGAATTCATCAACCTGCAAAAGCTCTGAAAGTATAAAGACATTTTTTTTTCATGTTAGTGATAGAAGGTTAATCCATGTCACGTTTTTTTTTTGTTTGTTTGTTTTTTGCCATTTGTGTCCCCTTGGGGAGATTTCCTTCACTTCCTGTCTTGTAGACTCGACAGGAAGTGAGCGGACATCTTCACAATGTGAGGGTGTCACGTCACATTTGGCCACCCATCACATTTTGCTACCCGCAGGAGTGCGCATGCGCGACACCGCCATATGCGTCCAACACTGTTGTAAGACCATTTTGCCACAGGGCCCCTCGCTGGCTCGCTTCACTCGCCGCGCTTCGGGCACGGCCTCGCTTCGCTCGCCACGCTTCGGGCACGGCCTCGCTTCACTCGCCACGCTTCAGGCACAGCCTCGCTTTGCTCAACATGCTTCGGGCTCGGCCTCACTTCCCTCGCCACGCTTCAGGCACGGCCTCGCTTCCCTGGCCACGCTTCGGGCACGGCCTCGCTTCGCTCGCCACGCTTCGGGCACAGCCTCACTTCCCTCGCCACCCTTCGGGCTCAGCCTCGCTTCACTCGCCACATTTCGGGCACAGCCTCGCTCGCCACGCTTCGGGCTCAGCCTCGCTTTGCTCGCCGCGCTTCAGGCACAGCCTCGCTTCGCTCACCACGCTTCAGGCACTGCCTCGCTTCGCTCGCCACGCTTCGGGCTCGGCCTCACTTCGCTCGCCATGCTTCGAGCACGGCCTTGCTTGGCTCGCCACGCTTTAGGCATGGCCTCGCTTCCCTCACCACACTTCGGGCTCGGCCTCGTTTCGCTCGCCACATTTCGGGCACAGCCTCGCTTCGCTCGCCATGCTTCGGGCTAGGCCTCGCTTCGCTCGCCGCGCTTCAGGCACGGCCTTGCTTCCCTCGCCACGCTTCCGGCACTGCCTCGCTTTGCTCGCCACGCTTCGGGCTCGGCCTCACTTCCCTCGCCACGCTTCGGGCACTGCCTCGCTTTGCTCGCCACGCTTCGGGCTCGGCCTCACTTCCCTCGCCACGCTTCAGGCACGGCCTCGCTTCCCTGGCCACGCTTCAGGCACGGCCTCGCTTCGCTCGCCACGCTTCGGGCTTTGCCTCGCTTCGCTCGCCACGCTTCGGGCTCTGCCTCGCTTCACTCCGCATAATTATAATCTGACTCTATGTCCACTTCGATGGTGGGGCTTGAACCTGGACTCAGGGGTGTGGCCACAAAATTCTGCGCAAGCGCAGATCGCCACAGTGTTAGAACACATAAGGCGGAGTCGCACATGCGCAGTCCACCGGGCAGCCAAATGTGATGGGTCGCCATATGTGACGCTACAAGGGAAGTCCCCTAATAGACAATTGTCACAGGGCCCAGTGTCCCCATCGGAAGATTTTCCTCTCTATTCCTGTTTTGGTGGCAATTCAGCTTTATTTCGGGTGACATGGAGGATCCGGACAATGAAAGAAGGCAAATCTTCCTAACTGGGACCCAGGCAGCAATAAAAAAAACCTGACAGTGGTTCTAACCCTTCACTACTCCATCCAAATCTAAAGTAAAAAGTTTTGCGTTAAGGCGCCTTAATCTGCACTGATGGCATGCTAAAGTAGCCTCACATTGCTGTATATCCTTTCAGCCTGCCGTAAGTACATTTGTAGGTCGGCATAGCGGTGTCCTACACCCTACTAATCGGGAAGTGCAACCGTGGTGCGCAAAAAAGGGAAGGGGGAAGTGGGTAAGAGCTGTGGTGCCAACGTGTGAAAAAGCGTGTAAGGGTGCAGTGACCATGGTGCTGAAAACCCAAAGTGAGCTCCTCCACCGTGAGAATTACGGAACCCTTGGACTGCATTTTTTTTCCTCAGTCCCCGGTGGTGCAGACTTTTCCTAAACGGAAAAAACCCTGTAAGTGAACAAAAAACGTGCAAGTGAATCGCACACTAAAAAGTGCACTAAGGGTGTGCTTTAGTCCACCTCCCCCGAAAGAGTAGGACCTCTACCCTGACAGGGACTAAGGTTTACAATGGTCTGCCTAGCCAGAAGGCCTGGTAGACCGCGTTCTTCTAGGTCAGCCGAAGCCGACCGTCGAATACTTGGTCCAGGGGTTCTCCGGAAGAAAGACCCCCACCAGAGCAGGGGAGGAAGGAACCTGAGGGCCACACATCCTCCCCCTAGACGTCAGGGTGTGAGCAAACACACACAAAAGTGAAAAGTGACAAATGGTGGGAGGAAATTAATAGGGTATAAAAAAGTGTCCGGGCAGATGGTGCACTGGCCGGGCCCTGAGGCCTGGTAGACAAAAATTGCCCCCCTGGACTTAGCGAAAAGGCCCGGCCCTAAAAGGCGCAGTGCAAAGAGCAATTTGGTGACCTTGTGCCTTTTCACACCGTGGGGTCCCGCACCCAAGTGCTACTAAGAGCACCCCTAGGACGACCAATCCCAGGGGGCACAGACACCGCGGACCTTCTGCCTGCCCAGCCCCATGGCCTGACAAGGTAGAACGTTCAAACCAGGAGGTAATGGGCTCTTCCAGCTTTCCCGGGGGACTTACTCCCATGCCCCAACTTCCTGTGGGCTCCCCGGTTTCTGTTCCAGCCGGTACTGACCTTCCAAGCCCCCCATCACTCTAGTAGAGATTCATAGCCACCACCCCAACCTTGGTAAGGTCAGAATGACAGCACAGAACCTTCACCAGATCACTGATAAGAACCGATACCAAACTTGATCTTAGCCAAAAGGGAACCCCTGGACTGCAACTCCAGGAGCACATAGACCAGGGACTTCTCCAACAGCCCGGCCCTCGGCCAGACCAACCCAACCCTATTTCTACCAGGAAGGCGTTAGAACTTAAGGAGAGCCCTGCCACCAACCGGGGACAAGCCTGTGGGACTCAGGCCAGATTCAACCGGGAGGAAAAGGGTCCCTCCCACATTCCACACCTAATCAGGAGCCATACTAACCAGCGCCCCCCCCCTTAAGAGGCACCGGCCTTCTCCCCCCAAAAACTGATACTACACTTGATCTTATCTCAAAGGCCAAGAAGTGGGTGTGGGGTGTGGGGGACACAACGCTTCTTGGCCTTTGAGCTAAGATCAAGTGTAGTATCAGTTTTTAGGGGGAGACAGTTGTCCCTGTTGGAAGATTTCTCTTTACCCCCCCCAAAACCCAACTTAACCAAAAACAGAATCACTGGACCCTCCTGGGGCTCATTTCATTCGCTGGGAGATTTGCCGTGTTTGTAAACATCAGATGCGAGGACGCAGGGAGCGGGGGGAGGGCGTCGTGTTTGGATCAAGATGGACGAAATAAAAATTCTTGGCGGGGACACTGGAATTCTGTCCTGGTGGAAACCGCCTCATTCTCCACCCAATCACAGCGTGACGTCTGTACGGGGCAATGTGACCGGCCTGCCTTCATATCGGGGGAGCAGAGGGTGGGGACACATGGAGAGAATATCTATAGAACGCTGGATGTTACATTGTATCCTCATAATGTATAGAACGCTGGATGTTACATTGTATCCTCATAATGTATAGAACGCTGGATGTTACATTGTATCCTCATAATCTATAGATTGCTGGATGTTACATTGTATCCTCATAATCTATAGATTGCTGGATGTTACATTGTATCCTCAGAATAATCTATAGATTGCTGGATGTTACATTGTATCCTCAGAATAATCTATAGATTGCTGGATGTTACATTGTATCCTCATAATCTATAGATACTTGGATGTTACATTGTATCCTCATAATCTATAGATTGCTGGATGTTACATTGTATCCTCATAATCTATAGATTGCTGGATGTTACATTGTATCCTCAGAATAATCTATAGATTACTGGATGTTACATTGTGTCCTCATAATCTATAGAATGCTGGATGTTACATTGTATCCTCATAATCTATAGATTGCTGGATGTTACATTGTATCCTCATAATCTATAGATTGCTGGATGTTACATTGTATCCTCATAATCTATAGATTGCTGGATGTTACATTGTATTCTCAGAATAATCTATAGATTGCTGGATGTTACATTGTAGCCTCATAATCTATAGATTGCTGGATGTTACATTGTATCCTCATAATAATCTATAGATTGCTGGATGTTACATTGTGTCCTCATAATCTATAGAACGCTGGATGTTACATTGTATCCTCATAATCTATAGAACGCTGGATGTTACATTGTATCCTCATAATAATCTATAGATTGCTGGATGTTACATTGTATCCTCATAATAATCTATAGATTGCTGGATGTTACATTGTAACATGGATGTGGATTTGATTATTACATTGCGGGCTCTGAATTGCTGCAGCTTCTGATGCACAGTGCGAGAAGCTCACAGTGTGCGGTAAAATCTGAGGAAACCATTCCAGTCCAGGGGGAGGAGCCGGTACAACCGTGCAAGACTGAAGGGGAGGTCAGGATTTGAATCGCAGGTCACAGCAGTTAAAATGTTTCTGAGGACTGGGATTTGCAGTGCATTCATTACACACGGTGATACATTTGTACGGAGTCTCTCGGTGTCTCGGTTACAATGTAACAATCATGTCACCCAGCCTGCAACCATCCCGACGTCACTTTCTCTATATAGACTGAAATTCAATGCAAGAAACTGTGTGGACTTTCCACTGCCGGTTACTCAGCAATGACAACACAAGTGTAAGAATTAAAATGCATTCTACATTGTTTCAATCTGCAACACCGCCCCCCATCCCCCGACATTACCCCCCGACATTCCCCCCCGACACTTCCCCTTACACCGCCCCCCTCCCCAGACATTTCCCCCTAACACCGCCCCCCCTCCCCCGACATCACCCCCCTGACATTTCCCCCCAACACCGTCCCCCCAACATTACCCCCCGACACCGCCCCCCCTCCCCCAACATTCCCTTCCGAATCCCCCCCCGACATTTCCCCTGACACCCCCCCACCATTTCCCCCCAACACCGCCCCCCCATCCCCTGACATCCCCCCCGACATTCCCCCCCGACACTTCCCCTTACACCGCCCCCCTCCCCTGACATTTCCCCCCAACACCGCCCCCCCTCCCCCGACATTACCCCCCGACATTTCCCCCCAACACCGTCCCCCCGACATTACCCCCCGACACCGCCCCCCCTCCCCCGACATTCCCCCCGAATCCCCCCCTGACATTCCCCCCCGACATTTCCCCTGACACCCCCCCGACATTTCCCCCCAACACCGCCCCCCATCCCCCGACATTACCCCCGACATTTCCCGTGACACGCCTCCCCCGACATTCCCCCCCCGACATTTCCCCCGACACTGCCCCCCCGACATTTCCCCCCGACACTGCCCCCCCGACATTTCCCCCCGACACTGCCCCCCCGACATTTCCCCCCAACACTGCCCCCCCACATTTCCCCTGACACTTCCCCCCGACACTGCCCCCTCCACATTTCCCTCCCCCTGACATTTCCTCCCGACACCCACCACCCCGTCATTTCCCCCCAACACCGCCCCCCCCCTGACATTGCTCCCCGACATTTCACCCTCTTATCTGGCTGCTCAGTGAGGAATTGAGCAGCAATAAAAGTCGCTGAAGTCATGTGATCATCACTGCAGAGTCGCCCCATGGAAAAGTGATTGCAAGCTTTGGGGGTCAGTTTGCAGCAGTTTGTCTTTCACAAAGTGACACACAGGGGCCTATCGGGGGCAGGGGGCGCGTGTGATTACATGACCAATATCCTGTTTTTTACATTTTTTACATCCTCATGGGCCCTAAATCCTCTCTGGGCCCCCAGGACAAGGGCCGTGTCCCTGGGTATGAGTTCCATAGTCAGGATAAAGAAAGATGTTAGTCCATCTAATTCAACCAAAAGGAGGGAAAAAAAAGGGATGAGAATGTGGGCAGCTATGCAAACTGCAATGGCCACTGAAGTGATCTGCAGCGCCATCTAGTGGTGATTCTGTGAAGTGTAGCACCCCCTAGCGGCCTCTGCTGATATTGCTATGTGGTTCATCAGCTGGCTGCCTTCCCGCCTCTCTGGCTCCATCTAGTGGCGGCTGATGACCTTGCACTTTGTTCAGCTCCATCTAGTGGCTGCCTGAGCATCACAGTAAGGAGCCGATTGCGTTGTGTGGCCGCTATCTGGTGTTTATCACTTGCATTGTGCTGTTTTGCGCTTTCTTTAGCGCCAGCAAGTGGCGTCACACTGTATGAACATCATATTATCTGTAGTAACCATTAAAGAGGAAGTAAATTCCCCTTAATTGTATGTACCTATAGGCAAGCCTATAATAAGACTTACCTATACATCTCCTAAAAATGCGCCGTTCAGGAGATATTTACTGTATACGCCGCGGATTACGTCATCGGTGCATGCGCTCTGAAGGGACGGCGCCTGCGCCAGTCAAACGGCCAGTAGAAAAGGATTCTAGGAGAGTTTGCAAAACGTCCCGTGGGCATCAGGCCCAAATGCACACCTCCCAACTTTTTGCTATAGGAATGAGGGACACCTATTAGCAAAAAAAATGTAGGCATAGGACACACCCCCTGCCCCGCCCCCTTAAAGGAGAATTATCCACTTGGCAAGAGCAATACATAAATATACATTGCGGCTTGCAAGTTGTTTACTGGGGTTGTGGTTGAAGTTATCAGCCATCAGTTATCAGCCATAAACCCGGTATATTTTATTTTTTTTCAGCAACTGGCTTTTTTAATGAAAGTGGTCCTAACAGCTCATTAGCCACTGGATTGCTTCCCCCCCATCCCCCCTCCTGCTGCTCACCTTTGTATCTCAGGCTTTCGTTATTTTCGCCCACAAAGTGATCAGATGGATCGCATTGGCTGGTCATAGAGGTTAGCAGAGACCAGATCATCTCTGATCACCTCTATGGTCTTCAGTGGCGGTGCGTCCATTAAGGGCACACGGGCGCTGCCCCCTCTCCCCAGCCACCCCCCCTCTGTGTATAATGGATAGATTCATGCATTGCATGAATCTATCCATGGCCGCTGTAGCCCCCCCCCCCTATTCAGGCGCCCCTTTTAGGATGCCGGGTGCCTAAATTACAGCGGCGGGGGGTGTATTTTTGAAGCACCTGATTAGAGCCATAGGCTCTAATAGGCTTCAAAAAAGGTGGACTGAGAGCGCAAACCATTGGGCTTGCAGTTCACCCAGGTGTGTTAGAAAAGCAAATAAATATATTCGCTTTCCTAACACTGAACTGCCTCTCAGCCAATCAGGTGCGCAGGTCTGTTACCCGTCACCTGATTGGCTGAAATAACAGGCGCTACGATTGGACGCCTATCAGGGGAGGGGAGGAGACGCACGGAGGACAAAGGAGCCGCTGTCTGACCCGCTGCAAGGTCCCACGGCTCGCCGACATCACCTGCTGCCTGACCCGCCACCAAGACAGAGTAAATGCCGGGCAGACGGCAAGCGGGTGGGTCACAGTGGCTGCATTTGATGGCACAATGGCTGCGTTTGATGGCACAGTGGCTCTGTTTGATGGGCACAGTGGCTGAGTTTGATGGGCATAGTGGCTGAAATTGATGGGCATAGTGGCTGCAATTGATGGGCACAGTGGCTGCGTTTGATGGGCACAGTGGCTGAAATTGATGGGCACAGTGGCTGCAATTGATGGGCACAGTGGCTGTGTTTGATGGGCACAGTGGCTGTGTTTTATAGGCACAGTGGCAGCATTTGATGGGCACAGTGCCTGCATTTGATGGCACAGTGGCTGCGTTTTATGAGCACAGTGGCTGCATTTGATGGGCACAGTGGCTCATTTGATGGGCACAGTGGCTCGTTTGATGGGCACAGTGGCTGCATTTGATGGGCACAGTGGCTGCATTTGATGGGCACAGTGGCTGCGTTTGATGGGCACAGTGACAGCATTTGATGGGCACAGTGGCTGCATTTGATGGCACAGTGGCTCCGTTTGATGGGCACAGTGGCTGCGTTTGATGGGCATAGTGGCTGAAAATGATGGGCACAGTGGCTGCAGTTGATGGGTACAGTGGCTGCAATTGATGGGCAAGGTGGCTGCAATTGATGGGCACAGTGGCTGCAATTGATGGGCAAGGTGGCTGCGTTTGATGGGCATAGTGGCTGAAATTGATGGGCACAGTGGCTGCAATTGATGGGTACAGTGGCTGCAATTGATGGGCAAGGTGGCTGCAATTGATGGGCACAGTGGCTGCAATTGATGGGCAAGGTGGCTGCAATTGATGGGCACAGTGGCTGCAATTGATGGGCACAGTGGCTGCAATTGATGGGCAAGGTGGCTGCAATTGATGGGCACAGTGGCTGCAATTGATGGGCACAGTGGCTGCAATTGATGGGCACAGTGGCTGCAATTGATGGGCACAGTGGCTGCAATTGATGGGCACAGTGGCTGCAATTGATGGGCACAGTGGCTGCGTTTGATGGGCACAGTGGCTGCGATTGATGTTTTTTTCTTCAGAATTTTTCAGTTTGTTTGCATGCCCCCCCCCCCCAAAAAAAAAATCTTGCGCACCAGCCGCCACTGATGGTCTTGGAGGACCGGAGCAAAGTCATGATGTCACTTCCGGTGCAGGGCAGAAGCAAACATTGTTTTTCTTTTTAGCTCACTGGACATTATAAAAAAAGACAGTAACGTTAGCTGTAGGAAGCTGTAGCTGAGGAGTGAGATTTTCAGTGTTTTTTTTAGCCTTTTTTGGCATTTTTTAGATTTTTTTTTAGCAAAACTATACTCCCATAAAAGCTTACTTATGGCTCGAAAACGCTGATAAATGCTGGAAAAAAATGTTTTTCAGTGTTTTTAAGCTGTTTTCAGCTTTTTTCATAGTTAGAGCATTTTAACAGCTGAAAAACTCCTCTCAAAACCCCACTAGTTCTGGGGGGGGGGGGGGGTAGGGTCCAGCTAGCAAACGCCCCAGAAAAAACTGCTGATAACAGCCTATGTGTGTACAGAGACATAGGATAACATGCTGGGGAGTTTACTGGCTGCAGAAAAAAACATCTGAAGCCAAAAACAGCCGCTGTAAAAACGTCCCGTGTGTATGAGGCCTTGAGGTAGAGAAGAGATGTGGGGGTTTTATAGACCCCAGATCTCTCCATGAAGAGGACCTGTCATCCCTTATTTCTATTACAAGGGATGTTTACATTGATTGTAAAAGGCATAAAAGCGATCAAGAAAAAAATTAAAGGGACAGTGTAAAAATAAAAAATAAAATGAATAAGACAAAATTTCTTTTTAAAGCTCCCCCCTCCTTCGGAGCTCACACACAGAAGCGAGTGCGTATACGTAAAACGCAGACGCATATGTAAACGGTGTTCGCACCACACATGTGAGGTATTGCTGCGATCCTCAGAGCGAGAGAAATAATTCTAGTGCTAGACCTCTTCTGTAACTCTAAACTGGTAGCCTGTAAAAAATTTCAAACGTCGCCTATGGAGACTTTTTAAGTACCATATTTTTTCGCCATTCCATGACTCGCCATTTTATTCCCTAGGGTCTTTGCTAAAAAAAATAAAAAATATATATATATATATAATGTTTTGGAGTTTCAAAGTAATTTTCCAGCAAAAAAATAATAATTTAAACTTTGTAAACAAAAAGTGCCAGCCAGAAAAGGCCTGATCAGCAAGTGGCTATGTGCATATATATATATATATATATATATATATATATATATATATATATATATATATATATATATATATATATATATATATATATATATATATATATATATATATATATATAGCGATCACTAAAAGTATTGCATTGTATTGGACTCCATCTAGCGGCTGCCAGTGGTAATGTATGCTACAGGATTCATCTTAAAGCCATAAATGGTATCGTGCTGTGTTGAGCGCCATCTAGCAACCATAATGAGGTATTGCGCTGTATTAAGCGCCATCTGGCGACCAAACGTGGTATCGCTCTGTATTGAGCTTTATCTAGCTGCCATTAGTGGTATTGCGCGCCATCTAGCGACCAGAAGGAGGTATGACGCTGTAGTGAGCTCCATCCAGCGTCCTTAGGTGGTATTGCGATGTACTGATCGCCATCTAGCGGCGGTCTCTGGTAGGGCGCTGTGAGTTTTGTCCGCTGTGAATAAAGCTGTGTGAGGCCCGGTGGATGTCCGGGGTGTCCTTGTGTCATGGCGGAGTACAAGGAGAGCCGATTTGTGAGCCGCCCGGAGGCGCTGGACCCGGCCCAGTACTATGAACTGACCCCGGAGCAGAGGAGGCTCCAGGAGGAGAGAGCGGCCATCCGAGCCAGACTGAAGAGAGAATATCAACTACAACTCAATAACCCCCGGAGGAAGGGGCTGGTGGTGGGTGATGGGGGGAGGTGGGCACAACACTGCACATGACATGGTGGGCACAACACAGGATATGGTGGGCATACCACAACACTGCACATGACATGGCGGGCACACCACAACACTGCACGTGACATGGTGGGCACAACACAGGATATGGTGGGCATACCACAACACTGCACATGACATGGCGGGCACACCACAACACTGCACATGACATGGCGGGCACACCACAACACTGCACATGACATGGTGGGCACACCACAACACTGCACGTGACATGGTGGGCACACCACAACACTGCACATGACATGGTGGGCACACCACAACACTGCACATGACATGGTGGGCACAGGACAACACTGCACATGACATGGTGGGCACAGCACAACACTGCACATGACATGGTGGGCACAGCACAACACTGCACATGACATGGTGGGCACAGGACAACACTGCACATGACATGGTGGGCACAGGACAACACTGCACATGACATGGTGGGCACAGGACAACACTGCACATGACATGGTGGGCACAGGACAACACTGCACATGACATGGTGGGCACAGGACAACACTGCACGTGACATGGTGGGCACAGGACAACACTGCACATGACATGGTGGGCACAGGACAACACTGCACATGACATGGTGGGCACAGGACAACACTGCACGTGACATGGTGGGCACAGGACAACACTGCACATGACATGGTGGGCACAGGACAACACTGCACATGACATGGTGGGCACACCACAACACTGCACATGACATGGTGGGCACACCACAACACTGCACATGACATGGTGGGCACACCACAACACTGCACATGATATGGTGGACACAGGAAAACACTGCACATGACATGGTGGGCACAGGACAACACTGCACATGATATGGTGGGCACAGGACAACACTGCACATGACATGGTGGGCACAGGACAACACTGCACATGACATGGTGGGCACAGGACAACACTGCACATGACATGGTGGGCACACCACAACACTGCACATGACATGGTGGGCACACCACAACACTGCACATGACATGGTGGGCACACCACAACACTGCACATGATATGGTGGGCACAGGACAACACTGCACATGACATGGTGGGCACAGGACAACACTGCACATGACATGGTGGGCACACCACAACACTGCACATGACATGGTGGGCACACCACAACACTGCACATGACATGGTGGGCACACCACAACACTGCACATGACATGGTGGGCACACCACAACACTGCACATGACATGGTGGGCACACCACAACACTGCACATGACATGGTGGGCACACCACAACACTGCACATGACATGGTGGGCACACCACAACACTGCACATGACATGGTGGGCACAGGACAACACTGCACATGACATGGTGGGCACAGCACAACACTGCACATGACATGGTGGGCACAGCACAACACTGCACATGACATGGTGGGCACAGGACAACACTGCACATGACATGGTGGGCACAGGACAACACTGCACATGACATGGTGGGCACAGGACAACACTGCACATGACATGGTGGGCACAGGACAACACTGCACATGACATGGTGGGCACAGGACAACACTGCACATGACATGGTGGGCACACCACAACACTGCACATGACATGGTGGGCACACCACAACACTGCACATGACATGGTGGGCACACCACAACACTGCACATGATATGGTGGACACAGGAAAACACTGCACATGACATGGTGGGCACAGGACAACACTGCACATGACATGGTGGGCACAGCACAACACTGCACATGACATGGTGGGCACAGCACAACACTGCACATGACATGGTGGGCACAGGACAACACTGCACATGACATGGTGGGCACAGGACAACACTGCACATGACATGGTGGGCACAGGACAACACTGCACATGACATGGTGGGCACAGGACAACACTGCACATGACATGGTGGGCACAGGACAACACTGCACGTGACATGGTGGGCACAGGACAACACTGCACGTGACATGGTGGGCACAGGACAACACTGCACATGACATGGTGGGCACAGGACAACACTGCACATGACATGGTGGGCACAGGACAACACTGCACATGACATGGTGGGCACACCACAACACTGCACATGACATGGTGGGCACACCACAACACTGCACATGACATGGTGGGCACACCACAACACTGCACATGATATGGTGGACACAGGAAAACACTGCACATGACATGGTGGGCACAGGACAACACTGCACATGATATGGTGGGCACAGGACAACACTGCACATGACATGGTGGGCACACAACAACACTGTACATGATGGGTATAATGGGGGGTAGAGGGCGATGGATATAATGGGGAGTAGAGGTCCTCAGGTAGAGGGTGATGGGTATAATGGGGGGGGGGGGTGGAGGTCCTCAGGTAGAGGGTGATGGGTATAATGGGGGGTGGAGGTCCTTAGGGGGAGGGAGATGGGTATAATGGGGGGGGTGGAGGTTTCTAGGGGGAGGGAGATGGGTATAATGGGGGGGGGGGGGGTGTGGAGGTCCTTAGGGGGAGGGAGATGGGTATAATGGGGGGTAGAGGTCCTCAGGTGGAGGGTGATGGGTATAATAGGAAATAGAGGTCCTCAGGTGATGGGTATAATGGGGCATAGAGGTCCTCCAGTGGAGGTCGATGGGTGTAATGGGGTGGAGGGTGATGGGTTTAATGGAGGGTGATGGGTATAATGGGAGGTAGAGGTCCTCGGGTGGAGAGTGATGGGTATAATGGGGTGTAGAGGCCCTCAGGTAAAGGGTAAAAATGAAGGGGGGGAGTAGAGGTCCTCAGGTGGAGGATGATAGATTTAATGGGGTGTAGAGCTTCTCAGGTGGGGGGTGATGGGTATAATGGGGGGTAGAGGCCCTCAGTTGGAGGGAGATGGGTATAATGGGGGGTGGGGAATAGAGGTTTTCAGGTAGAGAATGATGGGTATAATGGGGCATAGAGGTCCTCAGGTAAAGGGTAATGGATAAAATGGAGGGGTGGGGGGGTAGAGGTCCTCAGGTGGAGGGTGATGGGTAGAATGGTTGTTAGAGGTCCTCGGTTGAAGGGTGATGGGTAGAATGGGGGTGGGGAATAGAGGTTTCCAGGTGGAGAATGATGGGTATGATGGGGTGTAGAGGTCTTCAGGTGGAGGGTGATAGGTATAATGGGAGGTAGAGGTCCTCAGATGGCGGGTGATGGGTATAATGGGGGGATAGAGGTCCTCAGGTAGAGGGTGATGGGTATAATGGGGGGTAGAGGTCCTCAGGTAGAGGGTGATGGGTATAATGGGGGATAGAGGTCCTCAGGTGGAGGGTGATGGGTATAATGGGGGGTAGAGGTCCTCAGGTAGAGGGTAATGGGTGTAATGGGGGGTAGAGGTCCTCAGGTGGAGGGTGATGGGTGTAATGGGGGGGGTAGAGGTCCTCAGGTGGAGGGTGATGGGTGTAATGGGGGGGGGGTAGAGGTCCTCAGGTGGAGGGTGATGGGTGTAATGGGGGTAGAGGTCCTCAGGTGGAGGGTGATGGGTGTAATGGGGGGGTAGAGGTCCTCAGGTGATAGGTGTAATGGGGGGTAGAGGTCCTCAGGTGGAGGGAGATGGGTATATTTGGAGGTAGAGGTCCTCAGGTGGAGGGTGATGGGTATAATTGGGGTAGAGGTCCTCAGGTGGAGGGAGATGGGTATAATGGGAGGTAGAGGTCCTCAGGTGGAGAGTGATGGGTATAATGGGAGGTAGGGGTCCTCAGGTGGAGGGTGATGGGTATAATGGGAGGTCCTCAGGTGGAGGGTGATGGGTATAATGGGAGGTCCTCAGGTGGAGGGTGATGGGTATAATGGGAGGTCCTCAGGTGGAGAGTGATGGGTATAATGGGAGGTCCTCGGGTGGAGGGTGATTGGTAAAATGGGCAGTAGAGGTCCTCAGGTGGAGAGTGATGGGTATAATGGGAGGTAGAGGTCCTCAGGTGGAGGGTGATGGGTATAATGGGAGGTCCTCAGGTGGAGGGTGATGGGTATAATGGGAGGTCCTCGGGTGGAGGGTGAT
Organism: Lithobates clamitans; assembly: GCA_037952925.1. Classification (NCBI taxonomy): domain Eukaryota; kingdom Metazoa; phylum Chordata; class Amphibia; order Anura; family Ranidae; genus Lithobates; species Lithobates clamitans. The sequence continues at coordinate 71,679 of JBBGZY010001108.1, forward strand.
GGGTATAATGGGAGGTCCTCGGGTGGAGGGTGATTGGTAAAATGGGCAGTAGAGGTCCTCAGGTAGTCACATGTCTCTCTGTCCCCTTTAGCAAGACCCAGCGGTGGAACGATGGATGTTCTCACGCAATTACAACATTTTGCCCAATTCCAGACTAAGCCCCAGCGTGTTACTGCGTGGCCTCGTGTTCATGGGTGGACCCATGCTCCTCATGTACATTTTCATAGGCCGGGATCGGGTAAGTGACTCTTTTATGTGATATGAGTGAACAGATTAACTTGAAGGATAACCACGGTCAAAGCTTTTTTTTTTTTTTTTATTTCTCTTTAGTGTGGGGAGGGATTTTTTTATTGTTTTTTTCTTGCCTGCATTCCTGCTGGGGAGAATTTTTTTTTTTTTTCTTCCTGGGGCCGGAGTGCCACTAACCCTTTGCCCTTCTATCAAATGCAGCCAAGGCGGCAACCGGCTTAGTTTGCTGCTACAGGTCAGGTGGGAAGAGTCCACCATTGACTGAGCAAGTCAGGGAGCGAAAAAGCCGTCAAACGCTGACAACTTTAATAGTTCGGACAAGCAAACAGAGACCCTGCCTGACCTACAAGGCTGGGTTGTAACAACGAAGTCCTGTTTTTTCGTCTAACTTGTGGAAGTCCCAGGCTGGGGGGTAGGACTCTTAATTCATTTGTCCGGACTAATAAAGTTGCCAGAGTTTCACGGAGCACAGACGTCTTTTTTCTATCCTGGACTTGTAGGGCCAACATCACCCAGTTTTTGTCAGGAAGGTGACCCTATGTAGGGCTTGGTACCAGCACACCCCATGTTCTGAGGTTTATGCTTTGCCTGCTGTTCTGTGATTTGGCCTGCTTCTCTGGCGGGTGTGTCATTAATGAATTGACGTCTTTCTCTGTTTTTACCCCTTCACAGGCGCGGAAGGAGAGGGAGATCAGGGAAGGGAAGAACGACAATCCGTTTTCTTATACTCTCTGAGCCCCGCCCATGCAGAGCCGCGTTCCAGCGTGCTCCATAATAAACATGTTTTGTCATATAATGCATCCATCGATTATTCATTTTGGCTGGAATTTTAAGGAACCTGTAATATATATGGGAACAGAATTGTAAAATAAAGATGTAAATGTGTGAGATGTGGTGTGATGTGTCAAACTTTGCCGACATCCATTATTGAGCGACCCTCAGAGTGCCTACAGGATGGGGATGGGGGAGGGGGGATGGGTTTCTTCATGCATCAGTCTGACCCCCTATCCGATCACAAGTTGTAGAGTAATGGACTCGGTCACAACTTCTAATACTGAGAGGATGTTCACTTACATTCTGTACTAGAAGCGTGCACCTCTGTACGCTCCTAGTTCTTTCCTTTTGTTTCCTATTAATGAGGGTTTTATTCAGTACAAAGGGTCTAGTACAGTAATAGTTTGAACAATTCCCACAGCTGAGAAACTATGGCCCAAGGGTTCCCCAAGACCTGGCCCTGCAGAGAGCATGGGAGGAGGGTGTCAGGGACTGGAACACAGAACAGGGCATTTTTTATTTACACCCACTGACCACGGATGTAGGGGCACCTTTTCTCTCGCTGACGACTGACGTACGGGACACTTGAAACCTCACTGACCACGGACTAGGAGCACTTGAAACCTCACTGACCACAGACTAGGGGCACTTGTACCCCCACTGACCACGGATGTAGGGGCACTTGTACCCTCACTGACCACGGACTAGGGGCACTTGAAACCTCACTGACCACGGACTAGGGGCACTTGAAACCTCACTGACCACAGACTAGGGGCACTTGAAACCTCACTGACCACAGACTAGGGGCACTTGTACCCCCACTGACCACGGATGTAGGGGCACTTGTACCCTCACTGACCACGGACATAGGGGCACTTGTACCCTCACTGACCACGGACGTAGGGGCACTTGTACCCTCACTGTCAACGAACGTAGGGGCACTTGTACCCTCACTGTCAACGAACGTAGGGGCGCTTGTGCCCTCACTGGCCACGGACGTAGGGGCACTTGTACCCTCACTGGCCACGGACGTAGGAGCACTTGTACCCTCACTGTCCACGGACGTAGGGGCACTTGTACCCTCACTGTCAACGGACGTAGGGGCACTTGTACCCTCACTGGCCACGGACGTAGGGGCACTTGTACCCTCACTGACCACGGACGTAGGGGCACTTGTACCCTCACTGGCCACCTACGTAGGGGCACTTGTACCCTTATTGACCACAGACGTAGGAGCACTTGTGGACCCACTGACCACCGAAGTAGGGGCACTTGTACCCTTACTGACCACCGAGGTAGGGACATGTGTACTCTCAATGGCCACCAAGGTAGGGGCATGTGTACTCTCGATGGCAGTACATGTGCCCCTACTGTGGTGGCCAAGGTAGGGGCACTTATATTCTCATGGACATAGGGGTGTTTTATGTTTTTTTCTCCCACCAATATAGGGGCACCTGTGTTCCTGCTAAAGCACACTAGAAGAGAGGGAGTGGGCTGTCATTTACCACTGTGTATACTCCCACATGTGTAATTCTATAGTCACATAGGCTGCTCCGATGTGATAGGAAGGAGATGCTCAGCATAGAAACTCGCTGATAACTGAGCATTTGCAGAGCTGCCAACACTGCTTTGCAAAATCCATAACTGAATTGGGGACATGGACAGAAGGGGGAGATGGAGAGCAGCAGGATCAACCAGTTTTTTTTGCAGAATACAAAAAACGAATCTCATAGCATAGGAGTGAGTATGAACAGCATTGATTGAACACCATTAATTGATCGATTTATTGATTTATTTATTTTAAGTGGGTTTAGTGACACTTTAAGGGGGGCGAACATACAAAACAGAATCTTAGAAGGATAGGGTCACAACAGGGTACACGTGGGAAGAAGCAAGCAGGCTTGGTGGGGTGGGAGTTAATGGGTCAATGAAAAATAGGGGTGGGGGAGGGGGTAATGGAATATTATTTGAATTTGTGTATTATTTTTGTTTTTACTTTATAGAAAGTATATACTCAGACCCGTATCTTTTCTCTTAAAGTTAAAAAAAAAAAAATCCTGAACTCCTGAGATCAGCAAATATCATCTAAATCCATTGGTCATGGGAATTCCTCCTAAATCTCGGTGATCTTTGTGTATTTCTTCCAGATCTGTGCAGTAATCCAGTGTGAGACTTCCTGTAACAAAGACCGCTCACTGCTGCCCTCTCTCCTTGTGCAGGGGGGCTGGTCGTGTCTCCGCCCTCTCCTGTAGTTTTCTGCAGGTGGCCTGTAGTGGGTGGAGCCCGTTGGGCCCCTCCCACAGCTCTGCTTTGCTTGTACAGCACAGTGATGGTGTCACTTTCACAAGGTAACATCTGAGACATTTTTTGCACACAAAGTAGATTTTTTATCTTTAGGGCTGTTGAGGAATTCAGAGTTCAGTTTTAAAAATGTTTATGCATTTTTCAGCATAGTCAATAGACCGTGGATGGAATTCAAAAAGGTGACACAGAAGAATATGATCTGGACATCTCACCTTTGCTGACCTCTGGTGGAGAAGAGGTTAAAGACAAACGTTCCCCAGCTGAATAAGGTGAAAACCTACCTGGGTGCCCATTATGAGGAGTTCCCACCATCCCTGTGCTGAGTTCTCCAGGTCTGTACACCTGCTGTGTCCATTATGAGGGGATCCCACCATCCCTGTGCTGAGTTCCCGGGTCTGTACACCCGCTGTGCCCATTATGAGGGGTTCCCACCATCCCTGTGCTGAGATCCCGGGTCTGTACACCCGCTGTGCCCATTATGAGGGGTTCCCACCATCCCTGTGCTGAGTTCCCGGGTCTGTACACCTGATGTGCCCATTATGAGGGGTTCCCACCATCCCTGTGCTGAGTTCCGGGGTCTGTACACCCGCTGTGCCCATTATGAGGGGTTCCCACCATCCCTGTGCTGAGTTGCTGGGTCTGTACACCCGCTGTGCCCATTATGAGGGGTTCCCACCATCCCTGTGCTGAGTTCCCGGGTCTGTACACCTGATGTGCCCATTATGAGGGGTTCCCACCATCCCTGTGCTGAGTTCCGGGGTCTGTACACCCGCTGTGCCCATTATGAGGGGTTCCCACCATCCCTGTGCTGAGTTGCTGGGTCTGTACACCCGCTGTGCCCATTATGAGGGGTTCTCACCATCCCTGTGCTGAGTTGCTGGGTCTGTACACCCGCTGTGCCCATTATGAGGGGTTCCCACCATCCCTGTGCTGAGTTCCCAGGTCTGTACACCTGATGTGCCCATTATGAGGGGTTCCCACCATCCCTGTGCTGAGTTCCGGGGTCTGTACACCTGATGTGCCCATTATGAGGGGTTCCCACCATCCCTGTGCTGAGTTCCGGGGTCTGTACACCCGCTGTGCCCATTATGAGGGGTTCCCACCATTACCGCACACCTGCAGATTCAGTCCAGTCACTCCGCAATAACAAAGAGGTAGAAGGAGCGAAACTAGGAGGAAAAGAGCATAAGATCGCTGCCTACGCGGACGACATTTTGATGTACGTATCCAACCCAAGAGTGTCACTCCCAAACATACTGAAAGAAATTAAAAAATACGGAGAACTGTCAAACTTCAAAATTAATCCAATAAAAACGGAAATATTAAACATAGGTCTAGAGAAAAAGGAAGTTCAGTTTTTACAAAAAGAATTCCCATTCACTTGGGTAAAAGAACTAAATTACCTTGGAATTAAAATAACTCCTAGAGTCGAAAAAATTTATCAGGCAAACTTTATTCCACTGATCAATGAGGTCAAAGAAGAAATGAAAAAGTTAAGAATACAGCCACTTTCATGGATTGGAAGAATAAATATGTTTAAGATGACGATATTACCTAAAATAAACTACAGATTACAGATGTTACCAGTAAAAATCCCGCAGAGCTTTTTTAAAATAATTAAAACAATCCTGCTAAAATACATATGGCTTAATAAAAAACCAAGAATTAAATACACGCTGATCACAAGGAAAAAGGAGCATGGGGGTCTTGCCCTCCCAGATATAAGTAGGTACTATAAAGCCATAGTTTTAACACGAATGTTAGAGTGGACAAATGAGAAAAATGAAAAAAAATGGGTGGAAATGGAAAACACAATAAGTGGAGCCACACTACATAAGAATATTTGGATTCCACGGAAATATAGACTATTGGACACCGACACGCACGAAATAACAAAAAATGTATTTAAAATTTGGGACACCATTCACTTAAAGAATGAATGGAAATATAATTCACCACTATTAGCACTCACAGGATCGAATCTCTTCACCCCTGGGAGGGAAATATTTGAAATCCAAGGAATAGGTAACCCACGACTGAAAGATATCACTAGAAATGGCAAAATAAGAACACGAGTAGAAATAGAGGAAAGGAATGGATGGAAGATGAATGAATGGAATTATACTCAACTAAGGCACCTAGTAAGCACAATACCACACCCACTGAGAGATGAAACAAAATTAACTGCACTGGAAAAGCTATGTAGCAATGAAACACCATTAAAAAACGGAACATCAAAAATTTATAGTATACTGACAGATTTGGAAGCACAAGAAAGACCAGAATATATAAATCAATGGGAAAAAGAAATGAATTTAAAAATAGATAACCAAAAAGTGGAAAAAATGATAGAAATGGGATATAATAAGGCTTGGGACATGAAGACCATAGAAATGAATTATAAACTAGTATCAAGATGGTATATGACCCCAGTAAGAATACACAGATTCCATCAAGATAGAACCTCCTTGTGTTGGAGAAAATGTGGCCAAATAGCAACGATCACACACATATGGTGGGAATGCCCAATAATAATGGAGTACTGGAAGGAAGTGTTAAATAACATAAAGGAAATAACTGGAGAAGAAATAGAACAAAATATTTGGACTTGCCTCTTCTATATCTACAATAAACCTAAGAAACAATATAGAAAATCAATAATACCTAACCTCCTGAATGCGGCCAAGGCCTTAATTCCCAAGAATTGGCTACAAAGTGGAAAACCAGACATTAGAGACTGGCTAAAGGAAATAGATTATCACTACAAAATGGAAGGAGGAGAGAAAGGGGATAATAGTAGATGGGAAAGTTGGAAAAACTACAAAGTCTCGGATATTTATTTAGATAGGATAAAAGAAAGAACAGGTGCAGAGCCAAGTGGATAAATAAATAACATAAAGGAACGGACCAGACACAGGGGAGGGGGAGGGGGGGGGGGTGAGGGGGCGGGGGGAAATAAGAGGGACTGAGAGAGGCTAAGATAATAATAGGGTTTATAATTATAGAAGGCGTTTTGTCGCCGGTTTTTAAAAATATTTAAGAATATCCTAGAAAGGAAAAATAATAAAGATGTGACGGAAACAATCCACAATGATGTGAAAAAGGAGAAGAGATAAAGTTTGACACAAAGTTGAAATAATGTCTCTCGGAAAACTTCCGCTGAAGTGGATAAAAAAAACAAAAAAAAAAAAAAAAAAACAGTCCAGTCACTCACACTGACTCTGGAAGTTCAGATTAATGTTTATTACATTTTATAAGAAGTCGGCATTATACGAGGAACAAACATTAGGAACTCTGTGCTGTAACATCCCATATTACATTAGCTGAACTCTGGAACTAAATACATATGAGAAGACTTTTATTTGCTACAGTGTTTCTAATTCTGTTCAGCCGGCCATGTGACTTACTCACCTCTACCGCACTGTATAGCCAGGGATGGTGACACCACTGTACAGAGCCTACAGCTTTCTATGACACCTTTATTTCTATGACACCTTTATTTCAGGCCTGGTTCATATTGGCTTTAGCAGTGTTTGCGGCAAGCTTTTTCTGGCTCATTCACATTGGCGCATTTGGGCACGCAACGCATGCATCCTGCGTATTTCCATGCCCAGGAGTCACAGTTGTTGGAATAGAAATCAATGTCAGGCGCTGTGGCTGTACGCCTATAAACGGCGCATCCCATTGGTTACAGGGGCGGATGAGCGCCCCCTGGACGTGATCGTTTTAATGCGTCCGGGGCGGCTCATGTGACCACTTGAATGTAAAAGATAAATTGGGGTAATTAAATTCATAGTTTAAAATTACATTGTATTGTTTTAGAGAATATAACAGGACTGTCTTTATATGACTTCAAGTGACATAGATGAGGCGGGGGCAGGGACGGCGGTCACTTCTTGCTCTCCGGTGTGGGGGGTGAAGTGGCTGCGGAGGGGCTCCCAGCAGCGGTAATATTCTTTATCCAGACGGTTGCAGGTCTCCAGCCCCCAGCGGGTGACGGCCATGCTCAGCGAAGACTCAAACATGAATGCCTGTGGAGGGGAGAGAAGGGGAAGGGGAGAGAAGCGATAATATTATACGCAATCATAGCAATAATATTATACACTGATCTGTATTCAGCTGATCAGTATAATAAAGCTGAATTCAGGGATAATCAAACATTGTCTGCGTGTGCATTCTTACTTTAATCTCAGGGGGTCTGTGTATAAAAAAATTTGCCGTGCAGCTGTCTTAAGCATTCACACAGGCCCAATGAATTATCGGCATATTGTTTGTAATATGATTATTTCCTCTAATTGACAGCTCCATCTAGTGGCCATAAGGCAGTATTTTCCTGAAACTCCTTATTCATAAAAAAAATACTGCCTTATGACCACTAGATGGAGCTGACAATCAATACAGGTATTCATTGTGCCCGCGCCAATGCTGAAGGTCATTTTTATACACTGCATTGACCCCTTTATGTATTTTTTCCAGATCTGAGAGGTAATATAGTCTCAAAGCATTATCTCAGACCCCTCCTGTAGTTATTATTATAATTATACAGGATTTTTTTTTATAGCGGCAACAGTTTGCGCAGCATTTTACAACGCTAGGGCAAACAATACAGTTACAATACAATTCAATACAGGAGGAATCAGAAATAAATATATATATATACACACTATACTACAGTTACGCCACCACTGTAGGGGCCCCCCTACAGTGGCGGAACTCAAGGGCCCAGTCGCAAATGCGACTGGTGCGACCCTGATAATTCTGCCACTGATATACATACACAGTATCTCACAAAAGTAAGCACATTCCTCACATTTTTGTAAATCTTTTCTTCTATCTTTTCATGGGACAACACTGAAGAAATGACACTTTGCTACAATGTAAAGTAGTGAGTGTACAGCTTGTATAACAGTGTAAATTTGCTGTCCCCTCAAAATAACTCAACACACAGCCATTAATGTCTAAACCGCTGGCAACAAAAGTGAGTACACCCCTAAGTGAAAATGTCCAAATTGGGCCCAAAGTATCAATATTTTGTGTGGCCACCATTATTTTCCAGCACTGCCTTAACCCTCTTGGGCATGGAGGTCACCAGAGCTTCACAGGTTGTCACTGGAGTCCTCTTCCCCTCCTCCATGATGACATCTCGGAGCTGGTGGATGTTAGAGACCTTGCGCTCCTCCACCTTCTGTTTGAGGATGTCCCACAGATGATCAATAGGGTTTAGGTCTGGAGACATGCTTGGCCAGTCCATCACCTTTACCCTCAGCTTCTTTAGCAAGGCAGTGGTCATCTTAGAGATGTGTTTGGGGTTATCATGTTGGAATACTGCCCTGCAGCCCAGTCCCTGAAGGGAGGGGATCATGCTCTGCTTCAGTATGTCACAGTACATGTTGACATTCATGGTTCCCTCAATGATCTGTAGCTCCCCAGTGCCGGCAGCACTCATGCAGCCCCAGACCATGACACTCCCACCACCATGCTTGACTGTAGGCAAGACACACTTGTCTTTGTACTCCTCACCTGGTTGCCCCCACACACGCTTGTCACCATCTGAACCAAATACGTTTATCTTGGTCTCATCAGACCACAGGACATGGTTCCAGTAATCCATGTCCTTAGTCTGCTTGTCTTCAGCAAACTGTTTGCGCTTTCTTGTGCATCATCTTTAGAAAAAGCTTCCTTCTGGGACGACAGTCATGCAGACCAATTTGATGCAGTGTGCGGTGTATGGTCTGAGCACTGACAGGCTGACCCCTCCACCCCTACAACCTCTGCAGCAATGCTGGCAGCACTCATATGTCTATTTCCCAAAGACAACCTCTGGATATGACGCTGAGCATGTGCACTCAACTTCTTTGGTGGACCATGGCGAGGCCTGTTCTGAGTGGAACCTGTCCTGTTATATCACTGTGTGTTCTTGGCCACCATGCTGCAGCTCAGTTTCAGGATCTTGGCAATCTTCTTATAGCCTAGGCCATCTTTATGTAGAGCAACAATTCTTTTTTCAGATCCTCAGAGAGTTCTTTGCCATGAGGTGCCACGTTGAACTTCCACTGACCAGTATGAGAGAGTGAGAGCGATAACACCAAATTTAACACACCTGCTCCCCATTCACACCTGAGACCTTGTAACACTAACGAGTCACATGACACCGGGGAGGGAAAATGGCTAATTGGGCCCAATTTGGACATCTTCACTTAGGGGTGTACTCACTTTTGTTGCCAGCGGTTTAGACATTAATGGCTGTGTGTTGAGTTATTTTGAGGGGACAGCAAATTTACACTGTTATACAAGCTGTACACTCACTACTTTACATTGTAGCAAAGTGTCATTTCTTCAGTGTTGTCACATGAAAAGATAGAAGAAAATATCTACAGAAATGTGAGGGGTGTACCTACTTTTGTGAGACACTGTACACACAGTATATACAGTGCCAGGACTAGGTCATCTAGAGCCCATGGTGAACATGGCAAATTACACCCCCCCCCCCCCCCCAAGATGTATGAGCTTTCTGTGTCAGCAAAAATCCCCCCCTCCCCCCGGAAAAATAAAAAGATAAAAAACTACAATGGAGCACTAATCAGCATGCTTACCCCCTAAGCATAAATCCCCCCTTATCCCAATACAAATCTGCCTTCTGCTGATATCTTCTTTCCAACATGAATCTTTGCCCCTCAACCCGCCAAGCTCAAATCCTTTCATTCCCCATATGCCCCCAATGCAAATCCACCCCCCGTAAAAAAAAAATATACCATTGCAAGTACTAATCCTCTACCCCTCAAATTTCCCCTTCTGGCACAAATACCCCCAATCAATCATCACTGCTAGAACAAATCCCCTCCTGCCCATCATATTACCTTTTCTAGCACAGACCCCCCGAAATTCCCCCTCCTGGCCCAAATCTTCTTCCCCTTCCAACACAAATCCCCTGAAATCATCACTCATAGCAAACCTATGCGAGCGCGCCCGCGGCAAGCTCCGTGAGTCGGGTTGCAGGTCCCGCGGACTCGATCGCCGCGGGGATACCCGCGATCGCCTCACGGGGAGGAAGAACGGGGAGATGCTAATGGTAACAAGCATCTCCCCGTTCTGCCTAGTGACAGTGTCACTGATCTCTGCTCCCTGTCATCGGGAGCAGAGATCAGTGACGTGTCACACACAGCCATGCCCCTCACAGTTAGAAACACTCCCCTAGGACACACTTAACCCCTCCCCGCCACCTAGTGGTTAACCCCTTCACTGCCAGTGTCATTTACACAGGAATCAATGCATTTGTATAGCACTGATTGCTGTATAAATGACAATGGTCCCAAAAATGTGTCAAAAATGTCCAATGTATCCGCCATAATGTCGCAGTCACAATAAAAATCGCAGATCGCCGCCATTTAAAAAAAAAATTATTAATAAAAATGCCATAAAACTATCCCCTATTTTGTAGACGCTATAACTTTTGCGCAAACCAAACAATAAACTCTTATTTTTTTTTACCAAAAATATGTAGAATACATATCGGCCTAAACTGAGGAAAAAAATTGTTTTTTTATATATTTTTGGAGGATATTTATTTCAGCAAAAAGTAAAAAAATAATGCGTTTTTTTTTAAATTGTCGCTCTTTTTTTGTTTATAGCGCAAAAAATAAAAATCGCAGGGGTGATCAAATACCACCAAAAGAAAGCTCTATTTGTGGGAAAAAAAAGGACGTCAATTTTGTTTGGGAGCCACATCGCACGACCGCGCAATTGTCAGTTAAAGCGACGCAGTGCCGAATCGCAAAAAGTGCTTTGGTCAGGAAGGGGGTAAATTCTTCCGGGGCTAAAGAGGTTAAATGACTCAGATCATCAAACTCATGTCATTATCACACAAAGATAACCCAAGAAAATACAAAATGCCATTTTTAAATTAATTTTAATCATTTATTAAAGCAAAAAAGCTGTCCAAACCTGCCTGGCTTTATGTGAAAAAGTAATTGCCCCCTAAATCTAATAACTGGTTGTGCCACAGTTGGCGGCCACAACTGTAATCAAGCATTTGCAATAACTGGCCATGAGTCTTTCACATCGCTGTGGAGCAACTTTGGCCCAACTCTTCTTTGCAGAATTTCTTTAGATTGTGGCATGATGTGTTGCTTTTTGAGATCTTTTAGTGTGCTTCACTTTGTCAGACATCTTCTATTTAGGTGATTTTTTGATTCATTGGGTCTGGCAGTAATCAGGCCTGGGTGTGGCAAGTGAAAATTAACTCGGCTTTCCAAAAAAATTGTGGTTAATCACAGTTTTTTTTCATGATTCAGCATGGGAGGGGGCAATTACTTTTTCACAGCACTGTATATCTATACGTATATATATATATTTTTTTATTTTTTTTATTTTTTTTTTAAATGAAATTATTATTAATTGCAGCAGCAGATGACATGCTTACCATCGTGCCCTCAGCCACCCGCTCAGGCTCCAGTTTAGCGTTGCTGGCCTTCTCGAAGCACTCGTAGTCCGGCCCGTGAGGTGTCATGGCGCTGTGCAGGCTGCCCCCACCTGGCTGAAATCCCTCCTCCTTTGCTTCGTAGTGACCCTTAATCAGCCCCATAAACTCGCTCATACAATTCCCTAATGGTAAAGGAGACAAAAGAAGTTACCACCATCTTCGAAATGTGGAATCAAGAAGGATGTCAACACCCAGGTACCATGATAATCCCACAGTAGAACTTGGTGGTCCTATAACAGTTCCATGGTGTGACAGGTCCTCTTTGCCTGCCGTACCTGGCCCCTGGATGACTGGACAGAACCTAGGCCGGATGTGGTACCAACAAAACATTTATTTCTTATTTCATTTAGGGGGTAAGAGGTTACATTTACCCAGGTGTGTCCCCACTGGAGAGATTTTAAATCACTTCCTATCCCAGTGACACCAGGGCAAAGTTCTGATATTAACACACTTCCTGTCTTAGGGTGACAACGTTCATTCACTGTATTGCATCTATGGAGGAGCAGCCTTGCCATCCTAGGCTTTTCTCCTGATATAGACACCCCCACCTTCTCTCCATATGCATAACACATAGGGAGGTGTTCTGTAGTCCACAGTTAACAGCAGTGGCCCCTAATCTACATGCAGGGCACCGGACGCATGGATTCCAAATTTTTTTTGTTTTTTTTTTCTGAAGCACGTGATTAGAGCCTGAGCCTCTAATTGGTTTTAAAAAATAGGGGGGGGGGGGTTGGAGGCGCAGAGCACTGCTAGCACTCCTAGCACACGGATGGTCAACTTCCTGTCCTTCTCCCGTAGGGGTGGGGGTGGCGGTGCAGGGATCACTGCCTTCCCATCCATCTCCAGTGTGGGGGGGTGGCTCTGTTTGGTCTAAGGGCCCCCCCCCCCCGAAAAAAAATATTGAGCACCAGCCGCCAATGGTCCACAGGGTATTCCTACAAAGAGTTAGAGCTGCCCTTCTCAACCATTTTAACCTAGAGGACCCCTTGAAATAACTTCTGGCAACCCCTGGTGATAATTACTATATCTATAGCTCATGGTACAATAATGCCTGCTAACTATGATGGTCAATGGAAAGATGCCCCCTATATTGGTGGTCAGTGCAATGCTTCATTGGTGGTTATTGGAGAAGAGCTCTCTTGACTTGTGATTGGTGGGAAAATGACCCATTGGTGGTCTTTGGGACAGTCAGTGAAAGAAGAGCCACATTACACTGGTGGCCAGTGGGAAGAATGCTCCTTACATATAGATAAGAAGATCATTGGTGTCAGGGGTTGCTTATCTGAGACTCAGAAACTGTTTGTAGCTGAAGGAACCCTTAGCACCATTTGAAGGAATTCTGGTTGAGTTCCTTACATTGGTGGTCAGTGGGAAGAATGCTCCTTACATTGGTTATCAGTGAGAAGAATGCTCCTTACATTGGTGATCAGTGGGAAGAATGTTCCTTACATTGGTGATCAGTGAGAAGAATGTTCCTTACATTGGTGATCAGTGAGAATAATGTTCCTTACATTGGTGATCAGTGGGAAGAATGTTCCTTACATTGGTGATCAGTGAGAAGAATATTCCTTACATTGGTGATCAGTGAGAAGAATGTCCCTTACATTGGTGATCAGTGAGAAGAATATTCCTTACATTGGTGATCAGTGAGAAGAATGTCCCTTACATTGGTGATCAGTGGGAAGAATGTTCCTTACATTGGTGATCAGTGGGAAGAATGTTCCTTACATTGGTGATCAGTGGGAAGAATGTCCCTTACATTGGTGATCAGTGGGAAGAATGTTCCTTACATTGGTGATCAGTGAGAAGAATGTTCCTTACATTGGTGATCAGTGGGAAGAATGTCCCTTACATTGGTGATCAGTGAGAAGAATGCTCCTTACATTGGTGATCAGTGAGAAGAATGATCCTTACATTGGTGATCAGTGAGAAGAATGATCCTTACATTGGTGATCAGTGAGAAGAATGTTCCTTACATTGGTGATCAGTGGGAAGAATGTCCCTTACATTGGTGATCAGTGAGAAGAATGCTCCTTACATTGGTGATCAGTGAGAAGAATGATCCTTACATTGGTGATCAGTGAGAAGAATGTTCCTTACATTGGTGATCAGTGAGAAGAATGTTCCTTACATTGGTGATCGGTGAGAAGAATGTCCCTTACATTGGTGATCAGTGGGAAGAATGTTCCTTACATTGGTGATCAGTGGGAAGAATGTTCCTTACATTGGTGATCAGTGAGAAGAATGTTCCTTACATTGGTGATCAGTGAGAAGAATGTTCCTTACATTGGTGATCAGTGAGAAGAATGTTCCTTACATTGGTGATCGGTGAGAAGAATGTTCCTTACATTGGTGGTCAGTGAGAAGAATGTTCCTTACATTGGTGATCAGTGAGAAGAATGCTCCTTACATTGGTGATCAGTGAGAAGAATGTTCCTTACATTGGTGGTCAGTGAGAAGAATGTTCCTTACATTGGTGATCAGTGAGAAGAATGTTCCTTACATTGGTGATCAGTGAGAAGAATGTTCCTTACATTGGTGATCGGTGAGAAGAATGTTCCTTACATTGGTGATCAGTGAGAAGAATGTTCCTTACATTGGTGATCAGTGAGAAGAATGTTCCTTACATTGGTGATCAGTGAGAAGAATGTTCCTTACATTGGTGATCAGTGAGAAGAATGTTCCTTACATTGGTGATCGGTGAGAAGAATGTTCCTTACATTGGTGGTCAGTGAGAAGAATGTTCCTTACATTGGTGATCAGTGAGAAGAATGTTCCTTACATTGGTGGTCAGTGAGAAGAATGTTCCTTACATTGGTGATCAGTGAGAAGAATGTTCCTTACATTGGTGGTCAGTGAGAAGAATGTTCCTTACATTGGTGATCAGTGAGAAGAATGTTCCTTACATTGGTGGTCAGTGAGAAGAATGTTCCTTACATTGGTGGTCAGTGAGAAGAATGTTCCTTACATTGGTGATCAGTGGGAAGAATGTTCCTTACATTGGTGATCAGTGAGAAGAATGTTCCTTACATTGGTGATCAGTGGGAAGAATGTTCCTTACATTGGTGATCAGTGAGAAGAATGTTCCTTACATTGGTGATCAGTGGGAAGAATGTTCCTTACATTGGTGATCAGTGAGAAGAATGTTCCTTACATTGGTGATCAGTGAGAAGAATGTTCCTTACATTGGTGATCAGTGGGAGGAATGTTCACAAATGCCTCAGTTTCACACCCTGACACCCCCAGCCCTACAGCCAGCATCCCATTCTACTCACTGTGATAATACGGCGGGCGGAATGTGTGGTTTGCCACACCCCAGCGTGGAGGAAAGATGACGAAATCTGCGATCGCCACACCGGGCCTCAGAGACTTCGCTGTCAGCACAGTGAAGATAGACGGGTCCTGCAAGCAGGATGTACATAACTATGTTACTCTACCATCTAAATATTCCAGGAACATCGTCTAAAAAAAATGAAATGACACGGCCTCAGACTTACCGCATGATCAAACGCCACGCAGTTTATCACCATGAAGTCATCCAGGTTGTACTTGTAGGGTGCGTAGTTCCCATGCCAAGCGACAACATTAAACGGTGAAAAATCCTTCAGGGGATAAAAAAACAACTTTCTGCATGGTTGAATATTATTCTCTGACCTTTAAGCTGGGCACACATGCAGTTGCGGCTGGTGGTTTTGTTTTTTTTTGTTTTTTTGTTTTTAGGGGAAGCAGCAAACTTGCTGTTAAATTCTGGCCTCCTTTAGGGCATGGGAGACTTGGGCACTTTCATGGGGTACATGTTCCAATGCATTAACAAAAAATAAAAAATAAAAAATTGAAGGAAAGGTCTTTTCATGCTCACTGTAAAATTAGCCAAAAGCAAGATAATTGTGAACGGCAAGGCTAGGCCCAAATTTACAAGCAACAAAGACGTCAACCTCCTGCTGGCATAATCTTCAAAATCTGGTTAGAGGGAGGATGACATCACTCTAACCTATCCCCTAGGCACCGCAGGAGGAACCCAGGGAGAGGGAAGCATTATTTAACTTTTTTCCCCCCCAGGGGTTTTTATTTCACTGAGATGCAAGGTCCAATTCAGACATGTGCATCTCATTTCGTTGGGAAGTGAAATTTGGATGACATTTTCGTTATTTCGGAGATTGGGATATATCTGAATTTCCAATTTCCAATAGTAAAAAATTTCAACGAATCCGAACTACTGTAAATGGTAACAAAACAAAATAACGTAACGAGATAATGAATTATCCGAATTCGAACATTGAACATATTGCAATAAATACAGTAAATTATAAAAGTGAAATAAGATGATGATTCCCTACTTAGGCTGCTTTAGAATAAAATAGAGAAAAATAGAAGAATGCAATAGAATAGAAAAAAAAAGAATTGAAAGAAATAGCATAGAATAAAATAAATGGAATAGAATAGAAAAGAATAGAATGGAAAGAAATAGAATAGAGTAAAATAGAAAAGAATAGAAGTAAATAGAACAGACTAGAATAGAAAAAAAAAATAGAACAAAAAAACAAAATAGAACAAAATATAAATAAAAAGACTAGAATAAAATATATAAAATAATAGAATAGAATAAAACAGAATAAAATAGAAAAAAAGAGAATATAATAAAATATAAAAGAATAGAATAGAAAATGAAATAATAGAATAGAAAAAACAGAATAGAATAGAAAAGAATATAAAAAAACTAATAGAATAGAAAGAAATAAAACAGAATAAAATAGAAAAAAATACAATAAAATAGAAAAGAAAAGAACAGAATCACAAAACACAAAATAAAAAAGACTAGAACGGAACAGAATGAAAACATTATAAAATATAGAAGAATAGAATAGAAAGAAATAGATATAAATAGATCGGAATAAAAACAGAACAGGCTATAAAAACATAGAATAGAATAAAACAGAATAGAAAATAAAAGAGTAGACTAAAATATAAAAGAATAGAATAAAACAGAATATAAAATAATATAATAGAATAAAACAATATAAAATAATAATAATTAAGAATATAAAAGAATATAAAACAGGAATATAAAACAGGATAGAATATAAGAGAATATAAAACAGGATAGAATATAAAATAATAGAATAAAATCAAATTGAATAGAAAGAAATAAAGCAGAATAAAAAAAAAAAACAACTGATTGGAGAAAAGCCAATGTAGCACCAATATTTAAAAAAGGGCCAAAATACATCCCTGGAAATTACAGACCAGTTAGCCTAACATCAATAGTATAAAAGCTCTTGGAGGGGATGATAAGGGACTATATACAAGATTTTAGTAATACGAACGGTATCATTAGCAGTAATCAGCATGGATTCATGAAGAATTGTTCTTGCCAAACCTATTAACCTTCTATGAGGAGGTGAGTTGCCATCTAGATAAAGGAAGGCCCGTAGACGTGGTGTATCTGGATTTTGCAAAAGCATTTGACACAGTTCCCCATAAACGTTTACTGTACAAAATAAGGTGCGTTGGCATGGACCATAGGGTGAGTACATGGATTGAAAACTGGCTACAAGGGCGAGTTCAGAGGGTGGTGATAAATGGGGAGTACTCAGAATGGTCAGGGGTGGGTAGTGGGGTTCCCCAGGGTTCTGTGCTGGGACCAATCCTATTTAATTTGTTCATAAACGACCTGGAGGATGGGATAAACAGTTCAATCTCTGTATTTGCGGACGATACTAAGCTAAGCAGGGCAATAACTTCTCCGCAGGATGTGGAAATCTTGCAAGAAGATCTGACCAAATTTATGGGGTGGCAACTACATGGCAAATGAGGTTCAATGTAGAAAACTGTAAAATAATGCATTTTGGTGGCAAAAATCTGAATGTAATCTATAGACTGGGGGGAGAACCTCTGGGGGGATCTAGGATGGAAAAGGACCTGGGGGTCCTAGTAGATGATAGGCTCAGCAATGGCATGCAATGACAAGCTGCTGCTAATAAAGCAAACAGAATATTGGCATTAAAAAGGGGATCAACTCCAGAGATAAAAAGATTATTCTCCCGCTCTACAAGACTCTGGTCCGGCCGCACCTGGAGTATGCTGTCCAGTTCTGGGCACCAGTCCTCAGGAAGGATGTACTGGAAATGGAGCGAGTACAAAGAAGGGCAACAAAGCTAATAAAGGGTCTGGAGGATCTTAGTTATGAGGAAAGGTTGTGAGCTCTGAACTTATTCTCTCTGGAGAAGAGCCGCTTGAGAGGGGATATGATTTCAATATACAAATACCGGACTGGTGACCCCACAATAGGGAGAAAACTTTTTTGCTGAAGAGATTTTAACAAGACTCCTGGCCACTCATTAAAATTAGAAGAAAAGAGGTTTAACCTTAAACTACGTAGAGGGTTCTTTACAGTAAAGGTGGTAAGGATGTGGAATTCCCTTCCACAGGCGGTGGTCTCAGCGGGGAGCATCGATAGTTTCAAGGAACTATTAGATAGGCACCTGAACAACCGCAACATACAGGGATATGTAATGTAATACTGACACATAATCACACACATAGATTGGACTTGATGGACTTGTGTCTTTTTTCAACCTCACCTACTATGTAACTATGTAAAATAATAGAATATAAAAGAATAGAATAAAATCAAATAGAATAGAAAGAAATAAAACAGAATAAAATAGAAAAGAATAGAATAGAAAAGATCAGAAAAAAATAGAATAGAATAGGAAGGAAGAAAACAGAATAAAATAGAAAAAATACAATAAAATAGAAAGAAATAGAATAAAACAGAACACAATAGAAAATAAAAAGGATAGAATAAAACAGAATAGAATAAAACTGAATATAATAGAATAAAATAGAACAGAATAGAATAGAGAAACATAGAATAGCTTAAAACAGAATAAGAATGATAGACTAGAAAAGAATAGAATAGAAAATAAAAGAATATAATATAATAGATTAGAAAAACTAGAAGGAATAGAAAGAATAAAGCCATCTTCCAAAATTTTAAATGATTCGAAAATAACGAATATTCTAAACAAAATTATTAACATACCTGTTACCACCTATTATACTGTCACAAGGGATATTTACATTTCCTTGTGACAGCAATAAAAGTGATCAGAATTTTTTTTTATTTTTAAAGGGACAATGTAAAAAATAAAATAAAATAAATAGGAAAAATTTTTTTTTTTTAAAGCGCCCCCGTCCCCGCGTGCTCACGCAACAAAGAAAACGCATACGTAAGTCGCTCCCGCAAATGTAAACGCAAATCACACATGTGAGGTATCGCCGCGATCGTCAGAGTGTGAGCAATAGTTCAAGCAAAAGACCTCCTCTGTAACTCTAACCTGGTAACCGTTACATTTTTTTTAATGCGTCACCTATGGAGATTTTTATGTACTGTAGCCTGTCGCCATTCCACGAGTGTGCGCAATTTCAAAGGATGACATGTTAGGTATCTATGTACTCGGCGTAACATCATCTTTCACATTATACAAAAAAATTGGGCTAACTTTATTGTTTTTAGGTTTTTTTAAATTTATGAAAGTGTCTTTTTTCCCCCAAAAAATGCGTTTGAAAGACCGCTGCTGCGCAAATACTGTGTGACATAAAATATAGCAACGATCGCCATGTTATTCTCTAGGGTCTCCGCTAAATATATATATATATATATACACACACACACACATATATATATATTTAGCAGAGACCCTAGAGAAAAAAAATGGTGATCGTTGCAATATTTACTATAGTTACAATATTTAATATATATATATATATATATATATATATATATATATATATATATATATATATATATATATATATATACCCTGTTTCCCTGAAAATAAGACCTAGCGTGATTGTCAGTGATGGCTGCAATATAAGCCCTATCCCCCAAATAACCCCTAGTTAAAGTCCTTGTAGGTCTTATTTTCAGGGTGGGGCTTATTTTCGGGGAAACACGGTAGGGGTTATTTGGGGGGTAGGGCTTATATTGCAGCCATCACCGACAATCACACTAGGTCTTATTTTCGGGGAAACAGGGTATATATATATGTTTGGGGGTTTTAAGTAATTTTCCAGGAAAAAAACTACGGATTTTAACTTGTAAGCAACAAATGTCAGAAATAGGCTTATGGCCCGTACACACATGATCCGAATATCGTGCGACAGATCGTACGACTTTTTCCGCTTCACTGTCGCAAGTGGAAATTGAATAGGTAACTCAAGTCACGAAAATTCTCGTACTACAGAAAAAAAAAAAAAAAAACGGAAGTGATGTCATGTGTTGTAAAGTATTTGTATTGTATTTTCGGACGACAACTGTACTGACTAAACAAAAATTGTACGAGGAACATTTTCGTGCTTGTCCGATTGAATAATATCGGATGAACTGTCGTGATCGACTCTGGAAAGTAGTGTACACACGATCCGACAGTCGTGCGATTCTTCCTCGGACGTCAGTTTTTCGTACGATATTTGGATCGTAGTGTACGGGCCACAAGGCATGAAAGGGTTAACAAAGGAATCTGAACCAAAACAAATGTTTCCGTTGTGAACATCTCAGTTTACTGACAAGAGAAGGTACACTTTACTGTATAGTTACTGACAGGTCCACTTTAAGCAGGGAGGTGGAATGAGGCTCCCTCTAGTGGCCAATTTACAGATCTCTTTTTTTTTTAGTATGGAAGGACAAACTCTCCTTTTGTATGGGGCAGAAAGATGGACAGACCTACCTGCAGGGAGGTGAACAGCCGGCCCTGGTATTTGTTGATTACGGTGTAGCCGCCTTCCACAGTCCGGTCTTCAAACCAGGCCACCGGGGTCAGGAAGTCTCTGGGGTTGGCCAGTCCATTGGCCCCTATGGTAACACATGACGGGTATGTGATCTCATAGTGCACAACACACAATAAAGGAAATCACTGCCAGTATTATTCCTGTAGGCGTCCTGATAGAGTGTATACAATGCACAGGGACAGGTATGCAAAGTCACTGATCGGAGCACAAGGACAGCTTTATAAATGATAAAAAGCAGAGCTTTTTTGGAAAAAAAAACGATATTGTTTCTTTATATTGGGACACGTCAGGAATTCATTCATGCACTTGTACAGTTACTGACAGGTCAAGTTTAAGCCAGGAGGCTGAATGAGGTGCCCTCTAGTGGCCAATCTGTACATCTCTTTTTTTTAGTACAATAACAAAAATATGGAAACTTGTAATAATGCACCACTACCCAATACAGTGCCTTGAAAAAGTATTCACACCCCTTGAAATTTTCCATATTTTGTCATGTTACAACCAAAAACATAAATGTGTTTTATTGGGATTTTATGTGATAGACCAACACAAAGTGGCACATAATTGTGAAGTGGAAGGAAAATGATAAATGGTTTTATTTTTTTTTTTATAACTATGTGAAAAGTGTGTGTGTGTGTGTGTGTGGGGGGGGGGGGGGGGCATTTGTATTCAGCCCCCCTTTACTCTGATACCTCTAACTAAAAATCTAGTGAAACTAATTCCTTTCAGAAGTCACCTAATAAGTAAATAGAATCCACCTGTGTGTAATTTAATCTCAGTATAAATACAGCTGTTCTGTGAAGCCCTCAGAGGTTTGTTAGAGAACCTTAGTGAACAAACAGCATCATGAAGGCCAAGGAACACACCAGACAGGTCAGGGATAAAGTTGTGGAGAAGTATAAACCAGGATTAGGGTATAAAAAAAATATCCCAAGCTTTGAACATCTCACGGAGCTCTGTTCAATCCATCATCAGAAAATGGAAAGAGTATGGCACAACTGCAAACCTACCAAGACATGGCCGTCCACCTAAACTGACCGGCCGGGCAAGGAGAGCATTCATCAGAGAAGAGCCAAGAGGTCCATGGTAACTCTGGAGGAGCTGCAGAGATCCACAGCTCAGGTGGGAGAATCTGTCCACAGGACAACTATTAGTCGTGTTCTCCACAAATCTGCCCTTTATGGAAGAGTGACAAGAAGAAAGACATTGGTGAAAGAAAGTCATAAGAAGTCCTGTTTGTAGTTTGTGAGAAGCCATGTGGAGGACACAGCAAACATGTGGAAGAAGGTGATCTGGTCAGATGAGACCAAAATGTTACTTTTTGGCCTAAAACAAAAACGCTATGTGTGGGGAAAACTAACACTGACATCACCCTGAACACACCATCCCCACCGTGAAACATGGCGGTGGCAGCATCATGTGGTGGGGATGCTTTTCTTCAGCAGGGACAGGGAAGCTGGTCAGAGTTGATGGGAAGATGGATGGAGACAAATACAGGGCAATCTTAGAAGAAAACCTGTTAGAGTCTACAAAAGACTTAAGACTGGGGGGAGGTTCACCTTCCAGCAGGACAACGACCCGAAACATACAGCCAGAGCTACAATGGAATGGTTTAGATCAAAGCATATTCATGTGTTAGAATGGCCCAGTCACAGTCCAGACCTAAATCACATTGAGAATCTGTGGCAAGACTTGAAAATTGCTGACCACAGACGTTCTCCATCCAATCTGACAGAGCTTGAGATATTTTGCAAAGAAGAATGGGCAGAAATGTCCCTCTCTAGATGTGCAAAGCTGGTAGAGACACCCCCAAAAAGACTTGTAGCTGTAATTGCAGAGAAAGGGGGTTCTCTGGGGGGCGCCATACAAATGCCCCCCCACACTTTTCACATAAATGTTGAAAAACATTTATCATTTTCCTTCCACTTCACAATTAGGTGCCACTTTGTGTTGGTCTATCACATAAAATCCCCAAAAAATACATTTACGTTTATGGCTGTAGCATGACAAAACGTGGGAAACTTCAAGGGGTATGAATACTTTTTCAAGGCACTGTACATTCCCTTTTAACAGTATTTAGATTTTCTTACCGATTGGCCCCAGATCAGGAAGCTCAAAGTGGACACCGAACACCTCAAGGACGTATCCTCTGGAGTTCCCAAAGACCTCCACGCTGAAGCGCATGCCTTGCTGCGGGGGGGTGGAATGCAGAAAACAGGTGAGCTTCAGGTATGGAGGAAGGGACAGAAGACCCCCCCGCACTGCCGCAGTGTTATCAATGAGTCATATTATCACCTGAATTACACAGATCTCATTGGGCTCCACCAAAATCTTCCCAAACTCCGTCAGGATGAGGATCTTCCCCTGCTGAGGAACTGTTGGGGGAAAAAAACACAAGAAAACGTGAAGATTGTTTAATTTTTTTAAATCTATTTTCTGACTATTTATTTTTTTTAATTCACAAGAACCTGTTTATAGCAATAATAAAAAAAAAAGAACAAAAAACAAAATGGCATTACTGGTTGACCATGGGCAATGGTACCAATGCTTGTCCATGGCTGATATCTGTCGTTCCCCCATCCCATAGATAAAAGTGGGTTGTGTCCGGGTCTCATAACAAAGACTGGGGTCCCTGCACACTCATCTGAACTACATCCAGTATAAAAGGGCCCCTAGATCCCAGAGGGGGCCCTTGTGCAGTTGCACATTCTCTGCAAATCCTTTATCCTCAGTTGAATGGTACACACCACCATTGCCTTGTTCAAACTCCAATGGAACTCTTATTATGTAGACAATACTCCAGGACTGAGTGGCCTTCACATGTCGTTATATAAGTGCCACATGGGCCTGGAGGAATGCAACCCCCCCCCCCCATCACCACCGAGAAAGAAGAGAAAGCCCCCCATTGAGGTTACTGGACCAGTAAGAAGACTGCTGTAACAATGTATGAGGTTCCTTTTTCAAAAGAGACATAGGGGGAAGGCTTTGCCATTTTTTAAAAGATGAGGTTTTCTTTATGGAAAATAAGTGGGGAAAATAATGATTTGATCCCCTGCGGGTTTTGTAGGTTTGCCCACTGACATAGAAATGGAGGGTCTATAATTTTTATCATAGGTGTATTTTAAATGATAGAGACAGAATATCAACCAAAAATACAGAAAAAGCACATGATACAAATGTTATAAATCGAGTAAAATAAGTATTTGATCCTCTACCAACCAACAATTATTCTGGCTCCCACAGACTGGCTACAGTAGGTGCTCATGTGGTACACAGATCAGTCCTGTCAATGTAAGAAGGTTCTCCTAACCACAACTCGTTATGTGTATAAAAGACACCTGTCCACAGAAACTCTTCCTTCCATTCAAACCTCAACATCATAGGGAAGACCAAAGAGCTGTCAAAGGAGGTCAGGGACAAGATTGTAGACCTGCACAAGGCTGGAATGGGCTACAAGACCATCAACAAGAAGCTTGGTGAGAAGGAGACAACTGTTGGAGCGATTATTTGCAAATGGAAGAAATACAAAATAACCATCAATCGTCCTCGGTCTGGAGCTCCATGCAAGTTTTCTCCTCATGGGGTAAGGGTGGTCATGAGAAAAGTGAGGGATCAGCCCAGAACTACACGGGAGGAGCTTGTGAATGATCTCAAGGCTGTGATCTGTGGGACCATAGTCACCAAACAAACCATTGGTAACACAATACGCCACCATGGATTGAAATCCTGCTGCGCCCGCAAGGTCCCCCTCCTCAGGAAGACACATGTAGAGGACCGTCTGAAGTTTACCAATGAACATCTAAATGATTCAGAGAAGGATTGGGAGAAAGTTCTGTGGTCAGATGAGACCAAAATCAAGCTCTTTGGCACTAACTTGACTTGCCATGTTTGGAGGAAGAAAAATGCTGACTATGACCCTAAGAACACCATCCCTACAGTCAAGCACGGAGGTGGGAACATGATGCTTTGGGGCTGTCTCTCGGCTAAAGGCACAGACCGACTTTGCCGATTTGAGGGGCCAATGGACGGGACCATGTATTGTAAAACCTTGGATGAGAACCTTCTTCCCTCAGCCAGAACACTGAAGAGGGGTCATGGATGGGTCTTCCATCATGACAATGATCCAAAACATACCGCCAGGGAAACAAATAGGAGTGTCTCAAGAAGAAGCACATTAAGGTCATGGAGTGGCCCAGCCAGTCTTCAGACCTTAATCCTATAGAAAATTTATGGAGGGAGCCGAAATTCAAGTTGCCAAGCGATAGCCAAGAAACCGTAAGGATTTAGAGAGGAGTGGAACAAAATCTCTCCTGAGCAGTGGCGGTGCGTCCATAAGGGCGCACGGGCGCTGCCCCCTCTGTCCAGCCACCCCCTCTATCACCAATAGATAGATTCATGCATTGCCACCCCCTATTCAGGCGCTTGGTCCCTTTTCGGGCGCCGGGCGCCTGAATTACAGTGGGGGGGGGGACGTTTTGAAGCACCTGATTAGAGCCATAGGCTCTAATAGGCGTCAAAAAAGGTAAACAGCGAGCACCATACTTGGCGCTCGCAGTTCACCCAGCTGTGTTAGAAAGGCGAATGAATATTCACTTTCCTAACACTGAACCACCTCTCCGCCAATCAGGTGCTTGGGTCTGTTACCTGTCACCTGATTGGCTGAAACAACAGGTGCTGTGATTGAGACAGGGTAAGTGTCGGGCTGGGGGGGGGGGGGGCACAGTGGCAGCAGTCGATGGGCACAGTGGGAGCATTTGATGTGCACAGTGGCAGCATTTGATGGGCACAGTGGGAGCATTTGATGGGCACAGTGGGAGCTTTTGATGGGTACAGTGGCAGCATTTGATGTGCACAGTGGCAGCGTTTGATGGGCACAGTGGCAGCGTTTGATGGGCACAGTGGCAGCGTTTGATGGGCACAGTGGGAGCATTCGATAGGCACAGTGGGAGCTTTTGATGGGCACAGTGGGAGCATTTGATGGGCACAGTGGCAGCGTTTGATGGGCACAGTGGCAGCGTTTGATGTGCACAGTGGCTGCGTTTGATGGGCACAGTGGGAGCATTCGATAGGCACAGTGGGAGCTTTTGATGGGCACAGTGGGAGCATTTGATGGGCACAGTGGGAGCGTTTGATAGGCACAGTGGGAGCGTTTGATGTGCACAGTGGGAGCGTTTGATGTGCACAGTGGGAGCGTTTGATAGGCACATTGGCAGCGTTTGATTGGCACAGTGGTTGCATTTGATGGGCACAGTGGGAGCGTTTGATAGGCACAGTGGGAGCGTTTGATGTGCACAGTGGGAGCGTTTGATGGGCACAGTGGAAGCGTTTGATGGCACAGTGGCAGCATTTGATTGGCACAGTGGTTGCATTTGATGGGCACAGTGGCTGCATTTGATGGATACAGTGGCTGCGTTTGATGGATACAGTGGCTGCGTTTGATGGATACAGTGGCTGCGTTTGATGGGCACAGTGAGGCTGCAATTGATGGTTTTGTTTTTTCAGAATTTTTCAGTTTGTTTGCGCCCCCTCAAAAATTTTGAGTACCAGCCGCCACTGCTGCTGAGATGTGTGCAAACCTGGTAACCAACTGAAATGTCTTACCTCTGTGCTTGCCAGCAAGGATTTCTCCACCAAGCACTAAATCATGTTTTGCTTGGGGATCAAATACTTATTTTACTCAATGTATAGCCAAACATTCCCAACTCTGTCAATCCTTTCCATGAAGTTATCACTATCAGTCAATAGAGGGCGCTAGTGTACCAGCTGTGCACATATTCAGAATATTTGGACTAAGAACTATTTTTTTTTCCATTTATTATAACAGCTGCTAAAATGATTCTAGAACACACAATGTAATGTAGAAAAGAAACTACACAATAAATCTTGGGACTTGTAATAAGCCAATATTATTCAATTTGGACTTATTTGAGAGAGGAACTTTTCCAATACCAACATATGATAGCCCGCAGCGCCCACTAAGCTCTCACCCTCAGTCCCATCACTTTATTTTTTTGGAGTACAATATCACTTTGGGTCTGCTGTAAAAAAAAAAAAAAAAAAAAGACCAGATCCAAACCAGATGTGACTGCAGAGGTGAGCAAAGGTCATACTTTGTAAATACAAAGGGTCACACAGCAGTGATGCGTTGGCTGCCTGGAGCCACGAGAACGCCAATCGCATTGTCGCTGTGTGACTCTTTGTATGTCTTGCAGACAATATCTGGTTGGGGACACGGAGTTAATTGGCTCCCTCATGTGACCTTTCTAGGAAATACTATTTTTTTAGGCCTTGTGCTTCTCCTACGGTTCCCTATTTACCACCTGGGGCTTATTCTTGGCGCACACATGGAAGAAGAAATTGTATGACTGCCTCTTGTATTTAACGTCTCCCTTTCCCCCATTTTGGGTTAAGGAGCAGCATTCAAGTGTGACAGCAACACCCCTCCTGAAGAAGCCAATGTTGGCAAAACATGTTGAGGTCATCGGTGCAGGCGGTTAATGGAACAACCCCTGTGAAACTATATGATTTTATATGTATTGTTTCAATAATGGATTTTTTGGCACCTTTAAAGTCCAGCTTCCTTGGCTTTGTACATTTTTTATTTCCTGTCTGTGTCCCGTTGGGGAAATTTTCCTTCACTTCCTGTCTTAGGGACCCAACAAGTAGTGATAGGACATGTCTCCAGAGCAGTGATAAGCTTGGTTTTTATCCGAACCCAGAAGGCAGCTGTCATTCCATGGCCAATGAGCAGCGGGTGGGTGACTCCAGGATGCTCGTGACATCATGGCCTAATGTGGTCATGTGGCCATATGTCAATGATGTCACGAGCAACTCCGCAGGTTTGTATAAAATGTGGCTGCGGGGTGGGGAATTTCCTGACCACAACTCATTGGCCCAGCACTGACAGCTGACTTCCAGGTTCAAACCAAACCCAGAGCCAAACCCAAGCTCGTCCCTACTCTAGAGTAAGGGAAATCCCATCTGGGCCAGATGTCAGTGGAACAACTGTCCTGCTCTGGTGACAACTCAAAATTTGGGATTTTCACTTCTAGTTACAGTGACAATAGTCACCAGGACATTTTAGATAGTGGTGCCTTCTAATAAAGAAGATTGAATGAAGATTGGATGCACATATACATATATACATATATATATACACACACATCAGTGGCATAACTAGAACCTTCAGGGCCCCGGTCCAAGAAACCATGGAGGGCCCCCCCTGACATCCAGCCAGGGCCCTTCCCACTGATCCCGGGGGGCACCAGGACCTGGATAGGAGGAGGAACGATCCCCTCCATTTTCCTCCTGCAGCCACTTAATGCCTATCAGAGGGAGAGGAGGAGAAGCAGACTTTTATCAACTGCAGGAGAAAAATTGATGGGATTTGTTGCTCTAAAATCCCCCCCCCCCCAATCCAGGTGTTCAGGGGCAAGATGTGCACTATTGCCATTGTGACCCCTGTAGTTACGCTCCTGGGATGAGTGGCAGCGGTGGTGGTGGGGGAGGCATAGGATCAGTGGCATCGGTGTTGGGGGATGGGATGAGTGGCAGTGGTGAGGGAGAGATGGGATGAGTGGCAGCGGTGGGGGGGATGGGATCAGTGGCAGCAGTGGTGGTCGGGTGGGGATGGGATCAGTAGTAGCGGTGGTGGTGGGGGGATAGGATGAGTGGCAGCAGTGAGGGGGGGGGTGGGATCAGTGGAAAGGGTTGTGGTTGGGGGGAGGGTGGGATCAGTGGTAGGGGGGGTTGAAAGGGATTAGTGGCAGAGGTGGTGGGGGGAATGGGATCAGTGGCAAGGGTGATGGTTGGAGGGGGATGGGATTGGGATGGGATGAGTGGCAGCGGTGGGAGACATTGGATGAAATGAGTGGCAGCGGTGGTGGGAGGATAGGATCTGTGGCGAGGGTGGTGGGATGGGATGAGTGGTGGGGAGGGGAATGGTATCAGTGGCAAGGATGGTGGTTGCGGGATGGGATCAGTGGCAGTAGTGGTCATGGTGGGGTGGATCAGTGGCAGTAGTGGTGGTGTGGGGGGGTATCAGTGGCAGCAGTGGTGTGGAGGGGTATCAGTGGTAGCAGTGGTGTGGGGGGGTATCAGTGGCAGTGCTGATTTTGAGGGATGGGTGCCAATCACTTGCAGATAACTTGGTTACCCCTCTTTGCTTGGTCTTGCTTGGGCAAGCAGAGAAGATGGGAGGGGCCTGTGAGTGAAGGTGGAGCCGGAGAAGATGGGCGGAGCGGGGCGGGAACTGTGCCCGTTGGGCAGGAACTGTGAGTGATGGCGGAGCCGGAGAAGATGGGCGGAGCGGGCGGGGACAGAGAAGATGGGCGGGGACTGTGCGGGCGGAGAGGATGGGCGGGGCGGGCGGAGAGAATGGGTGAAGTGGGCGGGGACTGTCCCCGTGAGTGCGGGAGCAGAGGATGCGTGGAGAGGAAGGGCGGGAACTGTGCAGTGTGACCGTGAGTGCGGGCAGGGAGGATGGGCGGAGCAGCCGGAAAGGATGGGTGGAGCGGAACGAGACTCCACGTGAATGACTATCTCCCGGACGGCGTCAGGCCACCCTACAGTGGCGGAACTCAAGAGCCCAGTCGCAAATAATTCCGCCACTGATATACATACACAGTATCTCACAAAAGTGAGTACACCCTTTACATTTTTGTAAATATTTTCTTCTATCTTTTCATGTGACAACACTGAAGAAATGACACTTTGCTACAATGTAAAGTAGTGAGTGTACAGCTTGTATAACAGTGTAAATTTGCTGTCCCCTCAAAATAACTCAACACACAGCCATTAATGTCTAAACCGCTGGCAACAAAAGTCAGTACACCCCTAAGTGAAAATTTGGCCCAATTAGCCATTTCCCCCCACCCCCGGTGTCATGTGAATCGTTAGTGTTACAAGGTCTCAGGTGTGTTAGATTTGGTGTTATCGCTCTCATTCTCTCTTACTGGTCACTGGAAGTTCAACATGGCACCTCATGGCAAAGAACTCTCTGAGGGTCTGAAAAAAAGAATTGTTGCTCTACATAAAGATGGCCTAGGCTATAAGAAGATTGCCAAGACCCTGAAACTGAGCTTCAGCATGGTGGCCAAGACCATACAGCGGTATAACAGGACAGGTTCCCCTCAGAACGGGCCTCACCATGGTCGATCAAAGAAGTTGAGGTCACGTGCTCAGCGTCATATCCAGAGGTTGTCTTTGGGAAATAGACGTATGAGTGCTGCCAGCATTGCTGCAGAGGTTAAAGGGGTGGGGGGTCAGCCTGTCAGTGCTCAGACCATACGCCGCACACTGCATCAATATGGTCTGCATGGCTGTCATCCCAGAAGGAAGCTTCTTCTAAAGATGATGCACAAGAAATCCGCAAACAGTTTTCTGAAGACAAGCAGACTAAGGATATGGATTACTGGAACCATGTCCTGTGGTCTGATGAGACCAAGATAAACGTATTTGGTTCAGATGGTGACAAGCGTGTGTGGCGGCAACCAGGTGAGGAGTACAAAGACAAGTGTGTCTTGCCTACAGTCAAGCATGGTGGTGGGAGTGTCATGGTCTGGGGCTGTATGAGTGCTGCCGGCACTGGGGAGCTACAGATCATTGAGGGAACCATGAATGCCAACATGTACTGTGATATACTGAAGCAGAGCATGATCCCCTCCCTTCAGAGACTGGGCCGCAGGGCAGTATTCCAACATGATAATGACCCCAAACACACCTCCATGATGACCACTGCCTTGCTAAAGCTGAGGGTAAAGGTGATGGACTGGCCAAGCATGTCTCCAGACCTAAACCCTATTGAGCATCTGTGGGGGATCCTCAAACAGAAGATGGAGAAGCGCAAGGTCTCTAACATCCACCAGCTCTGTGATGTCATCATGGAGGAGGGGAAGAGGACTCCAGTGACAACCTGTGAAGCTCTGGTGAACTCCATGCCGAAGAGGGTTAAGGCAGTGCTGGAAAATAATGGTGGCCACACAAATTATTGATACTTTGTCCCAATGTGGCATTTTCACTTAGGGGTATACTCACTTTTGTTGCCAGCGATTTAGACATTAATGGCTGTGTGTTGAGTTATTTTAAGGGGACAGCAAATTTACACTGTTATACAAGCTGTACACTCACTACTTTACATTGTAGCAAAGTGTCATTTCTTCAGTGTTGTCACATGAAAAGATAGAAGAAAAGATTTACAAAAATGCGAGGTGTGTACTCACTTTTGTGAGATACTGTGTGTGTGTATATATATATATATATATATATATATATATATATATATATATACATATATATACACACACACACATGTTTTGAGTATATCATGAGTATATATGATACTATGCTGAACAAACCACATAAAAGATAATATATGATGTTGTAGCATCTCATTAAATGGCTCCTTTAATGCATTTTTTTTCTCCTGTGAATTTAGTTTTGAATTGTTTCAATTAGACTCTTGATGATTTTAAAAATGTAAACCCATACAGTATATTTCTGTATGTTCTTTTACAGTTTTTGCTTTTTTTTAACTGGCGATGTTTGAAGTTACTTTCTAAAATTCTAAAGGTCTGCTCACCGATGAGAAAGTCGCCGTCGGAGTTATATAAGCACCTAGAAATGGGAAGAGGAAGAAAAATGTATCAGAAGATTTCAGAGTATGCAGATTGTTATGGATATCCTAGTATTGTATGATGAATACGGAGTGGGGATGTCAGTGACAGTGTAAGGGACTGGTGAGGTCCGTGAACTCTTGGAGGTTGAATTACTTTAGCTGGATGTCACAAATTGTGAGACCATTAGAGTCACAGGAAAGAAAAAAAATTGAGATAAACTTCACAAGGCACAGGGACAGGATAGACAGCAGACAAGGGGACAGGATAGACAGCAGACAAGGGGACAGGATAGAGAGCTGTAGACATGTGCAATTCGTTTAGTTCCGAATTCATTTTTTAACGAATTTTGACAAATTCATTCATTTCCAAATTTTTGAATTTCTGAATTTTTGAAAATTCGAAATTTCGGAAATTCGAAATTTCGGAAATTTCTAAATTAGGAAATTCGAAAACTCGAAATTAGGAAATTCGAAAACTCGAAATTAGGAAATTCGAAAACTCGAAATTAGGAAATTTGAAAAATCCAAAAATAATAATGAAAATATGAACATTCAAAAGAATAAAAATCTGAAAATTCGAAAACCTGAAAATCTGAAATAATAACTAATAATAAATATTAAATTATAGGTATTGGAATTTCCTTTCAAATTTGGCTGTTAATGAACGTAACGAGTATGAATTTATCCAAAGTTATGAATTATCTGAAATAATGAATGCCGTATCTAAACGAATAGAACGTAACGACCTAATAATAATAAAGAACAATAATAATAATAATAAAACCTTTTTATTATTATTAATTATTAATTTGTTCCATTCTATTCGTTTAGATGCGGCATTCGTTATTTCGGATAATTCCTAACTTCAGATAAATTTGTATTCGTTACGTTTACTAACAGCCAAATTTGAAAGGAAATTCCAATACCTACAATTTATTAGTTATTATTTCAAATTTTACTGATTTTCTTTCTTTTTTTCAGATTTTCGAATTTTCGAATTCCGAAAAAAGCAAAAAAAACGAATGAAATAAAAACAAAGAAAATTGTTTTGTCAGTGCACATGTCTAGAGAGCAGGGACAGAATGGCGAGCATACAGAGGGAGAGGATAGAGAGCAGGCACAGGGAGAGGATAGAGAGCAGACACAGGGAAAGGATAGAGAGCAGACACAGGGAAAGGATAGAGAGCAGGCACAGGGAGAGGATAGAGAGCAGACACAGGAAGAGGATAGAGAGCAGATACAGGGACAGAATAGAGAGCAGGCACAGTGACATAATAGAGAGCAGACACAGGGAGAGGATAGAGAGCAGACACAGGGAGGGGATAGAGAGCAGACACAGGAAGAGGATAGAGAGCAGACACAGGAAGAGGATAGAGAGCAGACACAGGGAGAGGATAGAGAGCAGACACAGGAAGAGGATAGAGAGCAGACACAGGGAGAGGATAGAGAGCAGGCACAGGGAGAGGATAGAGAGCAGATACAGGGACAGAATAGAGAGCAGGCACAGTGACATAATAGAGAGCAGACACAGGGAGAGGATAGAGAGCAGACACAGGGAGAGGATAGAGAGCAGACACAGGGAGAGGATAGAGAGCAGATACAGGGAGAGGATAGAGAGCAGACACAGGGAGAGGATAGAGAGCAGATACAGGGAGAGGATAGAGAGCAGACACAGGAAGAGGATAGAGAGCAGATACAGGGAGAGGATAGAGAGCAGACACAGGAAGAGGATAGAGAGCAGACACAGGAAGAGGATAGAGAGCAGACACAGGGACAGAATAGAGAGCAGACACAGGGAGAGGATAGAGAGCAGACACAGGAAGAGGATAGAGAGCAGACACAGGGAGAGGATAGAGAGCAGGCACAGGGAGAGGATAGAGAGAAGATACAGGGACAGAATAGAGGGCAGGCACAGTGACATAATAGAGAGCAGACACAGGGAGAGGATAGAGAGCAGACACAGGGAGAGGATAGAGAGCAGACACAGGGAGAGGATAGAGAGCAGACACAGGGAGAGGATAGAGAGCAGACACAGGGAGAGGATAGAGAGCAGGCACAGGGAGAGGATAGAGAGAAGATACAGGGACAGAATAGAGAGCAGGCACAGTGACATAATAGAGAGCAGACACAGGGAGAGGATAGAGAGCAGACACAGGGAGAGGATAGAGAGCAGACACAGGGAGAGGATAGAGAGCAACACAGGAAGAGGATAGAGAGCAGACACAGGGACAGAATAGAGAGCAGACACAGGGAGAGGATAGAGAGCAGACACAGGGAGAGGATAGAGAGCAGACACAGGGAGAGGATAGAGAGCAGGCACAGGGAGAGGATAGAGAGAAGATACAGGGACAGAATAGAGAGCAGGCACAGTGACATAATAGAGAGCAGACACAGGGAGAGGATAGAGAGCAGACACAGGGAGAGGATAGAGAGCAGACACAGGGAGAGGATAGAGAGCAGGCACAGGGAGAGGATAGAGAGCAACACAGGAAGAGGATAGAGAGCAGATACAGGGACAGAATAGAGAGCAGGCACAGTGACATAATAGAGAGCAGACACAGGGAGAGGATAGAGAGCAGACACAGGGAGAGGATAGAGAGCAGACACAGGGAGAGGATAGAGAGCAGACACAGGGAGAGGATAGAGAGCAGACACAGGGAGAGGATAGAGAGCAGATACAGGGAGGGGATAGAGAGCAGATACAGGGACATAATAGAGAGCAGACACAGAGAGAGGATAGAGAGCAGATACAGGGAGAGGATAGAGAGCAGACACAGGGAGAGGATAGAGAGCAGATGCAGGGAGAGGATAGAGAGCAGACACAGGGAGAGGATAGAGAGCAGACACAGGGAGAGGATAGAGAGCAGACACAGGGAGAGGATAGAGAGCAGACACAGGGAGAGGATAGAGAGCAGGGACAGTAACTGTATGAAAATACATTGTGCACAGAGCGTGAGCTCAGAAAAACAGTGCATAAAATCCATATTACTCTCATACCTGTCAATCATGGAGGTGTTGCAGGTGTAAATATGGATGGCAATTCCATTACGTGATTTGGCATCACCAGCTCCGCAGATTGTACGCAGACCCTGCCAAAACACAGATGTCCCGGAGCATTACTTCTTACTTATCAAATAAATTTATATAAATGCCATTTTTATCAGATTGGAAAGTAAATACATCGCTAACATGACTATTATCAACAAACATAGTTTATGAGCCGGTTGGGGTTCAATGTTTTAGCTACAAGAAAAAGTTACTTACATCCACAAAGTCCTGCTTCTTCTCCTCTATTATAAATGGTTTCCACCTGAACTGCAGAGGAAAACAAACTAGTTAATGGTGGAATTTAGAATATATAACTAATATATACTATATAGCCTAAACATTTTGGGTAAACCTGACCATCATACCTACAAAAGCTTGTAGGACATCTATCATGACGATTACACCTATATGAGTTTGTAGGACATCCCTCCTGACCATCACACCTATATGAGTTTGTAGGACATCTATCCTGATAATCACACCTATATGAGTTTGTAGGACATCCCTCCTGACCATCACACCTATATGAGTTTGTAGGACATCTATCCTGATAATCACACCTATATGAGTTTGTAGGACATCCCTCCTGACCATTACACCTATATGAGTTTGTAGGACATCTATCCTGACCATCACGCCTATATGAGTTTTTAGGACATTCCACCTGACCATCACACCTATGTGAGTTTGTAGGACATCCCTCCTGACCATCACACCTATATGACTTTGTAGGACATCCCACCTAACCATTAGACCTACATGAGTTTGTAGGACATCCCTCCTGACCATCACACCTATATGAGTTTGTAGGACATCCCTCCTGACCATTAGACCTACATGAGTTTGTAGGACATCCCTCCTGACCATCACACCTATATGAGTTTGTAGGACATCCCTCCTGACCATTAGACCTATATGAGTTTGTAGGACATCCCTCCTGACCATCACACCTATATGAGTTTGTAGGACATCCCTCCTGACCATTAGACCTATATGAGTTTGTAGGACATCCCTCCTGACCATCACACCTATATGAGTTTGTAGGACATCCCTCCTGACCATCACACCTATATGAGTTTGTACGACATCTCACCTGACCATCATACCTACTCTATATGAACTTTGAAGACATCACACCAATATGAACTTGTAGGACATCCCATTCTCAAACCCTGACTATCAATATACACACACACACACACACACACACACACACACACTTTGCAACTACAACATCCTTTGTTCTTCTGGGAATCCACATAATCCTGGCCACATAGTGTATATCTGGTGTAAGAATTCAGAGTTTAAAAAAAAGGATGTACATGGGGGGGGGGGGGGGGATTGGAACTGACAGACAGTCTTAAATATTCAATCACACACCAGATTGTGATACTGACCATCGACTCCATATGTTGACATCTAGGCGCCCCCCCCCCCCCCCCCCCCCCCTTTGGCCATGTTGCCCTAGGAAAGAGCCTGAGTGGCTAGAGATGAGATATACAGTATCTGTGGCCAATAGGAATTGGTGTACTTTTTCTTAAAAAGGTATGCTGGGGCAGCCACAGGCCTGTAGTTAGGGACTAGGGATGTTAGGAAATGTTGGCACTTTATGTTGGACTGTTGATTGTCTTGGTCATTATATTCATTCCTCAAGTAAAACTTGAAACCTTGTCTTTGGCTGGTCTGAGGTTACTAAAGGGGTGCAATGCAAGTAACCAATGCACATAGGGGTTGATTTACTAAAGGCAAATAGACTGTGCACTTTACACAGTGCAGTTGCTCTAGAGCTTAATCAAGGAAAATAAAATTAAAAAAACAGCATTTTTGCTTGCATATGATTGGATGATGGAAGTCAGCTGAGCTTCTGCTCATTTACTAAGCTCTGGAGCAGCTGCAGTTGCAGAGTGCACAGCCTATTAGCCTTTAGTAAATCAACCCCATGGTTTACCACTTGGGTCACTAAACACATTGGGGTATGAAGGCAGACATTAAAAGAGTTCATACAGTGTGAAGATACAGTGGTTACCAAGGGTAACAATGGTTTCACTAACAGCCTGTTGTAAGTGTACATGTTGCAGGTGACATAGCCTCTTCAAGCGAGGGAGATGTTGTCAGCACTCCTTTGGCCGGGATTTGTCTCCCATAGCAACGGGAACAGATCAGCAGAGTCATGACCCTCATCCTGTGCACAGGTACGTCAGAGGAAGAATTAAGTGAAGTGCACAGCGAGAGTCAGTGCTAGGTGCATGGTGGGACCCTATACCGTTACTGAGAATAAGGTAGTGGTGATATGCTGGACAGGTGGAGGGGGCATTGGCTCTGCACGTCCTTCCTAAATATACAAGTAACTGTGGTGATGTACAGTAACATCTAAAGATTTGAATCGGCTGTGCCAGTAAGGCCTCTCATGTGACCCTTACTTGGCGCTCAACATGTAGGGAAAACATGTAGGATGTGGTGACCACCCCATCACCCTGCCCTCCAACATACCTGATTGGGATCTGGTTCCACTTCATCCCAGTTGTGAGTCAGGTTGCTCTGCTTATACGGTTGAAATGGTTTGTGGCGGACAGAAGGTAAAATACGGTACAGCCAGCTGCCAACATTGAAAGACAAGACATCATTATCAAGTCAGAGAGATCGTATTAGAAAAGAAAGTTCTTCAGGATATACTGGTCTCCTAATGGAGGTTAACAATCCAGACATTGGACCTCAACTGGATCAGTGAACCAGAGAATTCCTGGGTCTGTACTCCTGCTGTGCCCATTATGAGGAGTTCCCGCCATCCCTGTGCTGAGTTCCCGGGTCTGTACATATGCTGTGCCCATTATGAGGGGTTCCCACCATCCATGTGCTGAGTTCCCAGGTCTGTACACCTGCTGTGCCCATTATGAAGGGTTGCCACCATCCCTGTGCTGAGTTCCCGGGTCTGTACACCTGCTGTGCCCATTATGAAGGGTTACCACCATCCCTGTGCTGAGTTCTTGGGTCTGTATACCTGCTGTGCCCATTATGAAGGGTTACCACCATCCCTGTGCTGAGTTCCCAGGTCTGTACACCTGCTGTGCCCATTATGAGGAGTTCCCACCATCCCTGTGCAGAGTTCCTTGGTCTGTACACCAGTTCATTGGCCTGTGCCCATTGTGAGGGGTTCCCACCATTTCTGCTGGATTTTCTTATATGTTATGAAAGATGTAACAGGAGGAGTTGGAACATACAATGTTGAACTGGGACACAACCAGCAACTATGGCATGGAGATCCCACTGTTGGAGTTACCAACATTCAAAAGAAGTCAGGAAACAGCCGGCCCAGAACACTCCCCCTACAACTGACTGACATATCATTTTTGCGGGGATTGTCCTTTTAATAAAGCAGTGCAACGAGAAGTGGTTTTGTGCTAAGGGTGTTTTAACAAATAGTAAACCAAGAATTCCTGTAACTCCTTGGATTTTGTGTCAGGAAGTAAGGCGAGACCCAGTCAGCAAAAAATAAAACCTAAAAAGTGTGAGGGAGGATTAGATCCCTTATCTAAAGATGGAAGGAAAATTTTGGTGGGAGTTCCACTTTAAGGAAACAAACAGATTGTCCAAGGTTGATGTGTTTAGTTCCAGAATAGTTCCAGAATACTTTCTAACAGACCTGAAATATGTATACACAGATTAAAAAAAAAAATAATGAGTCAATACCATTTTAGGTGTCATGAAATACTTACAGTATGTGATTAAATAGAATTCAGCATTATTCTGTGCTGCAACAGTCCAGGGCCACCATTAGGTGACCTTCCAACATGCTACAGCTAGAGGCAGGGGGCATGTTATATGAGATTGTTAGGGATCTCCGTTATTACAGCTCCTTTGTAAATCAATGTTCCCACTCTCATCACTGGGGTCTAAAAAAGGGCCACACAGTAAGTATTAAAGGGCCACATGTGGCCCTTGTGTCACATATTGGGCACCAGAGGATTAGAAAACAGAGCTGGCATCTCAGGGCACAGATTACGGAATGAAAATAGGACACCTGAGGGTACCTTCTCTTATTGGAGCTCCTGGAACAGGTGAAGGCCGAGCCGGAGAGCTGTTCAGCGTACAGACCGTACGGACAGACCTGGGGATTATTCTGTAACACAGACAATAGAAATAGTGACCCTCTGACCGGATGAGAGACTTTACACATACAGATATCTAACGGAAAACGTGACACCTTCATAATAATGCCTGATCCAACATTATCCACGCTATAGAATGTGTGTTGCACTGGGACATTAGAGTGTAAATTTATTTTATTAAAAAAAATCATACAAACATACAGCTCATTAATAAAAACATATTTACACAAAAATGAACAACAACTAAACAAAAACAAGCGTGCTTACATCAGCAGGTAAAGAAAAACGTTTCCTGACAAGATAACATGGAAAGAAACATATTTTAATAACAAAAAAGAGACTACAAACCCCGAACCTTAACTTAGACACAATCCAAGCGAAGAAACATTTTGAGATTTAATCGCCATCCGGATGTGATTCCAAAACCCCCCCATTAACCCCTCCCTCCACATCATTCACCCCAACTTCCACATCATTCACCTTGCATTCTGCACCAGCCGCCCTCATTCCCTTCCCACCTCCCCCTCCACCATCATCCAATCCATCACTCACTCCACCCCTCAGTGTCTGCTGACTTCCAGCCGCACTTCTGCCATGTCGAGGATGAGGGGTTTGCACCTCCATACATTCTGGTCCAGCACCCTCCACTGCCTTCACTACACTAGGAGAAACAATAGGTGCAGACACAGACTTGACAACCGCACTTTCTGACACTGACTGGGGAACCACAGACTGGGGGGACACTGACACCACAGAGGGCCTCACAGACACAGATTCTGATGGGACAGACACACTAGGATCCCCTGGTACAACCTCCGCTAACCCAGACTCTTCTCTATCCAAACAGAAGAATTCCTCCACTAGCTCTGGCTTATTGTGCAAAGCCTCAGGGCACCGGCTATAAGGGTGACCAACCTTATCACATAGGTTACATTTAATGATGTTACAGTTCCTTGCCAGATGCCCCAGTTCCTGGCACAAAGAGCACTTCTGCTCTGGACATGTAGAGGAGAAATGTCCCTTGACTCCACATTTATGGCACAGCTTAGGTTGACCAGGGTAGAAGACAGTAATCCTATCTCTACCAATAAAGGCAGAGGAGGGCAAATGCTGGACCACATTCCCACACACACTCAACCTCATTGACACTGACCACCCACCCGTTTAAATTCCTCTATCATCCACAATCTTTTTTAGGGGACAAAATGTTTCACCAAACCTCCTCAACCAGACCCATAAATCCTTGGGGGGTATAGACTCATTTCTTGTCAGGATAGTCACATTCTTAATCTTAGGGACAAGCCCCTTCCAGTCTGGCTGGTCCCTATATACATACTCAAACCGCTCCCAAAACAGATCCCGCGATTCTGGACGCACAAATGATAAATCATATTCATAGGAACCAGCTGGACTGATAAGCGCATAAATATCCTCCGCCTTAAATGCTATGGCTAGGATCTTATTCACAACCACCCTCCTGATAGGTGGAATATCTCCTCCTTCCCACCTGAGCTGTGCCACATTCCTGCATTTAATGGAAGAAGGTGCATTAGGTGAAAGTTGCACAACTGGCTCCCTTCCACTAGCAGCAGCATGACTTTGTCCCAACACAGCCTTAGTATAATTCCTAACTGGGACAGATGATACATTAACTGGCTGCATAAGAACATTACCTGGTTGCATAGGAACCTCTGAAAACTGGTTTGGTAAATTACCCACCACTTGATCCTCCCTCCTTCCCTCCAGCACAACAGGTCCGCTCACCATAGTCCCAGAAGTACCACAGATACCAACAGTCCCGTCATCAAGTAAAGTCTTCTGTTTAGAAAAAACACCAGCTGTTTCAGCGTTCATACGGCCTTCCTGCTCTGCAGTTTCAATGTTCATGCGATATTCCTGCTCTGCACTGTTAGTGTCCATGTGGGACTCCCAGCCAGCTCCTCCTGCATTCCCTGCTGATTTAAAGGATCTGTTGGCAGGTTCAAGCTAAGGAAAGTCCTCCACACATTGAGAGAGATTTTCAGCAAGCACTCCTTCATCATGAGCCTCACCTGATGAGTCGGTGCCGCTCAAGGGAGATTCCATTTCTGTAATGGCCTGCAGCAATCCGCCATATTCCTCAACCTCTTCCTGAAATGACCCAGGCTGCTGGGGAGGGAGGGGGCAGATACTGACTCAGACATGACAGATCCTGAGACAGGGGTAGTACTGGGGCCACCATGTGAAGCCACTTCCTTACCCCCCATCTATACTGTCACCGTTGCTCTGGTATCCACCCTCTGGCTGGTACTGGCACAGGCACTTTACTTCATCTGTTACAATCAGTCCTCATTCTCACACTTTTCTCTGAACCAGAGACTTCAGCTTGGTGACTTCCCTCTTACTGTTTCCAGACTTACTGTGCAGGGATTTCTTTTTCCTGAGATCTTCTTTCATTACAGCAAGTCTCTGTTCCTCCTTAGAAATGCGGCGAAGTCTGTTCACCACTCTATCCTGGAAGACTGGTAAGGATTCCTCTTGCATGGGGACAGGCCCAGGATCCATTGAAGCTTGAGCACATGGAGTAGGCCTCAGTGCCTCTAGGGAGCCTCCAACTCTGTCTTCCCCAACATGGTTCATGCTTTCCTGGGAAAAGCCCAGGACAGGCCCCAGGATTGCTACTTCTCTCAGCTGAGATCCCGCTGAGCCAACAGCACCACCTGGTGGAGAATCTCCTCTGGTACAGAGACTGATGTGACTGGCTTAGTGTTCTATATACAGCGCTGTGGAATATGTCAGCGCTATATTACTATATAATATTAAATTATAATCAAAATAATATTCATAAAAACAGTGCAGAAAAAAGGAACTCTGGTGACTGGGGGCAATTCACACACACTTTGGGGGAGAGTTCATTTTTACCCATTAAAGAATCTGCAGAGTAAAATATATCCATGAAGTCAACCAGCTACACTTTATTTCACAGATCGACTGAGCATCTTCTATAATGTAATGTGGACTCACCTGTCCCTCAGGTAAGGCACCTGGGCAGCGATGATCCTCCGAGGCAAACTCATTGCCGAATCCAGACATATACTGGCAATAGAGAGAGACACAGAGGTGTAAATATACAAACTGATACATTGTACGTCATATTGTTACATTTGTTTTCATACAATATAATGTAATGTTTACTATCTTGTTATACTCTGTAGATCCAAGTGGTTAGCACATGCCAATATTTTTACCAGCGCAGGCCAGGCTGCACAACAAACAAATGTGGATAGAGCATGAAAGGCAAGTATGTTACTGGGTTAGCTGCACTCAGGTGGGTGGGGGGGATTTATCTGAAGGGCAAGGAACCCTGGTTGAGAAAGGCAGGGTTAGACAATAAGTAAAGTAAATGTAAACCCCCATCAAATCATTCCCCGCATCTATTATCTTTTGTATCACCACCCCCTCCCTTTAGAATGTCAGCTCTACGAGCCGGGCCCTCCTGTCCCTTCTATGTTGAACTGTACTGTAATTGTGCTGCCCC
Organism: Lithobates clamitans; assembly: GCA_037952925.1. Lineage (NCBI taxonomy): Eukaryota > Metazoa > Chordata > Amphibia > Anura > Ranidae > Lithobates > Lithobates clamitans. Next base: position 113,564 of record JBBGZY010001108.1, read on the forward strand.
CCCTCTACATTGTATAGCGCTGCGTAAACTGTTGGCACTACATAAATCGTGAATAATGATAATAATATTAATAATAATAAATGTTACATATACCCAGTGAAGTGACTGGCTTTCGGTGATACACAGATTTAAAAACAAAGCTACATAAGTTGTATCTGTTCATCTGCAGTCTCCTCTTCTCTACAGCCATTCAAAGTGCAGAATTTAAAAAGCTTGTCTGAGCTGTCAGGAAAAAAAGGGGGCAGAGAGCTGAATTTACACTCTGCAGAGCTCTAAGAGCTGATTGGAGTGAAAGGATGCCTGTCAGATTGAAAAAAATAGCCTTTGCAGTCTCTAATGACATACAGCACCCACAGTGCACTTCGAAGACCAATAAATGATTGGTAGCAGGAAAGAGGCACTTTTGTTGAAATTCCACACTGCAGTCTCGAATGATTTGAGGTACCCACAATTAGGGTTGCCACCTCATCCCTTTAAACCCCGAACACATATGAATTACACGGGTTCTGAGGGTAATTAAATGCAGATGAGGCACCAAGTGAGTTTAATTACCACCTTAATCAGCCACAGAACCCGTGTAATTAATATGTGTTCGGGTTTTAAAGGGTTGAGGTGGCAACTCTACCCACAATGCACTTGGAGGATTGATCTCAGCATGACTGGTAGCAAGAAAAAGGCACTTTTTTATTTCAAAAGAAAAGACCCTCTGTAGTCTTGTTTCAATTTTGTTTTATTAAGGTTTTCAAATAAAAAACAAAAAAACAAAAATAACAGAGCTTAAATTTACAATAGTCGAAGAAGTTCCATTATAAAAAAAAACAAAAAAACTGTTGCATACATTTAAGATACGTTGTCTACTTAATGATTACCAAGGGTATACTTTACCAAAATTATATATATATATATAAAGGAAGAAAAAAAAGGGAAGAAAGGGGAAAAAATACATAAAAAAAAAAAAATATATATATATATATATATATATATATATATATATATATATATATATATATATATATATATATATATATATGTATATATGTGTGTGTATGTATATATATATCATTTATTTTTTATTTTTTTCCTTTTTACCTCAACACTTAGTAGGATTAAGCATTCCACTTAAAAATTGGATAGTCTTATATTCCACAGTTGCGTTTGGGGATACATCTGTGTGTATATTATTCTTATTGTACTTTTCTTTTTTTCTTTTACCGGACTACCCTCTGCAGTCTTTAATGACATGAAGCACACACAATGCAGTTGGGGGATCATTCACCATGTGATTGGCAGCAGGGAGTGGCACTTTTTATTAAATTCAGAAAAGGTTGGCATGTGCGTATTGCTTCATATGAAGTGCCAGTTTTAATGGCAGCTCCACTTTAAAAGTCATTTTTTTGATAGGGATTTACTAACAAAGGTGTTAATAATGACATGAGGAAAAAGAGGGATCTTATAAAACAGTTGGATATTTTCAAGGGCAAATCTTCGACACCTGCAGATCATATATAACTGGTGACAAAGCTGGCTGCAGAGTACATTGGATATATCAGAATGCGTAGATTCATTTTAATGACTCCAACAGATTGTAAGACTTATTTTCTCCATCAATAATGAGAACTGTCAGTGAAGGTGATGGATAGTACTGGTCCTCCAGCTGCTGGAAGTGGGTGGAATTTCTAGGGGGCGGATGGAGTCGTATCGATCGGTCCTGTATCGGGCTGCAGACGCACCATCGCTCTCTGCCTGCCAGATAAAGATGCTGAGTCACAATGTGTCAGATTCCGGCTGCATCTGGGATGCATTTCAGAAACTGCGGCATCCAAAGGGGGGGCGGGGGGCCATTAATAATTATCATTACTGATGCACAGCAATAAAAATATATATATTTCCTTAATATGGTGCAAAGATCAATGATGTACAGGAGACCCCAGCAATCAATCAAAGTACTTGATTGATGTATATTTTTTTCTTTCTGTAAAGGGGGGATGGGATCAGCTGGCTGGCAGTTGCAGCAATAAATCATACATGAGACAGGGACACCCAGGAGCAGTCCAAGCAGGTTTGTCCTGGCAGCAAACAAAAAACAGTTCAATGCAAGAGAACTTTGTACAGCAAGTCCACAGCAAAAGCAAAATATCTGCTCATCCAAGCTACTAGATAAACCAAGGTCATTACTTGACTAAAAGCATGCCCCCTAATGGGTTCACCCAAAAGGAATAGGCGGCCATTGTTCTTATTTAGTGTTTTGTCAGAACTCAGCCTTTTCACCCAGCAGCTGATTTCCACAGCAAAGAGAGAGAGAGAGTCCTGATCATCAGTCAGATCACATATATAAAGGAGAGAGAGATCCCTGATCATCAGTCAGATCACATATATAAAGGAGAGAGAGATCCCTGATCATCAGTCAGATCACATATATAAAGGAGAGAGAGTCCTGATCATCAGTCAGATCACATATATAAAGGAGAGAGAGAGTCCTGATCATCAGTCAGATCACATATATAAAGGAGAGAGAGAGTCCCGATCATCAGTCAGATCACATATATAAAGGAGAGAGAGAGTCCTGATCATCAGTCAGATCACATATATAAAGGAGAGAGAGAGATTCCTGATCATCAGTCAGATCACATATATAAAGAGAGAGAGAGAGATCTCTGATCATCAGTCAGATCACATATATAAAGGAGAGAGAGTCCCGATCATCAGTCAGATCACATATATAAAGGAGAGAGAGAGTCCCGATCATCAGTCAGATCACATATATAAAGGAAAGAGTGCCCCGATCATCAGTCAGATCACATATATAAAGGAGAGAGAGATCCCCGATCATCAGTCAGATCACATATATAAAAGGAGAGAGAGAGTCCCGATCATCAGTCAGATCAAATATATAAAGGAGAGAGAGAGAGAGAGTCCTGATCATCAGTCAGATCACATATATAAAGGAGAGAGAGAGAGAGAGAGAGAGAGAGAGAGAGAGAGAGTCCTGATCATCAGTCAGATCACATATATAAAGGAGAGAGAGTCTTAATCATCAGTCAGATCACATATATAAAAGGAGAGAGAGAGTCCCGATCATCAGTCAGATCACATATATAAAGGAGAGAGAGAGAGAGAGAGAGTCCTGATCATCAGTCAGATCACATATATAAAGGAGAGAGAGAGAGAGAGAGAGAGAGAGAGAGAGGGAGAGAGAGAGAGAGAGAGAGTCCTGATCATCAGTCAGATCACATATATAAAGGAGAGAGAGATCCCTGATCATCAGTCAGATCACATATATAAAGGAGAGAGAGTCCTGATCATCAGTCAGATCACATATATAAAGGAGAGAGAGAGTCCTGATCATCAGTCAGATCACATATATAAAGGAGAGAGAGAGTCCCGATCATCAGTCAGATCACATATATAAAGGAGAGAGAGAGTCCTGATCATCAGTCAGATCACATATATAAAGGAGAGAGAGAGTCCTGATCATCAGTCAGATCACATATATAAAGGAGAGAGAGAGATCCCTGATCATCAGTCAGATCACATATATAAAGGAGAGAGAGTCCTGATCATCAGTCAGATCACATATATAAAGGAGAGAGAGTCCTGATCATCAGTCAGATCACATATATAAAGGAGAGAGAGAGTCCTGATCATCAGTCAGATCACATATATAAAGGAGAGAGAGAGTCCTAATCATCAGTCAGATCACATATATAAAGGAGAGAGAGATCCCCGATCATCAGTCAGATCACATATATAAAGGAGAGAGAGAGCCCCGATCATCAGTCAGATCACATATATAAAGGACTGAGAGAGTCCCGATCATCAGTCAGATCAAATATATAAAGGAGAGAGAGAGTCCTGATCATCAGTCAGATCACATATATAAAGGAGAGAGAGACCCCCGATCATCAGTCAGATCACATATATAAAGGAGAGAGAGACCCCCGATCATCAGTCAGATCACATATATAAAGGAGAGAGAGTCCTAATCATCAGTCAGATCACATATATAAAGGAGAGAGAGTCCCGATCATCAGTCAGATCACATATATAAAGGAGAGAGAGAGTCCTGATCATCAGTCAGATCACATATATAAAGGAGAGAGAGACCCCCGATCATCAGTCAGATCACATATATAAAGGAGAGAGAGTCCTGATCATCAGTCAGATCACATATATAAAGAAGTGAGAGAGTCCTGATCATCAGTCAGATCACATATATAAAGGAGAGAGAGAGTCCTGATCATCAGTCAGATCACATATATAAAGGAGAGAGAGAGTCCCGATCATCAGTCAGATCACATATATAAAGGAGAGAGAGTCCCGATCATCAGTCAGATCACATATATAAAGGAGAGAGAGATCCCTGATCATCAGTCAGATCACATATATAAAGGAGTGAGAGAGTCCCGATCATCAGTCAGATCACATATATAAAGGAGAGAGAGAGTCCCGATCATCAGTCAGATCACATATATAAAGGAGAGAGAGATCCCCCATCATCAGTCAGATCACATATATAAAGGAGAGAGAGAGCCCTGATCATCAGTCAGATCACATATATAAAGGAGAGAGAGAGATCCCTGATCATCAGTCAGATCACATATATAAAGGAGAGAGAGAGTCCCGATCATCAGTCAGATCACATATATAAAGGAGAGAGAGAGTCCTGATCATCAGTCAGATCACATATATATAAAGGAGAGAGAGATCCCCGATCATCAGTCAGATCACATATATAAAGGAGAGAGAGAGTCCCGATCATCAGTCAGATCACATATATAAAGGAGAGAGAGATCCCTGATCATCAGTCAGATCACATATATAAAGGAGAGAGAGAGTCCCGATCATCAGTCAGATCACATATATATAAAGGAGAGAGAGAGTCCCGATCATCAGTCAGATCACATATATAAAGGAGAGAGAGAGAGTCCTGATCATCAGTCAGATCACATATATAAAGGAGAGAGAGAGTCCCGATCATCAGTCAGATCACATATATAAAGGAGAGAGAGAGTCCTGATCATCAGTCAGATCACATATATAAAGGAGAGAGAGACCCCCGATCATCAGTCAGATCACATATATAAAGGAGAGAGAGACCCCCGATCATCAGTCAGATCACATATATAAAGGAGAGAGAGCCCCGATCATCAATCAGATCACATATATAAAGGAGAGAGAGAGTCCTGATCATCAGTCAGATCACATATATAAAGGAGAGAGAGAGTCCCGATCATCAGTCAGATCACATATATAAAGGAGAGAGAGACCCCCGATCATCAGTCAGATCACATATATATAAAGGAGAGAGAGAGTCCTGATCATCAGTCAGATCACATATATAAAGGAGAGAGAGACCCCCGATCATCAGTCAGATCACATATATATAAAGGAGAGAGAGAGTCCTGATCATCAGTCAGATCACATATATAAAGGAGAGAGAGTCCCGATCATCAGTCAGATCACATATATAAAGGAGAGAGAGTCCTGATCATCAGTCAGATCACATATATAAAGGAGAGAGAGATCCCTGATCATCAGTCAGATCACATATATAAAGGAGAGAGAGTCCCGATCATCAGTCAGATCACATATATAAAGGAGAGAGAGTCCTGATCATCAGTCAGATCACATATATAAAGGAGAGAGAGTCCCGATCATCAGTCAGATCACATATATAAAGGAGAGAGAGTCCCGATCATCAGTCAGATCACATATATAAAGGAGAGAGAGAGATCTGATCAGTTAGCTTATATACAGTATATATAAGGCAGAGAGAGGTTCCTGAGCCTCATTCAGCTTAGATATAAACAGGCCTATGGACAGCTAAGTCTAACTAATTCTAACTAATTCTAATTCTAACTATTCTAACTAATAATGGTGTTTGACTATAAGGTAATATGCAGACCTAGTAATGAACGCTTTGTCCTTCCCAAAGCTCTACAAAAACTCTGGGACCCAGTGTAAGTATTAGTAACTAGTTCTGTGTCCAAACAAACTTCATGGAACTACACAGGACGTTTGTTGTATTTCCAGCCATTCTTCTCCCCTGCCGCTCCCCCTTGCACTTGCCAGCAATACCCGACTGTCAAAATGACAGCTGGGAGTTACTGTATAAATACAACAGCTGTAGAAGCTGCTGTTATAAAAAAAAACACTTTGACACAGTATTTATAAATATTGTTCACACAAAGTTAGTCCCCTTTCACACTGGGGCGGTACGGGCGTTAATGGTAAAGTGCCGCTAGATTTAGCAGCGCTTTACCACTGTTATAGCGGTTCTTTTGGGGCCTCTAGTGGGGCACTTTTAACCCCCCCTAACGGCCCAAGGAGTAAATAGTGCCCATGTTGCGGCACTGCCAAATCGCTTTGCAGGCACTTCGGCAGCGCTGCCCATTCATTTCAATGGGCGGGGCGGGGTGGTTTGGAAGCACTGTATACACTGCTCCCGCACCGCCCCAAAGAAGCTGCTTGCAGGACTTTTTTTCCTGTCCTGCAAGCACACCACCCCAGTGCAGGGGCGGATCCAGGGGGGGCAACGGGGCAATTGCCCCCTCCAAGGAATTCATGATTGCCAGGCCAATCAGCAGATGAGTGAGCGGGCGGGAGCCGGAGGGCGAGTGTGCGGGTTAACGAGCGGGCGGGCCAGTCAGCGGGGGTCGGCCGGCGAGTGTGCAGGTTAACGAGTGGACGGGCCAGCCAGCGGGGGTCTGCAGGTGAGAGAGAGCCTGAGCGGGCAGGTTGGCGGATGAGTGAGGGGGGGTCGCCAGGTGAGTGTGCGGGCGTGCAGGGCAGACATCGAGTGAGGGGGCGGGCCGGTCCGTAGGTGAGCAGAGAGGCTGGCTAGTCAGTGAGCTGGCGGGCGGGGAGCAGAGAGATGACATCATCTCACCGCGCGCCCTGCATCACTGCAGTTCCGCCCTCACTGTACAGCCGTGGGCAGCAGAGAGATTACATCATCTCTCTGCTGCCTGCCTTCACTCTGACAATCTGCACCTTAGCAGGCCAACAACAATAAGCAACGTGTGGCAGGTAATGTGACAAGTGGCAATCAGCAACATGTGGCAGGTGACGTGGCAAGTGTAATCCGCAATGTGTGGCAGGTGACGTGGCAAGTGACAATCAGCAACATGTGGAAGGTGACGTGGCAAGTGTAATCTGCAATGTGTGGCAGGTGACGTGGCAAGTGACAATCAGCATCTGGTGACAGACAAGTCACAATCTGCAGCTTATAGCAGGGACGTGGCAAGTGACAAGCTGCATCTTAAGGCAGGTCGACGTGGAAAGTGACCACTCGGGGCTCCCACTGATTCTGCATTATGGTGAGTTGAACCATTTCATTTGATATTACAATGTAATAATAGAAATAATGCACTTCAATCATCCTGACACCATAACAACCATGTTGCAGTGATGATGAAAGCGCCAACACCATTGCCCCGATAGATTGCCCGTAAAAAAAACGTACTTTCTGGCAGTGCCCCTCCCGAGATTAGAGTCTGGATCCGCCCCTGCCCCAGTGTGAAAGCACTCGAGCTTTCACACTGGGGTGGCTTGGGAGGCGCTTTACAGACGCTATTATTAGTGCTAAAATGCCTGAAAAGCACCTCAGTGTGAAAGGGGTCATAGAGAGCTACAAATTAAAGCGGGGGTCCACCTATCTATCGTTTTTTTTTTTTTAGTTCATTCACAAACTTTTCCTTCTCAGCATTACATACACACATATTGTGTGTAATATGTCCGCCTGTGTCAGATTTCGTCGGAAAGAATAACTTATATTATTCACTGCAGGCGGTTTCCATCTTCATTGTGGGCATTTGAAGCCCACAAGCATTTATTTCCTGGATGTGGTGAATGCTGTGCTCCCAGCATTCACTGCTCGTTCCCGCACATGCTCAGTGGCATCCTGGGAAGCCTGAGACTAGCTCCCAGGAGTCTGGGAGAGGCTAGAAACATGCCTACTCCCACGGGAGGAGAACCAGGAAGTGCAAAGAAGAATAGAAAAATAAAAGGTAATTACGGCGATTTAAATTTTTTTAAACGGCATGTCAGCATCTAGGCAAGGAAGAGAATACATACAGATATTGTTCATAATTTGGGTGGAATCCCGCTTTAACATTATTTAGACAGGAGATAGAGAGATACAAAGTAACATTGTTTATAAACATTGATCAGACAGGAGATAGAGATACAAAGTAACATTGTTTATAAACATTGATCAGACAGGAGTAAGTCCCCTTTCACACGAGGCGGACTCCGTTTTTACGGAGCCCGCCTCGGTCCGCTGGCTCAGCGGGAGATCTGTCCATTGATCTCCGCTGAGCCGGCGGATGACAGGTCCCTCTCTGCTAACTGAGCGGGGAGGGGCTTGTCAGGCGCTGCTGTCGCCTATGGAGGGATCGGATGAAAACAGACAGCATGTCCGTTTTCATCAGATCTCACCCGTTCCGATTCGCCAGCAAGGGACCTGGACGTAGAGCCATCCGTCTGCTTTTAGCGGATTGGACCGGGTCGGATGTCAGCGGACATGTCTCCGCTGACATCCGACGCTCCATAGACTAACATGGAGCGCCCGTTCAGGTCCGACAAACCGACAGGCGGACCTGAACGGTCCGATCGTGTGAAAGGGGCCATAGAGAGATACAGAGTAACATTTATTATAAACATTGATCAGGCAGGAGATGGAAAGATACAAAGTAATATTATTCATAAACATTGATCAGACAGGAGATAAAGAGGTACAAAGTAACATTGTTTATAAACATTGATCAGACAGGAGATAGAGAGGTACAAAGTAACATTGTTTATAAACATTGATCAGACAGGAGATAGAGAGGTACAAAGTAACATTGTTTATAAACATTGATCAGACAGGAGATAGAGAGATACAGAGTAACATTTATTATAAACATTGATCATATAGGAGATTTAGCTTGGGGTAGAGGTGAAGGGAAGTCAGTGGAGCAGTTGGCAGAAAACAAGACTTCGGACACGCTTTTTTAAAGCTCTCTGAACGCCAATCAAACCTCCTGTAACTAAATAAAATCATGCCGTTTCTAAGGGGCTCGTGCCGTGACCGGCAGCTCCCACGCGCATGCGTCGTCACGCGACTCCGGCCAGTCACAGAGCCAAAGTCCATGGCCCCGAAAAGAAGAGGGGTGAAAATGGATGCGGCCACCAGCGGGGACATCGCAGATTTTGTTTCCTGGTAAGTGCGATGCATACTAGCCCATTATGCTTTTACTTTGCAGGGGAAAAAAGAGGAAGTAAAACCCATCAGGGTTTACTTCCTCTTTAATGTTTGGTGTTGTAGCTCAGGGCAGGGGTGAAGGTGGTGGGTATAGAGGTTGGTGATGTAGCTTGGAGCAGAGGTGAAGGGAAGCCAATGGAGGGAGTGGCAAAGGGGGTGGTAGACACTGAGTGGTAGGTGATGTAGCTCAGAAAAGAGGTGAAGGTGGTGGGTATAGAGGTTGGTGATGTAGCTTGGAGCAAAGGTGAAGGTGGTGGGTATAGAGCAGGGGTATGTAATTAGCGGACCTCCAGCTGTTGCAAAACTACAAGTCCCATCATGCCTCTGCCTCTGGGTGTCATGCTTGTGGCTGTCAGAGTCTTGCTATGCCTCATGGCACTTATAGTTCTGCAACAGCTGGAGGTCCGCTAATTGCATATCCCTGGTATAGAGGTTGGTGATGTATCTCGGGGGATGAGATAAAAGGAAGCCAATGGAGGGATTGACAGAGGGGGTGGTAGACACTGAGTGGTTGGTGATGTAGCTCAGAGAAGAGGTGAAGGGAAGTAAGTGGTGGGGATTGGCAGAGAAGGGTGATGGATACTGAGAGGTTGGTGATGTAGTGTGGGGCAAAGGTGTAGAGGAGTCAATGAAAGGATTGGCAGAGAGAGGTGGAGGACATTGAGCATTTAGTGATGTAGCTCACAGCAGAGGTGAAAGGAAGTCAATGGAGGGATTGGCAGAGTGCCGGGTGGGGTGTGGACACTGAGTGGTTGGTGATATACAGTAGCTCCAAGTAAAGGTGAAGGCAAATCAGCAGAGGAATTGTCAGAGAGGGGTGGTGGACACTGAGTGGTGGTTGGTGATGTAGCTAGTGGCAGAGGTGAAGGGAAGTCAGTGGAGGGATTGGCAGAGGAGTGGTGGACACTGAGTGGTTGGTGATGTAGCTTGGGACAGAGATGGAGGGAAGCCGCGGTGGAGGGATTGGCAGAGAGGGGTGATGGACACTTAATGTTTGGTGTTGTAGTTCAGGGCAGAGGTATAGGTGGTGGGTATAGAGGTTGGTGATGTAGCTTGGAGCAGAGATGAAGGGTAGAAAGTGGCGGGGATTGTCAAAGAAAGGTGATGGATACTGAGAGGTTGATGATATATTGTGGTGTAGAGGAGTCAATGAAGAGATAGGCAAAGAGAGGTGGACACTGAACATTTGGTGATGAAGCTTACAACAGAGGTGAAGGGAAATCAATGGAGGGATTGGCAGAGTGCAGGGTGGGGTGTGGACAGGGCCGATCCTGGGCGGGTACACAGGGTGCACCACGCCCAAGCGCCGCGAGCTGAGGTGGGGAGGGGGGCACCAAAGCTCAAGCTCAGCATCCCTGGGCCTGGCATTGTGGCACAGGATCGGCCCTGGGTGTGGACACTGAGTGGTTGGTGACGTTGCTAGTGGCAGAGGTGAAGGGAAGCCAGGGGAGGGATTGGCACTTGGCAGAGTGGGGTGGTGGACACTGAGCGGTTGGTGATGTAGCTTGGAGCAGAGGTGAAGGGAAGCCAATAGGGCGATTGGTAGAGGGGTGGTAATGTAGCTAGGGGCAGAGATGGAGGGGAGCCGGTGGAGGGATTGTCAGAGAGGGGTGACGGACAGTTGGTAGGGTGGATGAGTCTGGCAGCAGTATTGACACAGCAGAAAAGCTAAGAAATGATCTTTAGAAGAAGTGAACTGAAGACTATTTGTATGTTTTTCTCGACTTTGTTCTTTAAGCAAACCCCCAAAGCTCCAGGCTTTTGGCGCCTTTGTCTGTGGCTTTGGTGACATTTGCTAATCTCACTCACATGCAGAGCTGTAAAATATTTAGCAGCCCCCTCCCCCTCTATCCTGGTGGGCTCACCCTGTACCCCCCCACCAAGGAACCAATATCCGTGGAGGGTGACCTTTCCAGGCCGCGCGCCATCGGGGTGCGGCACAGCCAGCGCTGGTAATCACAGCACCTGGCAGTAAGATGCTTTGAAACAATCATTTATTTATAAATGGCAGGACGTCTCCTACAGGTGGCTGAGAATCCAGTAATTAACATTGTGCTTAATAGCACAGAGCGAGAGAATGCAGGATTAACCCCAGAAGACACGAGCCAACACTGAGACCGCAATGACACTTTGCCACAATGTAAAGTAGTGAGTGTACAGCTTGTATAACAGTGTAAATTTGCTGTCCCCTCAAAATAACTCAACACACAGCCATTAATGTCTAAACCGCTGGCAACAAAAGTGAGTACACCCCTAAGTGAAAATGTCCAAATTGGGCCCAAAGTGTCACGATTTTGTGTGGCCACCATTATTTTCCAGCACTGCCTTAAACCTCCTGGGCATGGAGGTCACCCAGAGCTTCACAGGTTGCCACTGGAGTCCTCTTCCCCTCCTCCATGATGGCATCACGGAGCTGGTGGATGTTGGAGACCTTGCGCTCCTCCACCTTCCGTTTGAGGATGTCCCACAGATAGTCAATAGGGTTTAGGTCTGGAGACATGCTTGGCCAGACCATCACCTTTACCCTCAGCTTCTTTAGCAAGGCAGTGGTCATCTTGGAGGTGTGTTTGGGGTGGTTATCATGTTGGAATACTGCCCTGCGGTCCAGTCTCTGAAGGGAGGGGATCATGCTCTGCTTCAGTAGGTCACAGTACATGTTGGCATTCATGGTTCCCTCAATGATCTGTAGCCCCCCAGTGCCGGCAGCACTCATGCAGCCCCAGACCATGACACTCCCACCACCATGCTTGACTGTAGGCAAGACACACTTGTCTTTGTACTCCTCACCTGGTTGCCCCCACACACGCCTGACACCATCTCAACCAAATAAGTTTATCTTGGTGTCATCAGACCACAGGACATGGTTCCAGTAATCCATGTCTCTAGTCTGCTTGTCTTCAGCCAACTGTTTGCGGGCTTTCTTGTGCATCATCTTTAGAAGAGGCTTCTTTCTGGGATGACAGCCATGCAGACCAATTTGATGCAGTGTGCGGTGTATGGTCTGAGCACTGACAGGCCAACCCCCCACCCCTACAACCTCTGCAGCAATGCTGGCAGCACTCATACATCTATTTCCCAAAGACAACCTCTGGATATGACGCTGAGCACGTGACCTCAACTTCTTTGGTGGACCATGGCGAGGCCTGTTCTGAGGGGAACCTGTCCTGTTATACCGCTGTATGGACTTGGCCACCATGCTGCAGCTCAGTTTCAGGGTCTTGGCAATCTTCTTATAGCCTAGGCCATCTTTATGTAGAGCAACAATTCTTTTTTTTCAGATCCTCAGAGAGTTCTTTGCCATGAGGTGCCATGTTGAACTTCCAGTGACCAGTATGAGAGAGTGAGAGCGATAACACCAAATTTAACACACCTGCTCCCCATTCACACCTGAGACCTTGTAACACTAACAAATCACATGACACCGGGGAGGGAAAATGGCTAATTTAGGGGTGTACTCACTTTTGTTGCCAGCGGTTTAGACATTAATGGCTGTGTGTTGAGTTATTTTGAGGGGACAGCAAATTTACACTGTTATACAAGCTGTACACTCACTACTTTACATTGTAGCAAAGTGTCATTTCTTCAGTGTTGTCACATGAAAAGATAGAAGAAAATATTTACCAAAATGTGAGGGGTGTACATTCCTGTTTGAGCATATACTTTTTCAGACTTAATTTCAGGCGTGTTTTACGTATGTACTTGTGCGGATTTACGCACATTTTCACGCACAATCCGCATTTTTCCCGCATATACGTGCAAACTTATTTCTAGGAGGGGACAGCGGAGTGAGAGAGATGAGCTCATTAGTCTGCTGCAAAATGGGTTGAACTGTAAGTGAAAGTGAAACTGCAGCAGAGAAAGATCATTCGCCCTCCCCTGCCAGGCAGGACTGTGGAGTGTGGCAGAGCTGTGTAAATCTTAGGACTGGATGGACAATAGTAGAGCAGCTCATTCATATATATAGCTCATTCACACTGGCTTACTGTTCGCTACACCTGCGCAAAGGGCTGTCTTTACCTGCGCAGGAGGGTCATGTGTTCTGTGCAGGCAGACTGTTAAAAGCAATGAGAGGCGGAGGGCTGCATGGATCTGTATGGCATCCCCGAGTGTAGGGCTCAGATCGCAGTCTGCATTCTGCAGGTAAAGACGGTCCTTTGCGCAAGTGTAAGGCGCGGTACGCCTACGTGAACGAGGCCCTAATCTGTGTATTTAGGTGTTTGCCTGGAGTCCAGCTTTAAGGTTACGTTCACATTTGCCATTATGGAAAAGCGCGCAAAATCGCACCACATTTATGCCTGTTTTTTGCGCCACACACATAAGGCAACCCATAGGTTTCAATGGGCTGTCTTATGGGTGACAAAGGCGCTAAAGTAGCTTGTACCTTTTTGAGCATCGAGCATTGTGTGTTTTATAACCTCTCGGCGAGTGGGTCTTGGCACAGAGCGGCCGCATATTTGCGTGAATTGGGGCAAATTGAGCTGTGCCGAAAGCGCACAAGCCCTGCGTGCTCCCGGCACGGTTTCCGGCGGCTAACGGAAAGTCCCCAATCGCTGCTTGCGAATGGGAGCTTTCCAATATGTGACCACCGTGACAGCCAATCACCAGTGGTCACATGATCACAAACCCCGCCCCCTGGCCACCTAAACCTCTTAAAGGGCCGGGAAGCGATGGTGTTTAATCGAGAAATGCCCTTCGTCGAAAAAAAATGCCCCTGATGGGTCTGCGCATTTGCGCAGTACGAAACGTCACTCCAGCTGAAATGTTGATCAGCTGGCGCGACGTCAATGCGGCGCATGCGCAGATCATCGGAGGCAGTATCTGATGATCTGCTAAGCGCCGGGAGAGAATGAAATTCTCAGATTCCGCCTCACTGTTGCGGGGCGGGTTTCGGCTCTATTGAACGACGTGTTTTCTGTTTGTTGCACAGCGGCTTGAGTGTGTTAAACGGCGGGTTTCGGCTGTGTCTAAGGGCGGGTTAAAACACACACAAAACCCGCCCTTCCACGCAACCCAGCGCAAACAGAATCTGACAATTACATTCTTCCTCAGCGCTTAGCAGATCGTCGAGTAATGCCTCCGACGTTCTGCGCATGCGCCGTGTTGACGTCATGCCAGCTGATCAACATATCAGCTGGAGTGACATGGCGTACTGCGCATGCGCAGACCCATCGGAGTCATTTTTGTTCTAACGGAGGGCGTTTCTCAATAGAACACCGGTGTCTTGTCAAATACAGTCCCCTATCATATAGTGTCCTCCCTGTACTGCGCAGGCGCAGTACGGAGGACAAACGAGACGCCGAAAGTCTCCGAAGTTTAACAGCTGATCGTCAGCTGTACACGGCACCTGCACTTTTATTCTCACCCTATGTCCAGGATCATTCCCTACTATCCAAGTGGACATAGAGTGAGAATATATAGTTGCCGAGCGCAGCGAGGCCGTGCCCGAAGCGTGGCGAGCGAAGCGAGCCCGCGAGGGGCCCTCTTACACAGCCATCGCTAAGAACTGCCGAAGCGCCGTGTACAGCTGATGGTCAGCTGATCAACTTCGGACATTTTCGGCATCTCCTTCTGCTCCGTACTGCGCAAGCGCTGCGCCTGCGCAGTACGGAGCGGACACTATCCGATAGGAGGACACTATATGGCAGAACACCGGCACCAAGAGGTTAAGAAGGCATTTTGTTGCATTTGTTGCTTATATTTTCATGCAACAAATGGGTGTTTTTTTTTTTTGCTGCATTTGTATTGCTATTAACAATAAATGGCAGCGCAAGTGTGACAGGCGTTTTCTGCAAATTTCATAAACATGTGCGGAAATCGCGTGATTTTACACGCAATCACAAAATGCTAAAAAAGTGAACGCAGCCTAAAGATCTCAGGATCTGTGTACATTTCTGTGTTTTGCATCTGATACAATGTATCATTTTTATATAAAGTAACATTCTTCTTCCCTGTGCTGATCCTTTATAGCCGTTAGCGGTGAAGCGGCGGACGGTCCTGTCCAGGACGGGGTTAAGCGGTGACAGCAGCAGGAATCTGACTTGTGTTTGAAGTTTAGTGTGGATTCCATGTGTCAGAACCGCTGGGCAGATGTGCGATTAGAGGCTGTGATTGGCTGAGGAGAGAACACTCCCCTCCCCTCCACCCTCCGCCTAATGGGCCCATCCAAAGTGCAACCAGAGCCTGCAAAGCTTCAAAGGTCAGAGAGGACAGCAAGAGGAGCCCAGATCATTCATCGTTCCTATCATTATCATCATCATCATCATCATCATCATCATCATCCTCCTTGTACTCTTCTCCTTATCAATCGAAGGCTCCATTCACATCTATGCATGTTGCTTTTGGGCGTCTCTGCAGTGCTTTTTGCCACGATTCCTTCGTTTTTAGTTGCGTAATTTTGCCGCGTTTTTGATGCATTTTACATTTTTTTTAAATGCTTTTTTTCTTTTTATTTGGCCAATTTGTTGTTGGGCAGGTTAAATAATGCAAAATGTGTCAAAAACGCTCTAAAAACGCACTACGCAAGCACTACCCCCAAAATGTCCCCTCTTGCACACATCCCCCCCCCCCCCACTTTAAATTTCCCCCTCCCTGCACATATTCCCAAAATTTCCCCTCCTAGCATAAATCTTCTACCCCTAAAGTGTCCCCTCTTGCACACATCTTCTCCCCCCCCCCCCACACACTTCAAATTTCCCCCTTCCAGCACAAATTCGCAAAAATTCCCTTCCTAGCACAAATCTTCTACCCCTAAAGTGTCCCCTCTTGCACACATTCCCCCCCCCACCCACTTCTAATTTCCCCCTTCCAGTACAAATTCCCCAAATTTCCCCCCCTAGCACAAATCTTCTACCCCTAAAGTGTCCCCTTTTGCACACATCTTCTCCCCCCCCCCACGTCAAATTTCCCCCTTCCAGCAAAAATTCCCCAAAATTCCCCTCCTAGCACAAATCCTCTACCCCTAAAGTGTCCCCTCTTGCACACATTCCCCCCCCCACCCACTTCTAATTTCCCCCTTCCAGTACAAATTCCCCAAAATTCCCCTCCTAGCACAAATCTTCTACCCCTAAAATGTCCCCTCTTGCACACATCCCCCCCCCCCACTTCTAATTTCCCCCTTCCAGTACAAATTCCCCAAAATTCCCCTCCTAGCACAAATCTTCTACCCCTAAAATGTCCCCTCTTGCACACATTTTCTCCCCCCCCCCCTTCTAATTTCCCCCTTCCAGCACAAATTCCCCAAATTTCCCCTCCTAGCGCAAATCTTCTACCCCTAAAGTGTCCCCTCTTGCACACATTTTTTCCCCCCCCACTTCAAATTTCCCCCTTCCAACGCAAATTCCCCAAATTTCCCCTCCTAGCACAAATATTCTACCCCTGAAGTGTTCCCTCTTGCACACATTTTCTCCGCCCTCCCCCCCCATACTTCTAATTTCCCCCTCCCAGCACAAATTCCCCAATTCCCCCCTCCTAGCACAAATCTTCTACCCCCCCCCCCCATTGCCCCTCCAAACACAAATCCCCCTAAATTACTACTAGTAACACCCCCCCCCCCATTAGAAAAATTGTCCCTCCTAGAACAATACTTACCCCCTGCCGCTCCAACAAATTCCCCCTTCCAACACAAATCCGCTCTCCCTCAATCTCTTTGTAGCGCCCACCTACCTCACGTGATACCACAGTGCCCAGGGCAGCTTCCCCGCCTGCCCACCTTGTCCTGGCTGCATTCACAATAGCTGCATGCCAAAAATGATACGTGTGGGCTTGTGTCTGCTTTGTGACGGCCAAACTTTGCATTTTTTACAATGCAAAGCACGGTTTACTATTTTATTTTTTTAACTTTATTGAAATGCCAACATGATGTTATATTCTTGTCTATCTACCCTGGCGGAGCTGTGGCACGATGACTGGCACTGACATCGGGTGAGCCATGGTGCCTTGTGGAAACATGCAGCAAGTCTGCATTGTTCTGCGATGCACTGCAACCCACCTAAAGGCAGCACTGCGGTGTGAACAGGGCACATAGAAATCTATAGTGCTCTCAGTGCCCTTGGGGAGACTGTCGTTGATCTAGTGCAGAAAAACGACAATCCCCACACATAGCAATCTACGTTAAAAAAAAATATGCGTTTGGCAGACGTCTTTACCAATCACCTGGGCGACACAAATGTTTTCCGCGTTGTTTGTAATATATGTAACTCCTCTGACCGTCAGCTCCATCTAGTGGCCATATACTGTATTTTTTTTTTTAATGACCACTAGATGGAGCTGTAGATCATAGGAGATAATTATATTACAAACAATGCTGCAAACTTTAGCGAAGGTTAAGACATCAACACAGAGAATAATATATATATATATAGTGTGAATGGGCCCTAACCCTTTCTAAAGGAATTCATCTGGAAAGAGTGTGACCTGTGCCTCATAGGATTCTGTTTCTGGAAACAGGTGGAGATTGTCTCTTGACAGATTTTCCCCCTTCTTGCCTCTTGCGACGCTCTCTTCGGGAGAACGAGCCGCGCCACAACGACAGAAGAGGTCTGACAGGGGACCCAGAAAGCTTTCAAGAGAGAAGCTGCACCTGTGTGAAGGGTCAACCTTGCTGCCATTGTTACACACAAGCTCTGTGCAACTCCAGGAGAGGGGCGAACGTAGATTATTATTACAGTGGAACCTTGGATTACGGGCATAATCCGTTCCAGGAGAATGCTTGTAATCCAAAGCACAAAGTCAATGGAAACGAAGATGATTAGTTCTGCATTGACTTCTATTACATGCAATGCCGCATGTGGCCAGAGGAGGGGGGGAGCCAGAGAGCCTCAGAAATACTCGGGGACAGCTCGGCTGAACTCAGAAAGCCTCAGAAAGGCTCGGAAACACTCGGGAACTGAGTATTTCCGAGTGTTTCCGAGACATTCCGAGTATTTCCGAACGGCTCCGAACCGTTCCGAGTGTCCCTGAGGCTCTAATTGGCTTCAAAAAGGGGTGGGCTCGGGGCGCAAAGGACTGCGCCTGGAGCCCACCCAGTTCTGTGACATTAACAAATGAATATTCGCTAATGTCTTCCTGTTTCTCCTCCTGGCCAATCAGGAAGTGATGGAGCACCAGCCGCCACTGTAACCTCCTATAATACATTTTAATCAGTTGAGGATCAGCTGCCGCAGTTGACAGGTTGGCTACCCTGGGCAAATCGCCGTAGCTGTACGTTGGCTACTTTAAATGCACTAGGGGGCGCAGGACGGAGCAGATGCGTGATGGAGCCACAATGGCCGCCAGGCACCCGCGATCGCTCCTGAGAGAGAGAACGGAGATCTGTCAATGTAAACAGACAAATCTCCGTTCTGTCAGAGGAGAGGAGACAGGTCTGTTGTTCTTACTGGTTATGAACAGCAATCGATCGGTCTCCTCCTCCAGGCAGTCCCATCCCCCCCACAGCTAGAAACTAGCACATTTAACCCCTTGATCGCCCCCTAACGTTAACCTCTTCCCTGCCAATGGCATTGACACAATAATCAGTGGCTATTTTTAGCGCTGATCGCTGTATAAATGTCAAAGGTCCCAAAAAAAGTGACAAAAGTGTCCGATCTGTCTGCCGCAATGTCGCAGTCCTGCTAAAAATCCTTACTAGTGAACAAAAAAATTATAAAAAAAATGACATAAATCCATCCCCTATTTTGAAGACGCTATAACTTTGCGCAAACCAGTCAATATACGCTTATTGCAATTTTTTACCAAAAATACATATCGGCCTAAACTGAGGAAGAAATTTGTTTATTTTTGTATATTTATTATAGCAAAAAGTAAAAAAATATAATTTTTTTTTCAAATTGTCCCTCTTTTTTTGTTTATAGCACAAAAAATAAAAACCACAGAGGTGATCAAATACCACCAAAAGAAAGCTCTATTTGTGGGAAAAAAAGGATCTCAAATTCATTTGGGTACAACGTCGCACGACCGCGCAATTGTCAGTTAAAGCGACGCAGTGCCGAATCACAAAAAATGGCCTGGTCAGGAAGGGGGCAAATACTTCCGGTCCTTAAGTGGTTAAATTAATCAGCGCATTGGGACAATAATTAAGAAATAAAGGAGTAGTGGATAAATGAGAAAAAAGTTCATCCACCCATAATGGATATTCCAGTTAGAGGTGGAGTGCAGCAGAAAAAGGCACTTGCTGTCCTCATCGCCGTACTATGGAGTCTCATTCCTTCCGTTGCGTTCTTTGTAATGGAAACATAAATGAAAAAAACTTCTAGCGACCCCCTCTAATAATCGCAGCATGGAGGCGGAGCTGGGATCAGAGGACATATATATATATCTTACAATACATATGAGAAGACAATAGGAGATTTTAACCAAAAAGATTATATTTTTCTGGGTCACCAAAAAATATAAAAGAAGTATAATAATCCGTAACAGAAAATCACTATGTACATTTTTTCCTTAAAGGAATACTCCGTCCAATTATATTGCAGCGTGGGACTTACCTTGAGTTCCCCCATCTCTGCCGCTGTCACCTCTCCGCTCTTCTGCTGAGCGCTGAGTCGTGTCCTCCAGATTTTAAACTTTTCCGTCAATGTGGGTTTAATTAAACACAGGCGGCTGGCCTCTTACACAATTCTACTGGAGGGGGGGGTGAGGGAGACGTGCAAAGACAACCAAACACACAAAAAGTAAAACTGAACAGATAAAAGCCAACAACCCTCCACAACCTTTATATTATCTGTACAAATCTGCATCAAAAAATCCCAGACAAGTCACAGTATAGAAACAGAATCCTGATCAGAAAACACCTAAAAAGCCATCCAAGAGCTCCAGTCAGTGACTGTGCCTAGGCTGAGATGATGTCATCAGTCTGCTGCAGGCAGGAGCAAACATTTCCTCAGTCTCCCCCCAGAGATCAGACTGTAACATTGTAACTTTGTAGAGGAGTCCAGAGATCAGACTGTAACATTGTAACTTTGTAGAGGGAGTCCAGAGATCAGACTGTAACATTGTAACTTTGTAGAGGGAGTCCAGAGATCAGACTGTAACATTGTAACTTTGTAGAGAGGAGTCCAGAGATCAGACTGTAACATTGTAACTTTGTAGAGGGGAGCCCAGAGATCAGACTGTAACATTGTAACTTTGTAGGAGGAGTCCAGAGATCAGACTGTAACATTGTAACTTTGTAGGAGGAGTCCAGAGATCAGACTGTAACATTGTAACTTTGTAGAGAGGAGTCCAGAGATCAGACTGTAACATTGTAACTTTGTAGAGGGGAGCCCAGAGATCAGACTGTAACATTGTAACTTTGTAGGAGGAGTCCAGAGATCAGACTGTAACATTGTAACTTTGTAGAGGGGAGCCCAGAGATCAGACTGTAACATTGTAACTTTGTAGGAGGAGTCCAGAGATCAGACTGTAACATTGTAACTTTGTAGAGGGGAGCCCAGAGATCAGACTGTAACATTGTAACTTTGTAGGGGGAGTCCAGAGATCAGACTGTAACATTGTAACTTTGTAGAGGGGAGTCCAGAGATCAGACTGTAACATTGTAACTTTGTAGAGGAGTCTAGAGATCAGACTGTAACATTGTAACTTTGTAGAGGGAGTCCAGAGATCAGACTGTAACATTGTAACTTTGTAGAGGGGAGCCCAGAGATCAGACTGTAACATTGTAACTTTGTAGGGGGAGTCCAGAGATCAGACTGTAACATTGTAACTTTGTAGAGGAGTCTAGAGATCAGACTGTAACATTGTAACTTTGTAGGGGGAGTCCAGAGATCAGACTGTAACATTGTAACTTTGTAGAGGGGTGCCCAGAGATCAGACTGTAACATTGTAACTTTGTAGAGGGGAGTCCAGAGATCAGACTGTAACATTGTAACTTTGTAGAGGGGAGTCCAGAGATCAGACTGTAACATTGTAACTTTGTAGGAGGAGTCCAGAGATCAGACTGTAACATTGTAACTTTGTAGAGGAGCCCAGAGATCAGACTGTAACATTGTAACTTTGTAGAGGGGAGTCCAGAGATCAGACTGTAACATTGTAACTTTGTAGAGGAGCCCAGAGATCAGACTGTAACATTGTAACTTTGTAGAGGGGAGCCCAGAGATCAGACTGTAACATTGTAACTTTGTAGAGGAGCCCAGAGATCAGACTGTAACATTGTAACTTTGTAGAGGGGAGCCCAGAGATCAGACTGTAACATTGTAACTTTGTAGAGGGGAGCCCAGAGATCAGACTGTAACATTGTAACTTTGTAGGGGGAGTCCAGAGATCAGACTGTAACATTGTAACTTTGTAGAGGGGAGTCCAGAGATCAGACTGTAACATTGTAACTTTGTAGAGGAGTCTAGAGATCAGACTGTAACATTGTAACTTTGTAGGGGGAGTCCAGAGATCAGACTGTAACATTGTAACTTTGTAGAGGAGTCTAGAGATCAGACTGTAACATTGTAACTTTGTAGAGGGGAGTCCAGAGATCAGACTGTAACATTGTAACTTTGTAGAGGGGAGCCCAGAGATCAGACTGTAACATTGTAACTTTGTAGGAGGAGTCCAGAGATCAGACTGTAACATTGTAACTTTGTAGAGAGGAGTCCAGAGATCAGACTGTAACATTGTAACTTTGTAGAGAGGAGTCCAGAGATCAGACTGTAACATTGTAACTTTGTAGAGGGGAGCCCAGAGATCAGACTGTAACATTGTAACTTTGTAGGGGGAGTCCAGAGATCAGACTGTAACATTGTAACTTTGTAGGAGGAGTCCAGAGATCAGACTGTAACATTGTAACTTTGTAGAGGGGAGCCCAGAGATCAGACTGTAACATTGTAACTTTGTAGGAGGAGTCCAGAGATCAGACTGTAACATTGTAACTTTGTAGAGGGGAGCCCAGAGATCAGACTGTAACATTGTAACTTTGTAGGGGGAGTCCAGAGATCAGACTGTAACATTGTAACTTTGTAGAGGGGAGCCCAGAGATCAGACTGTAACATTGTAACTTTGTAGGGGGAGTCCAGAGATCAGACTGTAACATTGTAACTTTGTAGAGGGGAGTCCAGAGATCAGACTGTAACATTGTAACTTTGTAGAGGAGTCTAGAGATCAGACTGTAACATTGTAACTTTGTAGGGGGAGTCCAGAGATCAGACTGTAACATTGTAACTTTGTAGAGGAGTCTAGAGATCAGACTGTAACATTGTAACTTTGTAGGGGGAGTCCAGAGATCAGACTGTAACATTGTAACTTTGTAGAGGGGTGCCCAGAGATCAGACTGTAACATTGTAACTTTGTAGAGGGGAGTCCAGAGATCAGACTGTAACATTGTAACTTTGTAGAGGGGAGTCCAGAGATCAGACTGTAACATTGTAACTTTGTAGGAGGAGTCCAGAGATCAGACTGTAACATTGTAACTTTGTAGAGGAGCCCAGAGATCAGACTGTAACATTGTAACTTTGTAGAGGGAGCCCAGAGATCAGACTGTAACATTGTAACTTTGTAGAGGGGAGCCCAGAGATCAGACTGTAACATTGTAACTTTGTAGAGGGGAGCCCAGAGATCAGACTGTAACATTGTAACTTTGTAGGGGGAGTCCAGAGATCAGACTGTAACATTGTAACTTTGTAGAGGGGAGTCCAGAGATCAGACTGTAACATTGTAACTTTGTAGAGGAGTCTAGAGATCAGACTGTAACATTGTAACTTTGTAGGGGGAGTCCAGAGATCAGACTGTAACATTGTAACTTTGTAGAGGAGTCTAGAGATCAGACTGTAACATTGTAACTTTGTAGGGGGAGTCCAGAGATCAGACTGTAACATTGTAACTTTGTAGAGGGGTGCCCAGAGATCAGACTGTAACATTGTAACTTTGTAGAGGGGAGTCCAGAGATCAGACTGTAACATTGTAACTTTGTAGAGGGGAGTCCAGAGATCAGACTGTAACATTGTAACTTTGTAGGGGGGAGCCCAGAGATCAGACTGTAACATTGTAACTTTGTAGAGGGGAGTCCAGAGATCAGACTGTAACATTGTAACTTTGTAGAGGGGAGTCCAGAGATCAGACTGTAACATTGTAACTTTGTAGGGGGAGTCCAGAGATCAGACTGTAACATTGTAACTTTGTAGAGGGGAGTCCAGAGATCAGACTGTAACATTGTAACTTTGTAGGAGGAGCCCAGAGATCAGACTGTAACATTGTAACTTTGTAGAGGAGCCCAGAGATCAGACTGTAACATTGTAACTTTGTAGGAGGAGCCCAGAGATCAGACTGTAACATTGTAACTTTGTAGAGGGAGTCCAGAGATCAGACTGTAACATTGTAACTTTGTAGAGGGGAGCCCAGAGATCAGACTGTAACATTGTAACTTTGTAGGGGGAGTCCAGAGATCAGACTTTAACATTGTAACTTTGTAGAGGAGCCCAGAGATCAGACTGTAACATTGTAACTTTGTAGAGGGAGTCCAGAGATCAGACTGTAACATTGTAACTTTGTAGAGGAGCCCAGAGATCAGACTGTAACATTGTAACTTTGTAGGGGGAGCCCAGAGATCAGACTGTAACATTGTAACTTTGTAGAGGAGCCCAGAGATCAGACTGTAACATTGTAACTTTGTAGGAGGAGTGCAGAGATCAGACTGTAACATTGTAACTTTGTAGGGGGAGCCCAGAGATCAGACTGTAACATTGTAACTTTGTAGGAGGAGTCCAGAGATCAGACTGTAACATTGTAACTTTGTAGAGGAGTCCAGAGATCAGACTGTAACATTGTAACTTTGTAGGGGGAGCCCAGAGATCAGACTGTAACATTGTAACTTTGTAGAGGGAGCCCAGAGATCAGACTGTAACATTGTAACTTTGTAGGAGGAGTCCAGAGATCAGACTGTAACATTGTAACTTTGTAGGGGGAGCCCAGAGATCAGACTGTAACATTGTAACTTTGTAGAGGGGAGTCCAGAGATCAGACTGTAACATTGTAACTTTGTAGGAGGAGTCCAGAGATCAGACTGTAACATTGTAACTTTGTAGGGGGAGTCCAGAGATCAGACTGTAACATTGTAACTTTGTAGAGGAGCCCAGAGATCAGACTGTAACATTGTAACTTTGTAGAGGAGCCCAGAGATCAGACTGTAACATTGTAACTTTGTAGAGGGAGCCCAGAGATCAGACTGTAACATTGTAACTTTGTAGAGGGGAGTCCAGAGATCAGACTGTAACATTGTAACTTTGTAGGAGGAGCCCAGAGATCAGACTGTAATATTGTAACTTTGTAGGAGGAGTCCAGAGATCAGACTGTAACATTGTAACTTTGTAGAGGAGCCCAGAGATCAGACTGTAACATTGTAACTTTGTAGAGGGGAGTCCAGAGATCAGACTGTAACATTGTAACTTTGTAGAGGGAGCCCAGAGATCAGACTGTAACATTGTAACTTTGTAGAGGGGAGTCCAGAGATCAGACTGTAACATTGTAACTTTGTAGGAGGAGCCCAGAGATCAGACTGTAATATTGTAACTTTGTAGGAGGAGTCCAGAGATCAGACTGTAACATTGTAACTTTGTAGGAGGAGCCCAGAGATCAGACTGTAACATTGTAACTTTGTAGGAGGAGCCCAGAGATCAGACTGTAACATTGTAACTTTGTAGAGGGAGTCCAGAGATCAGACTGTAACATTGTAACTTTGTAGAGGAGTCCAGAGATCAGACTGTAACATTGTAACTTTGTAGAGGGGAGTCCAGAGATCAGACTGTAACATTGTAACTTTGTAGCGGGAGTCCAGAGATCAGACTGTAACTTTGTAGAGGAGTCCAGAGATCAGACTGTAACATTGTAACTTTGTAGGGGGAGCCCAGAGATCAGACTGTAACATTGTAACTTTGTAGAGAGAGTCCAGAGATCAGACTGTAACATTGTAACTTTGTAGAGGAGCCCAGAGATCAGACTGTAACATTGTAACTTTGTAGGGGGAGCCCAGAGATCAGACTGTAACATTGTAACTTTGTAGAGGAGTCCAGAGATCAGACTGTAACATTTTAACTTTGTAGGAGGAGCCCAGAGATCAGACTGTAACATTGTAACTTTGTAGAGGAGCCCAGAGATCAGACTGTAACATTGTAACTTTGTAGGGGAGTCCAGAGATCAGACTGTAACATTGTAACTTTGTAGAAGGAGCCCAGAGATCAGACTGTAACATTGTAACTTTGTAGAGGGAGTCCAGAGATCAGACTGTAACATTGTAACTTTGTAGGGGGAGCCCAGAGATCAGACTGTAACATTGTAACTTTGTAGAGGAGCCCAGAGATCAGACTGTAACATTGTAACTTTGTAGAGGGGAGCCCAGAGATCAGACTGTAACATTGTAACTTTGTAGAGGGGAGCCCAGAGATCAGACTGTAACATTGTAACTTTGTAGGGGGAGCCCAGAGATCAGACTGTAACATTGTAACTTTGTAGAGGAGCCCAGAGATCAGACTGTAACATTGTAACATTGTAGAGGGGAGCCCAGAGATCAGACTGTAACATTGTAACTTTGTAGGGGGAGTCCAGAGATCAGACTGTAACATTGTAACTTTGTAGAGGGGAGCCCAGAGATCAGACTGTAACATTGTAACTTTGTAGGGGGAGTCCAGAGATCAGACTGTAACATTGTAACTTTGTAGAGGGGAGTCCAGAGATCAGACTGTAACATTGTAACTTTGTAGAGGAGTCTAGAGATCAGACTGTAACATTGTAACTTTGTAGGGGGAGTCCAGAGATCAGACTGTAACATTGTAACTTTGTAGAGGAGTCTAGAGATCAGACTGTAACATTGTAACTTTGTAGGGGGAGTCCAGAGATCAGACTGTAACATTGTAACTTTGTAGAGGGGTGCCCAGAGATCAGACTGTAACATTGTAACTTTGTAGAGGGGAGTCCAGAGATCAGACTGTAACATTGTAACTTTGTAGAGGGGAGTCCAGAGATCAGACTGTAACATTGTAACTTTGTAGGAGGAGTCCAGAGATCAGACTGTAACATTGTAACTTTGTAGAGGAGCCCAGAGATCAGACTGTAACATTGTAACTTTGTAGAGGGGAGTCCAGAGATCAGACTGTAACATTGTAACTTTGTAGAGGAGCCCAGAGATCAGACTGTAACATTGTAACTTTGTAGAGGGGAGCCCAGAGATCAGACTGTAACATTGTAACTTTGTAGAGGAGCCCAGAGATCAGACTGTAACATTGTAACTTTGTAGAGGGGAGCCCAGAGATCAGACTGTAACATTGTAACTTTGTAGAGGGGAGCCCAGAGATCAGACTGTAACATTGTAACTTTGTAGGGGGAGTCCAGAGATCAGACTGTAACATTGTAACTTTGTAGAGGGGAGTCCAGAGATCAGACTGTAACATTGTAACTTTGTAGAGGAGTCTAGAGATCAGACTGTAACATTGTAACTTTGTAGGGGGAGTCCAGAGATCAGACTGTAACATTGTAACTTTGTAGAGGAGTCTAGAGATCAGACTGTAACATTGTAACTTTGTAGAGGGGAGTCCAGAGATCAGACTGTAACATTGTAACTTTGTAGAGGGGAGCCCAGAGATCAGACTGTAACATTGTAACTTTGTAGGAGGAGTCCAGAGATCAGACTGTAACATTGTAACTTTGTAGAGAGGAGTCCAGAGATCAGACTGTAACATTGTAACTTTGTAGAGAGGAGTCCAGAGATCACACTGTAACATTGTAACTTTGTAGAGGGGAGCCCAGAGATCAGACTGTAACATTGTAACTTTGTAGGGGGAGTCCAGAGATCAGACTGTAACATTGTAACTTTGTAGGAGGAGTCCAGAGATCAGACTGTAACATTGTAACTTTGTAGAGGGGAGCCCAGAGATCAGACTGTAACATTGTAACTTTGTAGGAGGAGTCCAGAGATCAGACTGTAACATTGTAACTTTGTAGAGGGGAGCCCAGAGATCAGACTGTAACATTGTAACTTTGTAGGGGGAGTCCAGAGATCAGACTGTAACATTGTAACTTTGTAGAGGGGAGCCCAGAGATCAGACTGTAACATTGTAACTTTGTAGGGGGAGTCCAGAGATCAGACTGTAACATTGTAACTTTGTAGAGGGGAGTCCAGAGATCAGACTGTAACATTGTAACTTTGTAGAGGAGTCTAGAGATCAGACTGTAACATTGTAACTTTGTAGGGGGAGTCCAGAGATCAGACTGTAACATTGTAACTTTGTAGAGGAGTCTAGAGATCAGACTGTAACATTGTAACTTTGTAGGGGGAGTCCAGAGATCAGACTGTAACATTGTAACTTTGTAGAGGGGTGCCCAGAGATCAGACTGTAACATTGTAACTTTGTAGAGGGGAGTCCAGAGATCAGACTGTAACATTGTAACTTTGTAGAGGGGAGTCCAGAGATCAGACTGTAACATTGTAACTTTGTAGGAGGAGTCCAGAGATCAGACTGTAACATTGTAACTTTGTAGAGGAGCCCAGAGATCAGACTGTAACATTGTAACTTTGTAGAGGGGAGCCCAGAGATCAGACTGTAACATTGTAACTTTGTAGAGGGAGCCCAGAGATCAGACTGTAACATTGTAACTTTGTAGAGGAGTCTAGAGATCAGACTGTAACATTGTAACTTTGTAGGGGGAGTCCAGAGATCAGACTGTAACATTGTAACTTTGTAGAGGAGTCTAGAGATCAGACTGTAACATTGTAACTTTGTAGGGGGAGTCCAGAGATCAGACTGTAACATTGTAACTTTGTAGAGGGGTGCCCAGAGATCAGACTGTAACATTGTAACTTTGTAGAGGGGAGTCCAGAGATCAGACTGTAACATTGTAACTTTGTAGAGGGGAGTCCAGAGATCAGACTGTAACATTGTAACTTTGTAGGGGGAGCCCAGAGATCAGACTGTAACATTGTAACTTTGTAGAGGGGAGTCCAGAGATCAGACTGTAACATTGTAACTTTGTAGAGGGGAGTCCAGAGATCAGACTGTAACATTGTAACTTTGTAGGGGGAGTCCAGAGATCAGACTGTAACATTGTAACTTTGTAGAGGGGAGTCCAGAGATCAGACTGTAACATTGTAACTTTGTAGGAGGAGCCCAGAGATCAGACTGTAACATTGTAACTTTGTAGAGGAGCCCAGAGATCAGACTGTAACATTGTAACTTTGTAGGAGGAGCCCAGAGATCAGACTGTAACATTGTAACTTTGTAGAGGGAGTCCAGAGATCAGACTGTAACATTGTAACTTTGTAGAGGGGAGCCCAGAGATCAGACTGTAACATTGTAACTTTGTAGGGGGAGTCCAGAGATCAGACTTTAACATTGTAACTTTGTAGAGGAGCCCAGAGATCAGACTGTAACATTGTAACTTTGTAGAGGGAGTCCAGAGATCAGACTGTAACATTGTAACTTTGTAGAGGAGCCCAGAGATCAGACTGTAACATTGTAACTTTGTAGGGGGAGCCCAGAGATCAGACTGTAACATTGTAACTTTGTAGAGGAGCCCAGAGATCAGACTGTAACATTGTAACTTTGTAGGAGGAGTGCAGAGATCAGACTGTAACATTGTAACTTTGTAGGGGGAGCCCAGAGATCAGACTGTAACATTGTAACTTTGTAGGAGGAGTCCAGAGATCAGACTGTAACATTGTAACTTTGTAGAGGAGTCCAGAGATCAGACTGTAACATTGTAACTTTGTAGGGGGAGCCCAGAGATCAGACTGTAACATTGTAACTTTGTAGAGGGAGCCCAGAGATCAGACTGTAACATTGTAACTTTGTAGGAGGAGTCCAGAGATCAGACTGTAACATTGTAACTTTGTAGGGGGAGCCCAGAGATCAGACTGTAACATTGTAACTTTGTAGAGGGGAGTCCAGAGATCAGACTGTAACATTGTAACTTTGTAGGAGGAGTCCAGAGATCAGACTGTAACATTGTAACTTTGTAGGGGAGTCCAGAGATCAGACTGTAACATTGTAACTTTGTAGAGGAGCCCAGAGATCAGACTGTAACATTGTAACTTTGTAGAGGAGCCCAGAGATCAGACTGTAACATTGTAACTTTGTAGAGGGAGCCCAGAGATCAGACTGTAACATTGTAACTTTGTAGGAGGAGCCCAGAGATCAGACTGTAACATTGTAACTTTGTAGGAGGAGTCCAGAGATCAGACTGTAACATTGTAACTTTGTAGAGGAGCCCAGAGATCAGACTGTAACATTGTAACTTTGTAGAGGGGAGTCCAGAGATCAGACTGTAACATTGTAACTTTGTAGAGGGAGCCCAGAGATCAGACTGTAACATTGTAACTTTGTAGAGGGAGTCCAGAGATCAGACTGTAACATTGTAACTTTGTAGGAGGAGCCCAGAGATCAGACTGTAATATTGTAACTTTGTAGGAGGAGTCCAGAGATCAGACTGTAACATTGTAACTTTGTAGGAGGAGCCCAGAGATCAGACTGTAACATTGTAACTTTGTAGGAGGAGCCCAGAGATCAGACTGTAACATTGTAACTTTGTAGAGGGGAGTCCAGAGATCAGACTGTAACATTGTAACTTTGTAGAGGAGTCCAGAGATCAGACTGTAACATTGTAACTTTGTAGAGGGGAGTCCAGAGATCAGACTGTAACATTGTAACTTTGTAGGGGGAGTCCAGAGATCAGGACTGTAACTTTGTAGAGGAGTCCAGAGATCAGACTGTAACATTGTAACTTTGTAGGGGGAGCCCAGAGATCAGACTGTAACATTGTAACTTTGTAGAGAGAGTCCAGAGATCAGACTGTAACATTGTAACTTTGTAGAGGAGCCCAGAGATCAGACTGTAACATTGTAACTTTGTAGGGGGAGCCCAGAGATCAGACTGTAACATTGTAACTTTGTAGAGGAGTCCAGAGATCAGACTGTAACATTTTAACTTTGTAGGAGGAGCCCAGAGATCAGACTGTAACATTGTAACTTTGTAGAGGAGCCCAGAGATCAGACTGTAACATTGTAACTTTGTAGGGGAGTCCAGAGATCAGACTGTAACATTGTAACTTTGTAGAAGGAGCCCAGAGATCAGACTGTAACATTGTAACTTTGTAGAGGGAGTCCAGAGATCAGACTGTAACATTGTAACTTTGTAGGGGGAGCCCAGAGATCAGACTGTAACATTGTAACTTTGTAGAGGAGCCCAGAGATCAGACTGTAACATTGTAACTTTGTAGAGGGGAGCCCAGAGATCAGACTGTAACATTGTAACTTTGTAGAGGGGAGCCCAGAGATCAGACTGTAACATTGTAACTTTGTAGGGGGAGCCCAGAGATCAGACTGTAACATTGTAACTTTGTAGAGGAGCCCAGAGATCAGACTGTAACATTGTAACATTGTAGAGGGGAGCCCAGAGATCAGACTGTAACATTGTAACTTTGTAGAGGGAGTCCAGAGATCAGACTGTAACATTGTAACTTTGTAGAGGGAGTCCAGAGATCAAACTGTAACATTGTAACTTTGTAGAGGGAGTCCAGAGATCAGACTGTAACATTGTAACTTTGTAGAGGAGCCCAGAGATCAGACTGTAACATTGTAACTTCTCTTCCGAGGCGCCCTTTCTGTCTATGGACACAGATTGGGTGGCTCAGCACTGCCCCCTGCTCCCTCATCACAGCACTTGATTGACAGAAGCCAATGGCTCCCGCAGCTATCAAAATGCCCACTGAGGATGGAGACAGTGGTGAGAGCCACTGTTCTCTTCCCCGATGCTGGATCGGGCTCAGGTAAGTATAAGTGGGGGGTCTGTAGGGGATCCTGTAGAAAAGGAGGTTTGTTACCTTAAAGCAGGGGTTTTAAACTGGTGGCCCTCCAGCTGTTGCGAAACTACAAGTCCCATGAGGCACTGCAAGGCTGACAGTTACAAGCATGACTCCCACAGGCAGAGGAATGATAGGACTTGTAGGTTCGCAACAGCTATAGGGCCGCCAGTTTGAGACCCCTTCCTTAAAGCATAGAATGCATTAACTGCTTAGATTTAGATATATACGGCGGCAAGGTGGTCCTGCTGTGCCAGATCATGTACTAGGTACGCTATTCTGCACTTCCCGGTAGAAAGTGTGTGCGCCACCGGCGACCCGGCCGTGCTATGATTAAACACAGCAGATGCCGATCTGCGGGTGCCGGCCAACAGATCACCACCGGCACCAACCGATCCTTAGAGAAACAGACTTGTAAACAAGGCAGAGCTCTCTCCTCTCAGCAGGGACATAGTTGCCAACAGTCCCGATTTTCCCGGGACAATCCCGATTTTGGGACCCTCATCCCGATTTAATCTTGTCCCGAGTGTTTTCCCCGAATTTTTGGGTTTGTCCCGAGAAAATCGTGAGTGTTTTTGTCAAAAAAAGGCAACGGCTCCACAGAAATGGCTGCCGTCGCCTCCACGAGTCAGTCACAGAGTTGTCTCCCCTTGTGTTCAGTGCAGGGGAGAGGGGCAGCCAATCGGCTTCTCTCTTCAGTGTACAAATTGAAAATTCTATTGTACACTGAAGCCTATTGGCTGCAGGGATTGGCAACCTCTCCCCGCTCTCCACTGAACACAAGGAAGACGTGATCAGCCTCCACCCACCACCGCCGTCACCCTCCGCCCCCGTGTGTCCGACGAGCGGGGACACCGTGGGAGCGGCGGGGCTCGGGGAACGGTGGGAGTGACGGGAGGGAAGAGGGGAGGCTTCACCTGGCTGTTCAAGAGTTCTCTGACTGAGCCGTGACGTAGTTGTGGCCTGTCAGTGTAGTGGGGGAGAGGAGTAATAAGGGGAGGGGGTGTACTCAGTGTATGGGCAGGGGCACTGATATTGTTCTCCGTATATGGGAGGCTTGGAGCTTTCCCTGCAATACTCTTCTCATAGGCTGAGGCCCAGCATGGAAGGACCGGGGCTCCACTGGCTGGGGACATTGATGGTCCTGGCTCCCTTCTTGCACCCCATGTCACCACCATACCTGCACCCCCTCCCCCCTTGTCACCACCATACCTGCACCCCCCTCCCCCCATGTTACTACCATACCTGATTCCCCCCCTCCCCCTGTGTCACCTCCATACCTGCACCCCCTCTGCCCCCGTGTCACCACCATACCTGCACCCCCCTCCCCCCATGTCACCACCATACCTGCTTCCCCCTCCCCCCGTGTCACCACCATACCTGCACCCCCCTCTCCCCCGTGTCACTACCATACCTGTTTTCCCCCTCCCCGTGTCACCACCATACCTGCTTCCCCCTCACCACCGTGTCACCACCATACCTGCACCCCCCTCTCCCCCGTGTCACCACCATACCTGCTTCTCCCTCACCACCGTGTCACCACCATACCTGCACCCCCCTCTCCCCCGTGTTACCACCATACCTGTTTCCCCCCGTGTCACCACCGTACCTGCTTCCCCCCTCCCCGTGTCACCATCATACCTGCACCCCCCTCTCCCCGTGTCACCACCATACCTGCACCCCCCTCTCCCCCGTGTCACCACCATACCTGCTTCCCCCCTCCCCCCATGTCACCACCATATCTGCTTCCCCCCTCCCCCCCGTGTCACCACCATATCTGCTTCCCCCCTCTCCCCCCGTGTCACCACCATACCTGCTTCCCCCCTCCCCCCATGTCACCACCATATCTGCTTCCCCCTTCCCCCCGTGTCACCACCATACTTGCACCCCCCTCTCCCCCGTGTCACCACCATACCTGCTTCCCCCCTCTCCCCCCCCCCCCGTGTCACCACCATACCTGCTTCCCCCCCTCCCCCCATGTCACCACCATATCTGCTTCCCCCCTCCCCCCCGTGTCACCACCATATCTGCTTCCCCCCTCTCCCCCCCGTGTCACCACCATACCTGCTTCCCCCCTCCCCCCATGTCACCACCATATCTGCTTCCCCCTTCCCCCCGTGTCACCACCATACTTGCACCCCCCTCTCCCCCGTGTCACCACCATATCTGCTTCCCCCCTCTCCCCCCCCCCGTGTCACCACCATACCTGCTTCCCCCTCCCCCCATGTCACCACCATACCTGCTTCTCCCTCCCCCGTGTCACCACCATACCTGCTTCCCCCTCCCCACTGTGTCACCACCATACCTGCTTCCCCCTCACCACCGTGTCACCACCATACCTGCACCCCCCTCTCCCCCGTGTCACCACCATACCTGCTTCCCCCTCACCACCGTGTCACCACCATACCTGCACCCCCCTCTCCCCCGTGTTACCACCATACCTGTTTCCCCCCGTGTCACCACCGTACCTGCTTCCCCCCTCCCCAGTGTCACCATCATACCTGCACCCCCCTCTCCCCCGTGTCACCACCATACCTGCACCCCCCTCTCCCCCGTGTCACCACCATACCTGCTTCCCCCCTCCCCCCGTGTCACCACCATATCTGCTTCCCCCCCTCCCCCCGTGTCACCACCATATCTGCTTCCCCCCTCTCCCCCCGTGTCACCACCATACCTGCTTCCCCCTCCCCCCATGTCACCACCATACCTGCTTCCCCCTTCCCCCCGTGTCACCACCATATTTGCACCCCCCCCCTCCCCCGTGTCACCACCATACCTGCTTCCCCCCTCCCCCTGTGTCACCACCATACCTGCTTCCCCCTCCCCCGTGTAACCACCATATCTGCTTCCCCCCTCTCCCCCCGCCCGTGTCACCACCATACCTGCTTCCCCCCTTCCCCCATGTCACCACCATACCTGCTTCTCCCCTCCCCCCGTGTCACCACCATACCTGCTTCCCCCTCCCCACTGTGTCACCACCATACTTGCACCCCCCTCTCCCCCGTGTCACCACCATACCTGCTTCCCCCCTCCCCCTGTGTCACCACCATACCTGCTTCCCCCCTCCCCCCGTGTAACCACCATATCTGCTTCCCCCCTCTCCCCCCCCGTGTCACCACAATACCTGCTTCCCCCTCCCCCCATGTCACCACCATACCTGCTTCCCCCCTCCCCCCGTGTCACCACCATACCTGCTTCCCCCTCCCCACTGTGTCACCACCATAATCTGCAACCGCCTCCCCCCCATATCACCACCATACCTGCAGCCCCCTCCCCCATGTCATCACCATACCTGTTCCCCCCATGTCGCCACTATACCTGCACCCCCTCCCCCCATATCACCACCATACCTGCAGCCCCTCCCCCCATGTCACCACTATACCTGCCTCCCTCCCCCATGTCATCACCATACCTGTTCCCCCTCATGTCACCACCATACCTGCACCCCCTCCCCCATGTCAACACCATGCCTGCACCCGCCTCCCCCCCATGACAACACCATGCCTGCATCCCCCTCCCCCCATGCCTGCACCCCCTCCTCCAAGTCATCACCATGCCTGCAACCCCTCCGGCCTAGTCACCACCATGCCTGCACCCCCTCCAGCATAGTCACCACCATGCCTGCATCCCCCAGGTCACCATCATGCCTGCACCCTCAAATCACCACCCTGTCTCCACCCTTCCCCAAGTCAGCCTGTAACACCCCAAGTCACCATGCCTCCACCCACACACCTCTCTCCCCTTGTCACCACTCTTGAGGAGATGTAGCTAGACTGTAGCCAACACTCCATCTGCAGCCAACACTCCGCTGGGGGCACTGATTTGAGGCACTCAAATCCAATGTCTTTCTTCTTGTCACTCTTCCATAAAGGGCAGATTTGTGGAGAACACGACTAATATTTGTCCTGTGGACAGATTCTCCCACCTGAGCTGTGGATCTCTGCAGCTCCTCCAGAGTTACCATGGACCTCTTGGCTCTTCTCTGATGAATGCTCTCCTTGCCCGGCCGGTCAGTTTAGGTGGACGGCCATGTCTTGGTAGGTTTGCAGTTGTGCCATACTCTTTCCATTTTCGGATGATGGATTGAACAGAGCTCCGTGAGATGTTCAAAGCTTGGGATATTTTTCTATAACCTAACCCTGCTTTATACTTCTCCACAATGTTATCCCTGACCTGTCTGGTGTGTTCCTTGGCTTTCGTGATACTGTTTGTTCACTAAGGTTCTCTAACAAATCCTCTGAGGGCTTCACAGAACAGCTGTATTTATACTGAGATTAAATTACACACAGGTGGACTCTATTTACTAATTAGGTGACTTCTGAAGGCAATTGGTTCCACTAGATTTTAGTTAGGGGGTATCGGAGTACAGGGGGGCTGAATACAAATGCCCCCACACTTTTCACATATTTATTTGTAAAAAATGTTGAACACCATTTATCATTTTCCTTCCACTTCACAATTACAGTGGGGCAAAAAAGTATTTAGTCACCACCAATTGTGCAAGTTCTCCCACTTAAAAAGATGAGAGAGGCCTGTAATTGTCATCATAGGTATACCTCAACTATGAGAGACAAAATGTGGAAACAAATCCATACAATCACATTGTCTGATTTGGAAAGAATTTATTTGCAAATTATGGTGGAAAATAAGTATTTTGTCAATATCAAAAGTTCATCTCAATACTTTGTTATATATCCTTTGTTGGCAATGACAGAGGTCAAAGGTTTTCTGTAAGTCTTCACAAGGTTGTCACACACTGTTGCTGGTATGTTGGCCCATTCCTCCATGCAGATCTCCTCTAGAGCAGTGATGTTTCGGGGCTGTCGCTGGGCAACATGGACTTTCAACTCCCTCCAAAGGTTTTCTATGGGGTTGAGATCTGGAGACTGGCTAGGCCACTCCAGGACCTTGAAATGCTTCTTACAAAGCCACTCCTTCGTTCCCAGGGGCGGTGTGTTTGGGTTCATTGTCATGATGAAAGACCCAGCCACGTTTCATCTTCAATGCCCTTGCTGATGGGAGGAGTTTTGCACTCAAAATCTCACAATATATGGCCCCATTTATTCTTTCATGTACACGGATCAGTCCTCCTGTTCCCTTTGCAGAGAAACAGCCCCAAAGCATGATGTTGCCACCCCCATGCTTCACAGTAGGTATGGTGTTCTTTGGTTGCAACTCAGCATTCTCTCTCCTTCAAACACGACAAGTTGTGTTTCTACCAAACAGTTCTACTTTGGTTTCATCTGACCATAAGACATTCTCCCAATCCTCTTCTGGATCATCCAAATGCTCTCTAGCAAACCTCACATGTACTGGCTGAAGCAGGAGGACATGTCTGGCACTGCAGGATCTGAGTCCCTGGCGGCGTAGTGTGTTACAGATGGTAGCCTTTGTTACGTTGGTCCCAGCTCTCTGCAGGTCATTCACTAGGTACCCCCATGTGGTTCTGGGATTTTTGCTCACCGTTCTTCTGATCATTTTGACCCCACGGGGTGAGATCTTGCGTGGGGCCCCAGATCGAGGGAGATTATCAGTGGTCTTGTATGTCTTCCATTTTCTAATTATTGCTCCCACAGTTGATTTCTTCACACCAAGCTGCTTACCTATTGCAGATTCAGTCTTCCCAGCCTGGTGCAGGTCTACAATTTTGTTTCTGGTGTCCTTCGACAGCTCTTTGGTCTTCACCATAGTGGAGTTTGGAGTGTGACTGTTTGAGGTTGTGGACAGGTGTCTTTTATACCGATAACAAGTTCAAACAGGTGCCATTAATACAGGTAATGAGTGGAGGAGAGAGGAGCCTCTTAAAGAAGAAGATACAGGTCTGTGAGAGCCAGAAATACTTATTTTCCACCATAATTTGCAAATAAATTATTTCAAAAATCAGACAATGTGATTGTCCGGATTTGTTTCCACATTTTGTCTCTCATAGTTGAGGTATACCTATGATGACAATTACAGGCCTCTCTCATCTTTTTAAGTGGGAGAACTTGCACAATTGGTGGCTGACTAAATACTTTTTTGCCCCACTGTATGTGCCACTTTGTGTTGGTCTATCACATAAAATCCCAATAAAATACGTTTACGTTTTTGGTTGTATTTTTGGAAAATGTCAAGGGGTATGAATACTTTTTCAAGGCCTGTAAGTCACTGATCAACGTCATTACTAGTATAAAAATTTTTTTCGGAAGTATATAAACTGGAAAGTTTCCAGGTATGGAGACCGGCTGGTATTTGTAATATTTCCCAATTATATAACCAAAATATATTAAAATCCTTCATGGACCTGCAAGCAGAATTGAACCTACCCGGGCAACAATTCTATAAACACCTCCAATTGAGACACGCCCTCCAGACCCAGGGCCCTGTATCTACACTCTCACTTTGGAGTCATTCCCTGATAAGGGACATTTTTTTTTATGGACAGGAGAAAAAGGGCCTGATATCTCATATCTATTCAAGCTTTACTATCATCCACACAAGAACCAGCAGCCCTACCCGAGTAGAAGGGGCTGGACAGGTCCTGGCTCTCCCCACGTATTCCCACCAAAAAACGATGGGTAGGACAGGTTAACTACATCCTTGTCAGGGAGCACTTAACATATCAGCATAGAAATGCAACTCGTAAATTTTATTCCATATGGCAAGCCTGGTTGGAAACCCCAGGGCTGGCACCCCGGCAACTGGTCCTACATCGATTGCTACAGGTATAAAAGGAGTAAATGGTTATGTGGAAGGCTTATTTTGACTTTTAGGAAGGGAGCAAGGTCCATGCTCTACTATTATTGTACTTGACCAGGGAAATTCAACCTCTGCACACACCCTCTGACCATAGAGGGGGAGATTGCCCAAGAGCTGGTAGAATATGGGCGACCTTGTTCACTCTTGGGCCCCGCTGGCCCTTGGTTCTGCTGTGTTGGGTCGGCAGGTTAGACCCTGCCCACTCGACACAGATCCCTTTTCTTTTAAAGACACGTCATTATACTTCATGTTGTGCCATGGTTTTATTCTCTTTACTTGCATTTTGCATGACCTTTGGATGTAAAAACTGCTTTCCTTTTCTTTTCCTTTTTGTTATGGAACCTGTGATTTATTACAAATGGCACAATAAAACTTCTTTTGATTTAAAAAAACAAAAAAAAAAACAAAAAACAAATTCCAGTATATATCTTATAGTTTGTAGATGCTATAACTTTTGCGCAAAAAAATTTATATACGCTTATTGGGATTTTTTGACCAAAAATATGTAGAACACATATTGGCCTACATTTATAAAGAAATTTGATTGTTAATTTTTTTTTTTATAATTTTTTTATTGGATATGTTTTATAGCAGAAAGTAAAAAATATTGTTTTATTTTCAGAATTCTTGGTATCTTTTGTTTCAAACCAGTGGTGGCTGGTGCTCAATATTCCTATATATTCTCAATATACCCAGCCCGCCGGCCAACGCCCCCCCCCCCCCCGGTCAGCCAACCACCCCCAGCGCTCAATCGATCACCGCTCCTCCACGCCGTCGCTCGATCAATTGCTGCTTCCCTCATCCACTGCCTGCCAGCCCCGCACTTACCCCATCTTGGTCGCGTCTTCTGCGCCTTTCCCCCTGCATCTCCTATTGAGTCCCGGTGGTCGCTTCTCCTCCCGGCCAATCAGGTCTTAGGACTCGTGGCCAATCAGGTCTTAGGACTCGTGGCCAAACAGGTCTTAGGACTCGTGGCCAATCAGGTCTTAGGACTCGTGGTCAATCAGGTCTTAGGACTCGTGGCCAATCAGGTCTTAGGACTCGTGGTGGCCAATCAGGTCTTAGGACTCGTGGTGGCCAATCAGGTCTTAGGACTCGTGGTGGCCAATCAGGTCTTAGGACTCGTGGCCAATCAGGTCTTAGGATTTCTGGCCAATCAGCTCTCAGGACCTGCTTCCTGATTGGCAAGGAGGAGAAACAGGAAGACATTAGTGAGTATTAATTCGTCAAATTATAAGATGTCACACAACTGGGTGGGCTTGGGGCGCAGAGCACTACACCCCGAGCCCACCTTTTCTGAAGCCAATTAGAGCCTCAGGCTCTAATCATGTGCTTAATAAAAAAAAAATCCCCATTGAAATCCATGCATTCGGCGCCCTGTATGTAGATTAGGGGCCGGGCACATGGGTTAGGGGGGCGGCGCCCTGCACCCATATGAACGACCACCACTGTTTATAAAATTAAAGACGCAGAGGTGATCAAATACCACCAAAAGAAATCTCTATTTGTGGGGAAAAAAAAAACACATAAATTTAATATATGTACAATGCTGCATGACCCGCGCAAGTGTAAGTGAAAATAACGCAGTGTCGTCTCAACAAAAACGGTCTGGTCATGAAGGGGGGTAAACCTTTTCCGGAGGGCAAGTGGTTAAAGAAGATGCACACAAAGCTCACATTTATATTTATTCCTTGCATTGATGTCCTCAGTATAACATACAGTACAAAGGATAAAAACGCATCTAAGGTAAACGTGGAAAAACGAAAGACGTTTCCCATAACAGATCACA
Source organism: Lithobates clamitans (assembly GCA_037952925.1). NCBI lineage: Eukaryota > Metazoa > Chordata > Amphibia > Anura > Ranidae > Lithobates > Lithobates clamitans. The sequence goes on from JBBGZY010001108.1 coordinate 153,100, forward strand.
GTGTGCCGTTTTCTCATAGCGGAGAATGGGATTGTTCCAGGATAACATGTCTCGTTCTCTCTATGACCCCCCTGGTGGCGTCCAACAAGCAGGAGGACCAGGAATCGCAAGCAAAACCCAGCAGGCAATATATCCCCAGCACATCTTCTGGTTCAATTCTCTAAAAACCGGAGTCCAGGAAAAGAGCTGAATTCTTCCCAAATATACGAAGAACTATTAGCATGTTCCCCACTATACCAGTCATTTTTCTGGCTACGCATGATCTGCAGATTATCTGGCCACCTGATATAAACCCGATGCCAGCTAAAGGAAACAATAACCTTTTCTGTGCAACAACCACCTCTGGAGGTGTCATTCCCTCCAACAGTCAGCCACAGGTGGAGAAATTTAAAAAAATAAGGATTTGTGTGCGCCCGCTCCCCCTCCTCCTCAGAATGACACCGCAGGGCAGGTATGAGCCTGGAAAAAGAACCTTCCCACAATGCACTGGGAATATGCGCTGTGGGGGGGGGGGGGGTGTTAGGTGTGGCGTCTTGGCTCTCCTCCTCAGAGAGGGCAGGGCTGTGTTAGAACTCCCATTATCTCAGTCATAGTGCAGGCTCTTGAATGATCCTCCGAACCGCTTCCGGTCTGAGTATCCTGGAATCTGCAGATGAGAAAAGAAGAATTTTAGGGGGTTAAAAATGACGACTATGAAGTCCTGTCTATGTGTTCATTTAATGCAATAAGAAGGGTCAGTCCACCCAAAACTGAAATATGTTAGTGTTTGGCAGATGCTGAAGAGATAAAGTTCTTCTCCAGCCAAGCACCTCCTCCCCCCAAACCAGGTGAGGATAAAAAAAAGATTATCAGTTCTTGCTGCAGCACGCACCCTCTGCCTGAGGCTGTCCCCCGCACACCCATCTTTGTGTGATCCAGTGCCGGCCCCCTTCTGGGCTGACCGACACCCAGCAACATGCAACCCACTTCCTGTGAGTGTGGGGCGTCAAGGACCCGCCTTGTAGGGGGGCGTCACACATGATGTACAATTATGCAGAAAATGGTGATGACATCATCACATCACCAACACTCTCTGCATCCCTGAGAACCACCCAGTGCCAGAGAAGAGGGGGAGGGGGTCCTGTACATCATTGCGACCGGCCCGGAGACTTCTACGGAACTCGTAAAGTGCCAGAGGTCCCAGGATGATAGATTACAGTCTATAGACAGATAGATAAAAAGAGAGAGATAGATATTAGATAGATACGTTGTAGATAAATAGTATCAAATAGATACACAGATTAGAGTCAACAGACCGATAGAAAGAGATAGCTAGATAGCGAATATCAGATAAAAAGATATAGATATGGATCGATAGAGAAGATGAGATTAGATAGACACAGACATAGATAATATTAAATAGATTCATTTGATTAGGAAAATTAGAATGATTAAAATAGATAGACATAGACACAGATAGTATTAAATTGATCATTTAGATTAGGAAAATTAGAATGAATACATAGATCGATCGATAGATATATAGATAGATGCACAAATACGGTGCCTTGAAAAAGTATTCATACCCCTTGAAGTTTCCCACATTTTGTCATGTTACAACCAAAAACATAAATGTATTTTATTGGGATTTTATGTGATAGACCAACACAAAGTGGCACATAATTGTGAAGTGGAAGGAAAATGATAAATGATACAAATAAATATGTGAAAAGTGTGGGGGGGACATTTGTATGGCGCCCCCGGCGGAGTCAATACTTTATAGAACCCCCTTTCTCTGCAATTACAGCTGCAAGTCTTTTTGGGATGTCTCTACCAGCTTTGCACATCTAGAGAGGGACATTTTTGCCCATTCTTCTTCTTCTTTGCAAAATATCTCAAGCTCTGTCAGATTGGATGGAGAGCATCTGTGATCAGCAATTTTCAAGTCTTACCACAGATTCTCATGTGATTTAGGTCTGGACTGTTGACTGGGCCATTCTAACACATGAATATGCTTTGATCTAAACCATTCCATTGTAGCTCTGGCTGGATGTTTCGGGTCGTTGTCCTGCTGGAAGGTGAACCTCCGCCCCAGTCTCAAGTCTTTTGCAGACTCTACAGGTTTCTTCTAAGATTGCCCTGTATTTGTCTCCATCCATCTTCCCATCAACTCTGACCAGCTTCCCTGTCCCTGCTGAAGAAAAGCATCCCCACCACATGATGCTGCCACCACCATGTTTCACGGTGGGGATGGTGTGTTCAGGGTGATGTGCAGTGTTAGTTTCCCCCCCACATAGTATTTTGCTTTTAAGCCAAAACGTTCAGTTTTGGTCTCATCTGACCAGATCACCTTCTTCCACATGTTTGCTGTGTCCTCCACATGGCTTCTCACAAACTACAAACAGGACTTCTTATGACTTTCTTTCACCAATGTCTTTCTTCTTGTCACTCTTCCATAAAGGGCAGATTTGTGGAGAACACGACTAATAGTTGTCCTGTGGACAGATTCTCCCCCCTGAGCTGTGGATCTCTGCAGCTCCTCCAGAGTTACCATGGACCTCTTGGCTCTTCTCTGATGAATGTTCTCCTTGCCCGGCCGGTCAGTTTAGGTGGACGGCCATGTCTTGGTAGGTTTGCAGTTGTGCCATACTCTCCATTTTCAGATGATGGATTGAACAGAGCTCCGTGAGATGTTCAAAGCTTGGGAGATTTTCTTTATAACATAACCCTACTTTATACTTCTCCACAACTTTATCCCTGACCTGTCTGGTGTGTTCCTTGGCCTTCATGATGCTGTTTGTTCACTAAGGTTCTCTAACAAAGCTCTGAGGGCTTCACAGAACAGCTGTATTTATACTGAGATTAAATTACACACAGGTGGACTCTATTTACTAATTAGGTGACATTTGAAGGTAATTGGTTCCAATAGATTTTAGTTAGGGGTATCAGAGTAAAGGGGGCTGAATACAAATGCCCCCCCCCCCCCCAACACTTTTCACATATTTTTTTTTTTTAACAGAAGATTTTATTAAACAAATCAGCATTACAAAACAAAAGAGATTCAGTATAGCCATTGTGGTGATAACAATGATATTAAGATCTATCTTCAGGCGATTATTTATCAAATGTTCCAGATATGTACATCTCAGGAATTTCACTTAACAGTATTCCTACGGCATAACATTCCTATAAACCCTTAAACAATTTGACAAAGGTAGCCAATATTTAATCAAACCTAATGGGGGTGGCGAGGGGGGGGGGGGGGGAGGAGAGGGGGGGGGGAGGACAGGAGGGGGGGGAGGAGAGGAGGGGGGGGAGGAGAGGAGGGGGGGGAGGAGAGGAGGGGGGGAGACGAAGGGGGGGATGGACATAAGAAGAATAGACCTGAAATGTAGGATATCCTCTACTATATTACTTTTCACATATTTATTTGTAAAAAAACATTTATAATTTTCCTTCCACTTCACAATTATGTGCCACTTTGTGTTGGTCTATCACATAAAATCCCAATAAAATACATTTACGTTTTTGACTGTAACATGACAAAATGTGGAACATTTCAAGGGGTATGAATACTTTTTCAAGGCACTGTATAAAACATGACTGGGATCACAGCAGAGATAATAATCAGATCTGTAGAAGATATCCCTCATCACACACACACGTCCCCGTCGCCATCTGTGTCACTTTGTGAATCCTCAATGCCGGAACATTCTCCGGAACTAGCACAGGGGGGGGTGGGGGGATGGGATCCTTCTGCTCCCTCGGAGTTCTCTTCCAGACGGAAGGCGGTGTGTTTTTTTTGGCTGAAGAAAAGTGCAAACTCATCCCGAATCTGCAGGAGCTCCAACCTGCTCCTGTTTATCTCTGACACCGATCTTTCATGGGCTCCGTCTTCTCCCTGATCACAGCACAGTCCATTCCAGAGAACAGACATTTCCTGCCATATACCGGCCATACATTATACAATTTTCTTATTCAATTTCCTTTAGATTTACCTTTAACTATGTAGTACAAGGCCCTGCCTGCTCGGGAAAGGGTTTAGTATTGACCTTATATTATATGGTATAGTAAATCTAAAGAAAAATTAAATTTACAAAATTGTATAATGACTGGCCAGCCTTACACCACTCAGAGAAGTCTTTACTACACTCGGATTCTGTCCTCTCATCGGAGGAGAACGGTTGTGTGTTGTGGCAGATGTGATGGGAACACGGGCCGGGCTCAGGCTCTCTGGACTCCTTCTATAGAGGGCACACATTGCCTGACTGTTTTGGTTTTTGAGATGGTTATCACCAGAACCACCAGCTGTGTTGTCACCCAATCCCTCCCCCCTCCCCCCACGTGCCCCAACCATGACTTAGAAGTGATAAGTAAAACATCACCTCCGGGTCCTGGTATCGCTTTACCCAGAAGAAGTTAAACTCTGATCTGTACTCGATCTCCTAACATCAATGCTGACTAACCTGTGTAAAAAAAAAAAGATGTGTATACTTACCTTCAGGCCACTCCGGTCTGGTCACGTGATCCCTGATGACGTCAGATGACGAAACGCATTTGGTGGAATCAAGCATAACACGTCACTTCCGCTTTCTTGGAATGCAGTTGGAGTGCATCACGGCGTTTGCTTATGATTTTAACATTTCGCACGCTGTAGTGTGTTTCTACATGGTTTTAATCTTTTTTTTGGAATATACTGCACCATGAGAGGCTTCTTTTCTATTCCTACATGAGCCGGCACAAGTGCTTAGGAATCCAGGAACAGCGCCAGCGATATTTGCCTTCCTCTCCAAGAGCATACATCTATTCTTGCTGTCTTTGACTACCTGTAATTGGGGGTGCTGTCAGGACCTATGTAGTCCCGTATGTGTCTCCTCCACATGCGTGCTGCCGCTCTGTACCACAGCTCTACATTCATTTTCTTTTCTTTTTTTTTTCATAAAAGGAAGAAGAAAAAAAAAGCAAATGCATGCAGAGCTGTAGTACAGAGCAGGAGCCTACACACGGAAGAGACACAAACAGGACTCCTCGGGACCAGGCAGAACATAGAAAACGTGAACAAAGCAGCACAGCCAGGGGGCAGTTACATAAGGAAACTCCAAAAAATGTATAAAAAAACAAAATTCAAATGTTATTTTTCTCTTATTTAGGGAAAAAATTAATTTGTCTTTAAAAAAGGTATTGTACACTTTTATTTATTTATTGCTGTTTTAACTAGGAATTAGTGTTGTTTCATTTCCTGTGCTGTGCGTTTGCTTTACCTTGTAATGATGGGCTTACATGTTTGCAGTTTGTGGTGCCGTGGCTTATTGATTTCTCTATGTCCATGCATTCATTCACCTAGCTTGTCCCTATAGGCCAAAAGGACATGACAACTTCCTGTTCTAGGTCACACATCATCCAATGCACGTGTTGCCATCTGCTCTGTGTTGCATCACAAATGTGCGAGAGCAAACATATTAAATATCTTCCAGCTGTATCAATGAACTCTGCTGTCTGTGTCAGATCTAATTACTGTGTAGCTCTCACCTGCACCAGCACTAGAAAGACCCAGGGATTGTGGGATATGTAGTTTCTTCACAGGAAGTGTCAGTTCTCAGGCTACAGACAGAAGTCATGCATTAATGCATTAACCTGTGCCATGCCATGCCTCATGTTTAAACATATACAGAAACTTCTGACACCAGAATGTGAAGATTTACTGTACTATGGGTACAGGCCAACAAATGACACCATTAGACTACACCAGGGGTCTCCAAACTTTCTAAACAAGGGGCCTGTTCATCATCCTTCAAACTTTAGGGGGGCCGGACTGTGGGCAGAGGGAGTAGAAAATGTCCTGGTGTCATTGGGAGGAATAGTGCCCCATCGTTGATGTCAGCGGGGAGGAAATAGTGCCCCATCATCGGTGTCAGAGGGGGGGATAGTGCCCCATGATTGGTGTCAGTGGGAGGAACAGTGCCCCATTGTTAATGTCAGTGGGAGGAACTATGCTAACAGTGGAGGCAATAATGCCCCAAGGGCCAGATAAAATCAAGCAAAGGGCCGCAGTTTGGAGACCACTGGACTACACGATCAATGCACATCTTATTGTAGGTGAAAAAAACAAGGGTTTTTTTGTTGTTTTTTTTTACATACTATCACCAGTCAGTGTCCCTGATCACCACCACACCAATTATATGATGATACTGCACTGGTGACAGTATGTAAAAATGTGAAAAAAAAGGAAAAAAAATTTCTTAATTTTCTAAAAAAAAAAAAAAATAAAATGTAAAGAATTACAACTTTAACCACTTTAGCCGCGGAAGGATTTACCCCCTTAATGACCAGGCCATTTTTTGCGATACGGCACTGCGTCGGTTTAACTGACAATTGCTCGGTCAAGCGAAGTTGTACGCAAACAAAATTTATGTCCTTTTTTCCCACAAACAGAGCTTTCTTTTGGTGGTATTTGATCACTTCTGCGGTTTTTATCTTTTTCGCTATAAACAAACAAAAGAGCGACAATTTGCTATAAGAATACCAAAAAGAAAAAATGTTTCAGTTTAGGCCAATATATAATCTTCTACATATTTTTGGTAAAAAATGTTTGTTTTGTTTTTTAAAATCGCAATAAGCATATATTGATTGGTTTGCGCAAAAGTTATAACGTCTACAAAATAGGGGATAGAATTATGGCATTTTTATTTTATTTTTTTTTTGATTGGTGATCAGCCAAAGTGTTAAGTGTTCCCTGGGAGGTGTTTCTAACTGGGGGGGGGGGAGGGGACTGACTGGAGGAGGAGGAGAGATCGCTGTTCCTGATCACTAGGAACAGACAATCTCTCTCTACTTCCCTGACAGAGCGGGGATCTATCTGGGGATCTGTCCATTTACATAGACAGATCCCCATTCTGGCTCTCTGAGGAGCTCTCTGAGGAGCGATCGCGGGTAGCCCGCGGACATCACGGGCGCATGCCCCCTACAGCTCTTAAAGTGACCGCCATACAGCTACAGCGATTTGCGCAGCTGTGCCAACCTGCCGCCATAGAATGACGGCGGCTGGTTGGCAAGCAGTTATAAAAACACACCATGCCTCTTACTAAATACCTTGGACTATCTACTTTCCAAAAAAGGGGTCATTGGGGGGTATTTGTACTGTTGTGGCGCTTTCAGGCCTCAAGCAATGAGATCAGTACATCAGGATTGATCGATTTTCAGATATATACCATAGTTTTTGGACTCAATAACTTTCCTATAGACTAAATAATATACACTGATTTGGGTTGTTTTCACCAAAGAAATGTAGCAGAATACAATTTGGCCTAAATTTATGAAAAAAAAAATATTTATTTTCCATATTTTATAACAGAAACAACATTTTTGGCCTTTTTTTGTTTATTTAGCAAAAAAAATAAAAATAAAAAACAGTGGTGATTAAATACCACCAAAAGAAATCTCTATTTGTGTGAAAAAAATATGATAGAAATTTAATTTGGGTACAGTGTTGCATGACCGTGTAATTGTCATTCAAAGTGCGACAACACTGAAACCTGAAAATTGGCCGGGGCAGGAAGGGGGTAAAAGTGCACAACATTGAAGTGGTTAAAGTCCTGTAAGTTGGGAGTTGGGGCCTTCATGGATTGGACTTGTTCTCCAGCACATCACACAGATGCTTGATTGGACTGAAATCTGGAGAATTTGGAGGCCAAGTCAACACCTTGAAGACACGTTTCCATTGATGCTCACGTGCCCATTGCAGGAGCTTTTAGGCTGTGGACACGGGTCAGCATGGGCACCCTTAACCAGTCTGCGGCTACGCAGCCCCCATACACAACAAACGGCAAACAACCTTTGACACCTTTCTATCAGAACCAGCATTAACTTTAACTCTTCTATTGGATCGAACTACATGGGCCAGCCTTTGCTTCCAATGTTCATCAATGTCACTTGACCACCCATGACCCTCGTCACTGGTTGGCCGGTTTTCCTTCCTTGGACCACTTTTGGTCGGTTCTCACCACTGCAGACCGGGAACATCAAACCAGAGCTGCAGTTTTGGAGTTGCTCTGACCCAGTTGTCCAAAGCTGGCCCTTGTTAGATTTGCTCAGCAGTCATATTTGTTATGGCCGATCGTTGTAATCTGCATTTATAGCTAATCAAATGGAGATAAAACTATACCCACCGTGCTGGTGTCCCTGGAATAATATCTCTTCTCGATTACCTGAAAAACATAACGTTGACCATAAGTGGCCTCTACAGATCAAACAAGTGCAGTGTGTATGTGGACATACAAGGTACATATCTTGTGACAACCAGCTTCATACAGTAGAGCAATAAGGACCCACTCACTTAAATCTTCTAATTAAGAGGTTTTTTTTGCCCACTTTTATTAAAATAAAAGTTCCAGTTCTACACTTGGGTTTCTTTCGCAAGGGTTTTTCACCGGCCTCCTGGCGTATACTTGCAGTGCTGTTGTTCTGGCCTCAATCTTCAGGCCTTTGTCAGTCTTCTCACACAACTCTATACATGCATCTAGCAGCCCTCTGCTGCACCGGCTCCCACCTGTCTCCTGGGGGGGGGATCTATAGGAGACTGCTGGGTTATGACCTCCTCTGTGCACCAGGATGGAGTACAGAACCATAGTCACCTGTCCAACAAAAGCCCTGCACAATCCACCTGCTGGTTGTCTGTAAAACTTAGACCCAGGTTTGGGGTTTTTAACCTTCTAAAGCAGAGGCGGCTGGTGCTCAAATTTTTTTTTTTTGGTGGGGGGGCGCAAACAAACTGAAAAATTCTGAAAAAAAAACCCATCAATTGTAGCCTCACTGTGCCCATCAAATGCAGCCACTGTGCCCATCAAACGCAGCCTCTGTGCCCATCAAATGCAGCCACTGTGCCCATCAAACGCAGCCTCTGTGCCCATCAAATGCAGCCACTGTGCCCATCAAAGGCAGCCACTGCGCCCATCAAACGCAGCCACTGCGCCCATCAAACGCAGCCACTGCGCCCATCAAACGCAGCCACTGCGCCCATCAAACGCAGCCACTGCGCCCATCAAACGCAGCCACTGCGCCCATCAAACAAAGCCACTGCGCCCATCAAATGCAGCCACTGCGCCCATCAAATACAGTCACTGCGCCATCAAATACAGCCACTGCGCCCATCAAATGCAGCCACTGCGCCCATCAGATACAGCCACTTGGCCATCAAATGCAGCCCCTGTGCCCATCATAAGCAGCCACTGTGCCCATCAGATACAGCCACTGTGCCCATCATAAGCAGCCACTGTGCCCATCAAATGCAGCCACTGTGCCCATCAAATGCAGCCACTGTGCCCATCAGATACAGCCACTGTGCCCATCATAAGCAGCCACTGTGCCCATCATAAGCAGCCACTGTGCCCATCAAATGCAGCCACTGTGCCCATCAGATACAGCCACTGTGCCCATCATAAGCAGCCACTGTGCCCATCATAAGCAGCCACTGTGCCCATCAAATACAGCCACTGTGCCCAAATACAGCCACTGTGCCCATCAAATACAGCCACTGTGCCCATCAAATGCAGCCACTGTGCCCATCAAATGCAGCCACTGTGCCCATCAAATGCAGCCACTGTGCCCATCAAATGCAGCCACTGTGCCCAAATACAGCCACTGTGCCCAAATACAGCCACTTTGCCATCAAATGCAGCCCCTGTGCCCATCATATGTAGCCACTGTGCCCATCAAATGCAGCCACTGTACCCATCAATGCCCACAATGCACGGGTCGCCACTGTTCCCAAGTCTCTATGAAGCCTCCAGATGCCAGGACCCATACCAGGCTTTTCCGAACGCTAAAGGAACTCCTCTGTATAAAACAAGCACCCTGGAACCCCTCAACCTGCCTGGATGAGAAGCCTGGGTGAAGACTGCACAACCAATCAACAACAAACAGGACTGGATGAATGCATACGATCGTTAGCACATTCACTAAAAGGATCCCTGGGTTTTTTTTTTTACAGCCCAGACCTTGCCAGTATTGCAGCAGGCTTCCTGGGGGAAGGATCATATTGACATCCCGTGTAATCATCTGCTCAAAAACTCAACTCTGTTCCTGGGACAGGAATGAACTTTTGTGGCCTCTGGTGCATGATATCTGCAATGATTAACTCCTTGACACCGACAGTTTCCTCCATCCACCTCATTTGTGTGGATAGAGGAATCTGTTTCTAAAACAGAGTAGATAACCGCAGTGATCTCTAATGATGTACTCTTTGTTTTATGAGGAATTGTATTACTTTGCAAGCAATTTGGAACACTTAGATTCTATTGGAGGAAGCATCATTCTGCATCCAAAACTGAACGCAAGTATAGACTTCACATTACTTTCTACATACTGGTTACCTAGTAACAATGACGCATTTCCTCTTAGGAGGGATAAAGGTGATTCATTGTAACACACGAGGACACCAATAAGGGGATACCACCGTCCCTCCTATACAGGGCCTGGGTCCCATAAGGTTCAACAGGGAGAACTAGCCAGCATTATGGAGTAGGCAGTTCACAAGAATGGTGGTGGTGGTGAGGGGGCGCAACTACTGAAATCGATTTCCCCTGTGGTTCCCCCAGTGCAGCTGGCTTCTCCTCCTCTCCCTCCTGCCAGCTTTCAGCTACTGCAGAAGGAGCCACAGGGGGATCGGTTCTAGTAATTGCACTCCCATCCCCCTTTCAGTTTGTGAATGAGCAGGAAGCCTCTGTTACGGAGCGCTTCCTGTTCATTCATTCTGCAGTCCAGCTGAGGCTGCAGAGAAAGGGTTGGGGATCTGTGTCTTCAAGCTCTTTCTCTGTCTCAAAAGTGACCCCTGATATTTCATCTATACTATATAAATATATATAATATACAATGGGAAAAATAATTATTTGATCCACTGCAGATTTTGTAAGTTTGCCCACTTACAAAGAGTTGAAGGGTCTATCATTTTTTTTATGAGAGAGACAGAATATCAACCAAAAATCCAGAAAAAACACATGATACAAATGTTATAAATGGAGTAAAATAAGTATTTGATCCCCTACCAACCAACAATAATTCTGGCTCCCACAGACTGGCTCCAGTAGGTGCTCATGTGGTACACAGATTAGTCCTGTCAATATAAGAAGGTTCTCCTAACGACAACTCGTTATGTGTATAAAAGACACCTGTCCACAGAATCTCTTTCCTTCATTCAAACCTCCCCATCATGGGCAAGACCAAAGAGCTGTCCAAGGATGTCGGGGACAAGGATTGTAGACCTGTACAAGGCTGGAATGGGCTACAAGACCATCAGCAAGAAGCTTGGTGAGAAGGAGACAACTGTTGTTGCGATTAAATGGAAGAAATACAAAATAACCATCAATTGCCCTCGGTCTGGAGCTCCATGCAAGATTTCTCCTCATGGAGTAAGGATGAGCATGAGAAAAGTGGAGGGATCAGCCCAGAACAATATGGGAGGAGCTTTTGAATGTTCTCAAGGCAGTTGGGACCACAGTCAGCAAACAAACCATTGGTAACACAATATGCCGCCATGGACTGAAATCCTGCAGCGCCCGCAAGGTCCCCCTCCTGAAGAAGTGACATGTAGAGGACCATCTGAAGTTTGCCAATGAACATCTAAATGATTCAGATAAGGATTGGGAGAAAGTGCTGTGGTCAGATGAGACCAAAATTGAGCTCTTTGGCATTAACTTGACTCACCGTGTTTGGAGGAAGAAAAATGCCGATTATGACCCCAAGAACACCATCCCTACAGACAAGCACGGAGGTGGAAACATGATGCTTTGGGGCCGTTTCTCTGCTAAAGGTACAGACCGACTTTGCCACATTGAGGGTCCAATGGACAGGACCGTGTATTGTAAAATCTTGGATAAGAACCTTCTTCCCTCAGCCAGAACACTGAAGATGGGTCATGGATGGGACTTTCAGTATGAAAATGACCCAAAACATACCGCCAAGGCAACAAAGGAGTGGCTCAAGAAGAAGAACATTAAGGTCATGGAGTGTCCTAGTCAGTCTCCAGACCTTAATCCTATAGAAAATTTATGAAGGAAGCTGAAACTTTGAGTTGCCAAGAGACAGCCAAGAAACCTTAAGGATTTCAGAGAAGATCTGTAAAGAAGAGTGGACCAAAATCCCTCCTGAGATGTCTGCAAAACCTGGTCACCAACTACAAGAAACGTCTGACCTCTGTGCCTTCCAACAGGGGTTTCTCCACCAACTACTAAGTCAGGTTTTGCTTGGGGATCAAATACTTATTTTACTCACTAAACTTAATTTTTAACATTTTTATTGTGTTTTTTCTGGATTTTTTGGCTGATATTCTGTCTCGATCATATAAAATACACCTATGATAAAAATTATAGACCCTTCATTACTTTGTAAGTGGGCAAGCTTACACAATCTGCAGGGGATCGAATCATTATTTTTCCCCACTGTATATATATTTTGGGGGGTGGGGTGTGGGCCAGAGACAAGAGAATTTATAATTTCATACATGGCGCCAATTGGGGGTAAACCCAGTAAAGAGGCAATCTCTCGCTCATATATATGCAAATAAATTACCTTGTCGAAGAACCTGCTAAGTTTGACAGCGTTGGAGGACCCGGCGGCGAGGCCGCGTGTGTTGTTGCAGTCCTGAGGAGACAAAGATTGTGTTGATCTAAAGCACCTTCAAACCTGGAATAGGCTACACAAAACCAACCTTCCTGTATCACTTATTCTCATTTTGGACCAGATTATCTGATGAGGCTACAGACGCAAGAAGAAACATTGTATCTATAGAGGAGCAGCATTGTCACGCTAGGTTCTCTCTTTATTTGGACTACAACCCCCCCCCCAACCCCCCCTTCTGAAAAGCTCATAACATTTATTCAGATTTTTTAAAATTCACCTCACAGGAAGTGACAAGAACACTGGATTTCTGTCAGGATGAACTTTGCTTAAAAAAATAAAAAAATAACTACAGCCACCACATCTAAGGATTAGTAAGGTAAACATGTAAAGTGAAGCCTAGGGCTCCCCCTGCTGGCTGCACAGGGAAATAAATATTCACATGCTATATTTCACAGAACTACATTTATATTTCATTTTTAAGTCCTTAACCCCCATCCCGCCCCATCTATTTTAAAATGAAGGCGGGGCGGAAGCCCTGTTATTTTGAGTATACGTCATATGACATTCTCCCAGGATCGTGCCCCACAGGCCACGCTCCCGCTCGATCTGTCACCCTATGTGATTGATGACAGTGATCACAGGTAATTACGTGGTACAGACAAGACCAATCACAGCCCATCTATACCATGTAATTAGCAGTGGCCAATCACAGCTAATACCAATAGTAAACATTGAATGAATAGTTTTCATTCAGAAAAAATGGTTGCTTATTTAATGGTTGATTAACCACTTCAGCCCCGGAAGGTTTTACCCCCTTCCTGACCAGAGCACTTTTTACAATTCGGCACTGCGTCGCTTTAACTGCTAATTGCGCGGTCATGCAATGCTGTACCCAAACGAAATTTGCGTCCTTTTCTTCCCACAAATAGAGTCTGCAAAATACTCACTATACCTCTCATCAAATAGCTTGGGGTGTCTACTTTCCAAAATGGGGTCATTTGGGGGGGTTTTGTGCCACCTGGGCATTCCATGGCCTCCGAAACTGTGATAGGCAGTGAAGAGTAAAATCAAAAATTTACGGCCTTAGAAATCCTGAAGGCGGTGCTTGGTTTTCGGGGTCCCGTACGCGGCTAGGCTCCCAAAAAGTCCCACACATGTGGTATCCCCATACTCAGGAGAAGCAACAGAATGTATTTTGGGGTGTAATTTCACATATTCCCATGGCATGTTTGAGCAATATATCATTTAGTGACAACTTTGCGCAAAAAAAAATAAAAAAAATAAAAAATTGTCTCTTTCCCGCAACTTGTGTCACAATATAAATTATTCCATGGACTCAACATGCCTCTCAGCAAATAGCTTGGGGTGTCTACTTTCCAAAATGGGGTCATTTGGGGGGGTTTTGAACTGTCCTGGCATTTTATGCACAACATCTAGAAGCTTATGTCACACATCACCCACTCTTCTAACCACTTGAAGACAAAGCCCTTTCTGACACTTATTGTTTACATAAAAAAATAATTTTTTTTTGCAAGAAAATTACTTTGAACCCCCAAACATTATATATTTTTTTTAAAGCAAATGCCCTACAGATTAAAATGGTGGGTGTTTCATTTTTTTTTTTCACACAGTATTTGCGCAGCGATTTTTCAAACGCATTTTTTGGGGAAAAAACACACTTTTTTACATTTTAATGCACTAAAACACACTATATTGCCCAAATGTTTGATGAAATAAAAAAGATGATCTTAGGCCGAGTACATGGATACCAAACATGACATGCTTTAAAATTGCGCACAAACGTGCAGTGGCGACAAACTAAATACATTTTTAAAAGCCTTTAAAAGCCTTTACAGGTTACCACTTTAGATTTACAGAGGAGGTCTACTGCTAAACTTACTGCCCTCGATCTGACCTTCGCGGCGATACCTCACATGCATGGTGCAATTGCTGTTTACATTTGACGCCAGACCAACACTTGCGTTCACCTTAGCGCGAGAGCAGGGGGGACAGGGGTGCTTTTTTTTTTTTTTTTTTTTTTTTTCTTTATTATTATTATTTTTTTATCTTATTTTTAAACTGTTCCTTTCATTTTTTTTTTTTTAAATCATTTTTATTGTTATCTCAGGGAATGTAAATATCCCCTATGATAGCAATAGGTAGTGACAGGTACTCTTTTTTGCAAAAATTGGGGTCTATTAGACCCTAGATTTCTCCTCTGCCCTCAAAGCATCTGATCACACCAAGATCGGTGTGATAAAATGCTTTCCCAATTTCCCAATGGCGCTGTTTACATCCGGCGAAATCTACGTCATAAAATGCTCGTAGCTTCCGGTTTCTTAGGTCATAGAGATGTTTGGAGCCACTCTAGTCTCTGATCAGCTCTATGGTCAGCTGGCTGAATCACCGGCTGCATTTTCAGGTTCCCTGTTGAGACAGGAGAGCCAGAGAAAAACACGGAAGATGTTGGGGGGGGGGGGCATTCCCTCCCACTGCTTGTAAAAGCAGTCTAGAGGCTAATTAGCCACTAGGATTGCTTTTACATGAAAGCCGACCGCTGGCTGAAAAGAATGATACCAAGATGATACCTAAACCTGCAGGCATCATTCTGGTATAACCACTCAAAGTCGTGAATGGCATACCTGAAGACAAAAAAATGGTTAACAATAAAGCACAGTAAACGGTAAAGTATAAATAATTACATTCCTGAAAAGCAAACGTGATAAAACATAACAACAATAAAACATTGCAGAATAGAATACAGTAAAAAAGAGCAGAACAATAGAGAGAGAATAGAGAGAGAGAGAACAATAAAACGACAACTATTTTTATTTTATATTTTTGTATGTGTTTTTTTTTTTTTTTTTTTTTACACTTTTTTTTGTAACTAACTTTTATAACTGTAACCGGTTCCAGGTTCGGGTCTCTCAAAATGCGATGGCATCTTGGGAGACCCTGTGAAAGTGTGTCTAGTCTGTGCAATGCTGTACCCTACGCTAATACTCAACTAGTGAATGGTAGCGTTCAAAACAGTCACCAATGCAAAGACCAGGATTGTCAGGACAGGAGGGACAATAATAGCGGGTGTCACGTCTATATCCGCGCTTGCTGCAGACACAACATCTTTTTTGGGGGGTTCGTTGGGTAGGGGTACTCGGGAGGACATAAAAATGCCTCTCATGCAGCCGACTGCATTTGGTTGGGGATGTGAATGGGGGAAGTACGGGCGCTGCAGAAGCGGTGGGTTCCCAATTAGGATTGGCGAATGCAGCAGGAAGGGCACTATGGGCACGACGGGCCTGTGTTTGTCTTTTTGGTGGCAGCGGGACACTACTTGTGCTTGCCACCTCACCAGCTTGAACTGCACTTATGGGACTCGCCACGTCACCAAGTGTTACTGCAGTGCTGGTTTGACTACGACCGGGGTGTACTAGGCCGCTGGCGCTTGCCAGTTCACCAAAACGCTACAAAAAAAACTGTTAGCGATCACAGGGATCCGGCCTGACTCTGCGAACGCTGCAGTTATGCGTTTAGTGTTTTGTAAGTGACAGTGATCGATCGATACTGCACTTGGGTGGGCTGGGCCGGGCCGGGCGGAGGGGCAAAACGCAGGTGCTAGCAGGTATCTGGGCTGATCCCGCTAACACTGCGTTTTTGGGAACCCTAAACTGCTGGGGACGCTAGTATAGATTTGATCGGATCAGATATTGATCCGATCAGATACTATACCACTAAGGGAGGCATATGCTGCGTGCGTGGGTGTTCGCGGTACTGGCGCTAATCTGACGCTGCCTGGGGCGACACATATCACCGCTGGGCGATCAGGGGGCTAAACCTTTATTCGGTAATAAACGGCGGGTGCCCTGACACTATAAAAAATAAAACGAACTAACCAGCGTCAACCGTAACGTTTATACGGTGATCAGTGGTGAAAGGGTTAACTAGGGGGCCATCAAGGGGTTAAAACATTTATTAGATAGTATATGGGGGTCCCTGACGCTATAAAACGCTGACGGCGAACCTAAATATTTACGTTCCTAACTAGCGTCACCAGCGACACTAATACAGCGATCAGAAAAATGATCGCTTAGCGACACTGGTGAGGGGGGGTGATCAAGGGGTTAAAACTTTATTAGGGGGGGTTAGGGGGGTATCCTAGACCTAAAGGGGGGTAATACTCACTGCCCTAACACTAACTGTCACAAACTGACACTATGCAGTAATCAGAAAAAAAAAAAAAAAAAATACTGCTAATGTCAGTTTGTGACAGGGGGGGGGGGGGTGATTGGGGGGGGATCGGGGGGCGATCGGGGGGGGATCGGGGGTGTAAAGTATGCCTGGCATGTTCTACTGTGTGTGTGTGTGTGTTGTGCACTCACTTGTCTTCTCTCCTCGGCGCTGGAACGGAAACTGCCAGACCGAGGAGAGATGACATCACATCCTCTGCCTGTGTGAAACGACACACAGGCAGAGGAGGATTCCCATTGGCTGGGAGCGATCGCGAGGGGGGGGCCACGATCGGATGGTCTCCCCCTCGCCTCCCGACGCTCCTAGTCAAATGCCGACCGCCGATGGCACCGGGGGGGGTCCGATCGGACCCCCCGCCCGCGGGAGGCAGATCACGTACGGGTACGTGATTCTGCCTGCCCGTGCCATTCTGCCGCAGTATATATGCGGTAGGCGGTCGGCAAGTGGTTAAATACCACCAAAAGAAAGCTATATTTGTGTAAAAAAAAAAAAAAATAATCAAAATTTTATATGGGTACTGTAACGGAACATCCCACACTCCGCTTGAATGCTTCCGTCACATACCGCTTCCTCCAGTCTGAATATAGATATTAGATATTATAACCGCATATTACAACCAAGAACAAGGCAGGACTCATTTGGCTGCAAAGCTGGAACATGAACTGTTTATTTGAAAAGACACACACAGAGATAACAGACATACAGGTGTATTCAAACTTCTCATCAGTAGACTGTCCTATCAGCAGGGAGAGTTGTTGGAGGAATTCCCCCCTCCCTCCTCACAGCTAATCCACATACACATATACATCCCATAATACTTTTCTCATAAGGCAGACAGACACAATAGAACAATGGGATACAGGCACTTAACAAACATATAGCAACCCCCACCTCACCTCAAACCATCTAGCAATGGTCTCTGACGAAAGGGGGACTTTATCTTGATATATTCTTGAGATCAGACTGGGGTTCTCAGTCACCCTGTGCCCTTAATAGACACAGGGTAACTTACACATAGGAGCGGCCCCCCCCCCCCCCCCCCCCCAAAGCGACTCCCGTCACAGGTACAGCGTTGCATGGCCACGCAATTGTCATTCAAAGTGTGACAGCGCTCAAGACTGAAAATTGTCCTGGGCAGGAAGGGAGTGAAAGTGCCCGGTATTGAAGTGGTTAAAGTAGAATTTCAAGCTAATATTTAACCCCCCCCCCACTCCTAACACATATGCTGACTAACTTGTACTGTATATACTTACCTATTTTCAGCCTACTCCAGTTTGGTCGCATGTTGTCTGCGCTCTCTCCTTGCCCCTGCAGCTACCACTAGCTGCCACAGGGGAACACATGACCAGAGCGGGCTGAAAATAGGTAAGCATATACATTTTTCTTACACAGGTTAGTCGACATAGGTGTTGGGGGGGGGGAGCATTTTTAAGACTGTTTATTCGATCTGCTCTCCAAGGTGGGGTTTGGCAACCTGCCGATCACAGGTAGGTGACAGGTAGATCGCGTCTCTTTCTTGCCGACCTCTGAAACCTGGACAGGAAGGGCGGCATATACTGGAACTGATCCCCTGTATTTTCCTCCTGCAGCCACTGAAAGACGGCTTCTCCTCCTCTCGCTCCGAGCAGCCTTCAGTGGCTGCAGAGGGAAAATACAGGGGATTGGTTCCAGCATATGCTGCCCCTGCCGCCCCTCCTGTCCAGGTTGCTCTTCCTTTTCTGCTGCCTGGGCCACCTGTGTGCTCCTCTGGTTCTCCCCTCCCCTTTATTTGCGGCACTGCTGGCTTCCTCTCCTCGCCTCTCCCGCCATCTGCTGCAAAGAATGTTTCAAATCAGGATAAAGAGCAGAGAATGGGCCGGTAACATGGTCATTTACCGGCTGGCCTTGACCGGGACAAAAAATAGGCCCAGGCATTTTTGACTGAGCAGCCCATGACATATTTACCGACCCATTCCCCACTCTCCATCCTGACTGAGCCTGAGAGCTCTGGGGGGCCAGAGTGCACAGGGGAGGCAGAAAGCCGTGGAGGGCGGAAAGCAGTGGGGGGGGGGGGCGGGACGGGACACAGTGGGGTCCGGAGAGCAGCGGGGGGGGAGAGCATGGAGGGTGTAAAGCAGTGAGGGGAGGGCACAGGGGGGTCGGGAGAGAACTGGGGGGTGGAGAGCGCAGGGGTAGAGAGCACAGGAGGGGGCAGCAGAAAGAAGCTGTATGGGAGGAGCAGCTGCATATAGGAGAACCAATCTCTCCATTTTCCTCCTGCAGCCTCCGGGAGAGAGAAGAGGAGAAGCGGGCTTTAAGAGGCTGCAGGAGGAAAATGGATAGATTTATTCTTCTGTATGAGCCGCTCCTCATATCCAGGTGCATGGGGAGCCACACTCACATTCTCTCTGGACCGGCGTCTCCTCCAGCTCCTCCCTCTTCATGGTCACAGGTCAGCTGACCTGTAGTTTCACCCCCCTGGCCCAACGGCTGAATAGGCGGACAGCCAGGGAGAGGCTGAGTGACAGGCGCAGGCTCAAGAAGCAGCCCAGTTGCCTTGGGCTGCACAAAGACATGCGGCCTGGCCCACCGGGCAAGTGCCTGGTGTGCCCTATGGCCAGTCCGGGCCTGTTTACCGGCCCCTTCCTTTTCTGAATGAACACAGTGAGTGATCGTTGGTTTCAGCAGCTCCTTACCGCCAGCTGAACTTTACTGTTCTGGACAATAGTACAGAAGGTCTTTCCAGACCCTCTTCATTTACATTCAGAAAGGGTTTTACTCATGGAGTTCTCTACAACTACCCCTTGGGTGAAATGGAGTGCTGCTGGTCTCTGCTTGAGGAACAGATGACCCCTATTCGGCACTGATGCGAACAGATTGCAGACTTGATCGTCGGCTTCTCCTCATAGCCTGCTATTGGATTCCAAAAAGAGTAAGATTAACTACATAGAGTGGGAATCACTCACCAGATTCATCTCTTCGGCATTGAAATCTTCCGCCAGGAACGCAGTGCGGATCAGGACCTCGGTGCGCTTGGCCTCTGGGATCTGGTCCAGTTTAGTCCCGATGACCAGCAGGGGGATCTGGTTATCAGCAAAATTTTCCCGGTCATAGTCCCTGCGGGTGAGATGAAAATATCAACGTTCAACCACCAATTTTTTTTTTTTGGAGGTGGAGTGGTTGGAGCCTCTCTCAGGTTGTTTTATGCCATCTGGGGGGGGGGGGGGGGCTTTACTCTCTCCAACAGGAACACAGAATAAATAAAAAAGTCATTTTTAGTATTAAAACAAACAGGATGAGGAGCTCTGAGGAAGAGGGGATCTCCCCTTGAAACGCGTCAACCATCTTGAAGGTCCTCCGACTTGCTGGGAATAGTCTCGGTGACCTGGTCGCCTTTGATTTTACCAGGCACTTTGAAATGCTTTTTACCACTTGTGTGTTTGTTATACATTATTAAAGATACCACTTTGGTCATGTGCAAGGTTGGTGCGCCCACTTTTCTTTGTTTTACAGTGTCCCTATTGGGTTCATCCCCGACCTTCAGAGGACAGCAAAACCTGTGCATTCATTTGAACCACCAAAATTATGTGGTGCTAGGACACTCTCGGCTACTTAGCATCATTGGTTGGTACTATGCTCTTGGCTGTCCAAATTGGGCAGTTCGTCCTCATTCCTGGGGCCGCACATAGTCAGTGGCTGCTAGGAAAATTTTTTAGCTATATAGAGCCATTGGTTTCTAAGATGCAGTCTGCATCACAGCGTCATTCCTTTCTAGGATGCTGTTGGTTACATAGCATCATCAGTTGCTAGGACGCTGCCAGCTACATAGCATCACTGGTTCCTGGGATGCTCTTGGCTGTCCATACTAGACACTCCATTCTCAGTGCCTGTTTATGCCTGGGGCCGCAACAACTAGGACGCTGACGGCTGCACAGTATTACTGGTTGCTAGGATGCTGTCACTTGCACAGCGTCATTGGTTGGTAGGATGCTTTTGGCTGCACAGCATCATGGGTTGCAAGGTGTGCTTTTGCCTGTCCATACTGGACATTTCATCCTTTGTGAATGTTCATTTCTGGGGGGGGGGGGGGGCAGCATCAGTAGTTACTAGGACTCTGTTGACTACACCATGACATAGGTAACTGGGATGCTGTCGGTTTCAGTGTATCATATGTTGCTAAGACGCGGTTGGCTGCACAGCGTTACTGGTTGCTAGGACGCGGTTGGCTGCACAGCGTTATTGGTTGCTAGGATGCTGTTGGCTGCACAGCATTACTGGTTGCTATTGGCTGCACAGTATTACTGGTTGCTGGGACGCTGTTGGCTGCACAGTGTTACTGGTATGCTGTTGGTTGCACAGCATCATTGGTTGCTAGGGTGCTTCCAGCTGTGCAGTCCATAGTGTAGTAGTAACCAGTGACAGGTGTGTTTGTGTGTGGAGGGTGCGGGGGAGAAAGGAGTGGCACATACAAACACTTCACTAGACAGCAGCACTGCTCTAAGCACTCTGTCCTGTCTCTGTATGCCAGCTTATCTACAAAGTGATAGTAATTCTTGAATATGACGCAGTCGTAATACCACATTGTGAATGGGGTGAAAAGAAGAACTACCTGAATCTGTTGTGCATGTCAGCACTGTTTTTAAGGCTTTCATGAATAAGGCGCAGGGCCTTTGAATATGCTAATACCATCAGAAAAAAAATGGCCTATTATACGAGCTGGCTGTTTTCTCTGATGCCCGGTCCATAAGAGCTTTTATTGTCTTAAAACTCTCAATACCTCTACCGGATGGAAGGATCTACGTCATTCCCCAGTAAATCTGAAGATGAACGTCAATGATTCAGGTTTCTATTAAGTCCTTCTGCAACATATGGACTTTTCACTTCCCAAACATAATTATATCTATGAACGGATCGTGGCTCTTGCTGGTACATCGGATGACAGACATATGTATATTTCTGATGAGACGCTGCCTTCTGCATAAGGAATCATGAGGCCAGCCACATGACATTTATAAGCTTCCCATTCTGGAGCAATGTCACAATATGTGGTCTATACTCGTCTACAGTGTGTCAGTTTATCACATGTAATACGTATGTGAGGAGTTATTCATTGGGGTGGGTCAACCTTCCACCATTATCGCATGCTGGACAACAATTTACAGATAACATGGTGGAGATTTACTAAAGATTTCAAAATGTGGTGCAGCTCTGCAAAGAAACCAATCCGCTTCCAGGTTTTATTTTCAAAGCTTAACTGAACAAGCTGAAGTTAGAAGTGGATTGGCTACCATGCACAGCTGCACCAGATTCTGAGTTCTCCAGTTTTAGTAAATCTCCCCAACATGTTTGGACATCTCTAGACAGTATACAGGGTTTGGAGGAAGTCCTGTTTGTGGCCTGCTGGAGTGTGATTGATTCTGGGTGTGCATCCCTTTGCCTAGGGAGGGGTGCGTGGGTCAGGAAAGGTATTGTATCTCCTTACCTTACAGTGGCCGGAGCTGTGACTTCTTGACAGGTACCTTGCTAGTGTGCTTAGCTTGACTGCTGGTGGCACTGTGCTTTCCAGAGGGGAGGGCTGGAGTTCCAGTGTCCGCCAGCGGGTATCTCCTAGCAGCCAGCAGTAATCATTTTCCACCTGAAGGCTGCTGGGAGGGTATTTAGGTCCTCCTGCTAAATACCCTTATGCATTCCTGTACCTAGGGATGGGTGCGTGGGTCAGCAAAGGTATTTAAACTCCTTCCCTCATGGTGGCCTGTGCTGTGACTTCTTGACAGCTACTTTGCTAGAGTGCTTAGCCTGACTTGTTGTGAGGACCTGGATCACCTGCTAGCGGCACGGTGCTTCCCAGAGTAGAAGGTTGTAGTTCCAGTGTCCACCAGCAGATCCCAGTAATTAGTTTACACCTGATGCTGGCTGCTGGGAGGGTATTTAGGTTCTCCGCTAAATGCCCTTCTTGCATTCCTGTACCTAGGGATGGGTGCATGGGTAAGGAAAGGTATTTATATTTAAACCCCTTCCCTTATGGTGGCATGTGCTGTGACTTCTTGACAGCTACCTTGCTAGTATGCTTAGCCTGACTTGTTGTCAGGATCCATATCACCTGCTGGTGGCACTGGCTTTCCAGAGCAGAAGGTTGGAGTTCCGGGGTTCACCAGCGGGTGTTTCCCAGCAGCCAGCAGATCCCAGTAATCAGTTTCCACCTAATGCTGGCTGATGGGAGGGCATTTAGGTCCTCCACTACTCGCGCCCCTCGTTCTAGTGTTTTGCTTTTTGCCAAATACTGCTAGCCGTTATCCTGCCCCTGCCCTGTTGCCTTGTACCTGCTTCCGCTTTTTTCTGGTTCCAGTTTTGCTTCCCCTTCCCAACTGCTCCCTGCACGCCCAGTTTTCTCCTGCTTTTCTGTGTGTATATATTGTAAATAGTTAGTTGTTGGTTAGGCTGATTAGTTAAGTATTCTGTCACTGGGTTTTTGCATACACGGTCTGGTCTCAGTTTCCTGGGTGTAGCTACGCAGATTTAGCCTTCCCTGCTGCCAATTCCTGACTTTTGTATCAGTCTGCCGGCGTTTCCTATACCTGACTCTTCCCGTTATTGACTATCCTTGCCTGCCGATGGCCTCAACCAGAATCTGACCAATCTGCCTGTTGCCATTTATCATAGCCCAATAGCCATCAGTGGGGTGATCCCTAAGGCCACAACATGGTGGCAATTTTCAGGAAAGCAACCTGGTGGCCACAAGGGTAACCGGCCCATCGTCCCTTGCAGGGTGCTCTGGTAAAGACCAAGGTGCCATTTAGACTCTGCGCTTTAGGTGAGCCTATGTCACCTGGCAGGGGTAACGGCAGGCTTTTATTGGTTGTTAAGAAGCCACTGCTGGATAGCCAGACATCAGAGTTTAAGAACTCTCCAGCATCGATCAGAATCAGTTTTGGGTGGACTTCGGTCTGCAAACTCCGGTGTGGTCTTTTAAGTGTCATGTTGGGGGTTGGGATAGAAAATGAGATATTGCAGGTCTGGTAGGATGGGGAATACTCACCCACCGGTCACCATCACACCCGTTGGCTGTAGATCTTTGTTGAGAGACTCCAGCAGCCAGCGGTGCAGATTCTGAGATGACTTCTTGTTGGTGAGATCATGGACGAGGAGGATACCTGAAACCACATAAAGCTGAAATTTAATCTGTTTATATTTTGTCCTGAATCCTCCCTCCTCCTTGCCCAGAGCTCTGTGTATTATGCAGTCCTGTGCCCAGCGCTCTGTGTATTATGTTGTCCTGTGCCCAGCGCTCTGTGTATTATGCAGTCCTGTGCCCAGCGCTCTGTGTATTATGTAGTCCAGTGCCCAGCGCTCTGTGTATTATGTAGTCCAGTGCTCTGTGTATTATGTAGCCCAGTGCCCAGCGCTCTGTGTATTATGTTGTCTTGTGCCCAGCGCTCTGTGTATTATGTAGTCCTGTGCCCAGCGCTCTGTGTATTATGTAGTCCTGTGCCCAGCGCTCTATTATGCAGTCCTGTGCCCAGCGCTCTGTGTACTATGCAGTCCTGTGCCCAGCAATCTGTGTATTATGTAGTCCAGTGCCCAGCGCTCTGTGTATTATGTAGTCCAGTGCCCAGTGCTCTGTGTATTATGTAGCCCAGTGCCCAGCGCTCTGTGTATTATGCAGTCCTGTGCCCAGCGCTCTGTGTATTATGTTGTCCTGTGCCCAGCGCTCTGTGTATTATGTAGTCCTGTGCCCAGCGCTCTATTATGCAGTCCTGTGCCCAGTGCTCTGTGTATTATGCAGTCCTGTGCCCAGCGCTCTGTGTATTATGTAGTCCAGTGCCCAGCGCTCTGTGTATTATGTAGTCCAGTGCTCTGTGTATTATGTAGCCCAGTGCCCAGCGCTCTGTGTATTATGTTGTCTTGTGCCCAGCGCTCTGTGTATTATGTAGTCCTGTGCCCAGCGCTCTATTATGCAGTCCTGTGCCCAGCGCTCTGTGTACTATGCAGTCCTGTGCCCAGCAATCTGTGTATTATGTAGTCCAGTGCCCAGCGCTCTGTGTATTATGTAGTCCAGTGCCCAGTGCTCTGTGTATTATGTAGCCCAGTGCCCAGCGCTCTGTGTATTATGCAGTCCTGTGCCCAGCGCTCTGTGTATTATGTTGTCCTGTGCCCAGCGCTCTGTGTATTATGTAGTCCTGTGCCCAGCGCTCTATTATGCAGTCCTGTGCCCAGTGCTCTGTGTATTATGCAGTCCTGTGCCCAGCGCTCTGTGTATTATGCAGTCCTGTGCCCAGCGCTCTATTATGCAGTCCTGTGCCCAGCGCTCTCTGTATTATGCAGTCCTGTGCCCAGCGCTCTGTGTATTATGCAGTCCTGTGCCCAGCGCTCTGTGTATTATGCAGTCCTGTGCCCAGCACTCTGTGTATTATGCAGTCCTGTGCCCAGCGCTCTGTGTATTATGCAGTCCTGTGCCCAGCGCTCTGTGTATTATGCAGTCCTGTGCCCAGCGCTCTGTGTATTATGCAGTCCTGTGCCCAGCGCTCTGTGTATTATGCAGTCCTGTGCCCAGCACTCTGTGTATTATGCAGTCCTGTGCCCAGCGCTCTGTGTATTATGCAGTCCTGTGCCCAGCGCTCTGTGTATTATGCAGTCCTGTGCCCAGCGCTCTGTGTATTATGCAGTCCTGTGCCCAGCGCTCTGTGTATTATGCAGTCCTGTGCCCAGCTCTCTGTGTATTATGCAGTCCTGTGCCCAGCGCTCTGTGTATTATGCAGTCCTGTGCCCAGCGCTCTGTGTATTATGCAGTCCTGTGCCCAGCGCTCTGTGTATTATGCAGTCCTGTGCCCAGCGCTCTGTGTATTATGCAGTCCTGTGCCCAGCGCTCTGTGTATTATGTAGTCCTGTGCCCAGCGCTCTGTGTATTATGCAGTCCTGTGCCCAGCGCTCTGTGTATTATGCAGTCCTGTGCCCAGCGCTCTGTGTATTATGCAGTCCTGTGCCCAGCGCTCTGTGTATTATGCAGTCCTGTGCCCAGCGCTCTGTGTATTATGCAGTCCTGTGCCCAGCGCTCTGTGTATTATGCAGGCCTACACAGTAATACACAGAGCACTGGGCACAGGACTGCATAATACACAGGAGGGTGTTAGGCATAGAGTGCAGGGTTCAGAGGTTTGCTATGTACAGAGGACACTTCTGCCCCCACATCCATACCTCACCTCTGCACCCTTCTCTCACAGATAATCTCTGCAGTCACCTCTTAGCCCTTCCCCCCACAACAGCTAAACTCTCCATGCAGCTGCATCCGCTCTGACCCCCGCTCCCCCACTGCCCTCACCTGTGTACAAACAGACCCCCCCCCCCCCCAATCTCAGCCCTCCACACAGTCATTTTTTGTCTCTGCCTCTCCACCACTGAACAGCAGCAGGAGCGGCAGCGAGATCGTCCAGCAGGGGGTGTCGGCATCCGAGCCACCAGGCTGTTTCTCTGCCAGCATTGGATGCCCTGTCTCGGTTAATCCAGCCCTGAATCCGGGGACAAAACCGGGGACAGACTTGGTCCGGGGACAGTGTCCTCAGTCTGAGGACTGTCTCCGGAAACCAGAGACGTCTGGTCACCCTACCCTAGGGGGTGCTCTTAGTAACACTTAGGTTATGAGACACTACGGTGTGAATGGAACACAAGGTCACAGTCACTAAGTTTGCTTTCCTTTTGCACTGCGCCTTTTGGCCAAGTCCGGTGGCAATTCTTGTCTACCAGGCCTCAGGGCCCGGCCACTACACAATCAGCGCGGCCACTTTAGTATTTCCTATTTATTTTTCTCCCACTGTTTGTCACTTTCACTTTTGTGTGCGTTTTTTTCTCTCGCTAAGATGGAGGGTGAGAGTCCTCGGGCTTACCGTGACATCTAAGAGCAGGATGATATAAAGAGGGTACCCCCAAATAAGTGGGACTTTAACGGCAACAGCGAGAAAATAAACGGAAAAAAGATTTATTGAAATTCACACTATACAATATGCTATATAAAAATTCAAAAAGAGCACAGTATACATATTACAAAAATACAAAACCACTAAAAACAATGGTGTCGGTGGTAGTGATAAATGAAAGTTGTCCAGAAGGTCCGACGCGTTTCGGGACTGTAAAGGCGTTCCTTCATCAGGGGAAAGTCATATAACATCCTGTTATATGACTTGCCCCTGATGAAGGGACGCCTTTACAGTCCCGAAACGCGCCGGGCTGTCTGGACAACTTTCATATAACATCCTGTTATATGACTTTCCCCTGATGAAGGGACGCCTTTACAGTCCCGAAACGCGTCGGACCGTCTGGACAACTTTCATGTATCACTACCACCGACACCATTGTTTTTTTAGTGGTTATATATTTTTGTAATGTGTATACTGTGCTCTTTTTGAATTTATATAGCATATTGTATAGTGTGAATTTCAATAAATCTTTTTTTTGTTTATTTTCTCGCTGTTGCCGTTATTTGGGGGGGTACCCTCTTTATATTGTACTTGAGGGATGTTGGCAACCTTTTTGGTCCAGTTGGATGTTCATCATTCTTTAGCTCTAAGAGGAGGATGTGTGGCCCTCAGGTTCCTTCCTCCCCTGGGCTTCGGCTGACCTAGAGGAACGGGCCCTGCCAGGCCTTCTGGCTACACAGACCATTGTAAACCTTAGTCCCTGTCAGGAGCCCTGCGCCCTGGTGGGATCAGGGTAGAGGTCTTACTCCTTCGGGGGGTGGACTAAAAGCACACCCTCAAGTGCACTTTTTAGTGCGTTTTTCACATGGATGTGTTTTGTTCACTTATGGGGTTTTTTTCGTTTAGGTTTTTTTTTTTTCAAAAACCTGTGAAATCCTGACTCCCTGAGGTTGTGTAGAAGGTCTCACCATTGATGCCGTTGTAGAAGGCGGCTCTGGCCTTCTTTAGGCTGCTGGCGCTCCCGACCGATCCCCCAACGTCCCAAAGTTCGATGAAAAAGGTCTTCTCCTCCGGCGTCCCCTCCTTGTATTCGTGTAGCTGGAATACAATCAGGAGAGAAGAAGAACAGTCAGAACTGGAAGCTGCACCCAACAGCAGAGGGTGAAGGAGTGGTCACCTGTATGGTCTGTGGCAGTGATGGCGAACCTTGGCACCCCAGATGTTTTGGAACTACATTTCCCATGATGCTCATGCACTCTGCGGTGTAGTTGAGCATCATGGGAAATGTAGTTCCAAAACATCTGGGGTGCCAAGGTTCTCCATCACTGGTCTGTGGTCTCCCTACAGCTGATCTCCCCCCCCCAGTACTGACCTACCATTCCCAGTTCTGTACCGTGTATATGCATGAAGGTGGCCATCTTTGGTAGAGGCTTTGCTTCCTCATGTCAGAGCCTCCAGCAAGGAGAACAGTGAGCAGCACAGCGGTGGCATTGTCACATCTCCTGAGACTAGCGGTCAGAGGCAGCAGTACCTTAGATGATCTCACACTGCAGATATAAAGCTATGAGGATACGGGAGAGCCTAGGCACAGGAAGTGCTATTTTAAGGAGGAATTCAAGGATGGGTACTGCTTTGGCGCAAATAAACCTTAAAGTGGACCTTCATCCCCCACGTCCTCTAAGGCTCTTTGCACCCTCTGCAATATAAATCACTTCTTTTTTCTCTTTCTTTAGAACCTGAATGTGACCTGTTATCAGTCCCCGTACAGCAGGGCTGAAGTGTGAGGGAAAGAAGCAGCACAAGTAGCCAATCAGTTCGTGTGCCCATGAAAAGCGTTCTGATAGGAGAGAGTAGAGTGAGAGACGTGAGGTCATCACTGTGCTGCTTCTCCTTTCACTGTCCAATCACAGGCTGGAGGTGGGTCCAGGGTGATTTAGGCCTTAGAGCACAGGTGTCAAACACAAGGCCCGAGGGCCGAATCCGGCCCTCCAGGCCATTTCATGTGGCCCTCGCACCTCTCCTGCAGCTGCAGGAGAGCTCCAGCCCTCCTCTGGTCTTCCTCTAGACCGTTACTTTCTGCTCTCAAGCAATGCATCCAGCTTCTTCCCAGCAGCAGCATAAGGAAAGGGGGGTGCACTGTTATGTTAGAGAGAGTAGGGGACTCAACTTCTGATGGTGGGGTGGCTTTTGACATCTAATGTAAGGGGAGGGGATGCGCTGGACATCTAATCTTACAGATACAACCGGCCCTTTGGAGGGCAATCATAATGCTGATGCGGCCCACGATGAAATTGAGTTTGACACCCCTGCCTTAGAGGAAGTGGATTGAAGGTTACTGGCTATTAGACTGAGGACATCTAGTGGCAGAAACAAGCACTGCAGAGGAAGTGGATTGAAGGTTACTGGCTATTAGACTGAGGACATCTAGTGGCAGAAAACAAGTACTGCAGAGGAAGTGAGATGAAGGTTACTGGCTATTAGACTGAGGACATCTAGTGGTAGGCAAAAGCACTGCAGAGGAAGTGGGTTGAAGGTTACTGGCTATTAGAGATGAGCTCAGGGGTGTTGGGGATCCTAGGCCCAACCCACCTGCCTGATCCCGTCAGGATGCCGAAACTGCACACCGCTAATCACAGACAGCGAGACATTTCCCAGTCCGCAGCTGCACAGACCAGGAAATGTCTCACTGCCTGTGGTTAAAGGTGTCGGTTTCCTGGCTGGATTGAGAAGTTGGGTTGGGACTAGGATCCCGAACACGCCTGAGCCCATCTCTACTGGCTATTAGACTGAGGTCATCTAGTGTCAGAAAAAAAGTACTGCAGAGAAAATGGGTTGAAGGTTACTGGCTATTAGACTGAGGACATCTAGTGGCAGAAAACAAGTACTATAGAGGAAGTGGGGTGAAAGATACTGGCTATTATACTGAGGACATCTAGTGGCAGAAAACATGTACTGCAGAGGAAATGGGGTGAATGATACTGGCTATTAGACTGAGGACATCTAGTGGTAGACAAAAGTACTGCAGAGGAAGTGAGATGAAGTTTACTGGCTATTAGACTGAGGACATCTAGTGGCAGAAAATAAGTACTACAGAGGAAGTGGATTGAAGGTTACTGGCTATTATACTGAGGACATCTAGTGGCAGAAAACAAGTACTGCAGAGGAAGTGGGGTGAAGGATACTGGCTATTAGACTGAGGACATCTAGTGGTAGACAAAAGTACTGCAGAGGAAGGGGGTTGAAGGTTACTGGCTATTATACTGAGGACATCTAGTGGCAGAAAACAAGTACTGCAGAGGAAGTGGGATGAAGCTTACTGGCTATTAGACTGAGGACATCTAGTGGTAGACAAAAGTACTGCAGAGGAAGGGGGTTGAAGGTTACTGGCTATTATACTGAGGACATCTAGTGGCAGAAAACAAGTACTGCAGAGGAAGTGGGATGAAGCTTACTGGCTATTAGACTGAGGACATCTAGTGGCAGAACAGGAAGTGGGTTGAAGGTTACTGGCTATTCGACTGAGGACATCTAGTGGCAGAAAACAAGTACTGCAGAGGAAGTGGGATGAATGTTACTGGCTATTATACTGAGGACATCTAGTGGCAGAAAACAAGTACTGCAGAGGAAGTGGGATGAATGTTACTGGCTATTATACTGAGGACATCTAGTGGCAGAAGAGGAAGTGGGTTGAAGGTTACTGGCTATTCGACTGAGGACATCTAGTGGCAGAAAACAAGTACTGCAGAGGAAGTGGGATGAAGCTTACTGGCTATTAGACTGAGGACATCTAGTGGCAGAACAGGAAGTGGGTTGAAGGTTACTGGATATTCGACTGAGGACATCTAGTGGCAGAAAACAAGTACTGCAGAGGAAGTGGGATGAATGTTACTGGCTATTATACTGAGGACATCTAGTGGCAGAAAACAAGTACTGCAGAGGAAGTGGGATGAAGGTTACTGCCTATTATACTGAGGACATCTAGTGGCAGAAGAGGAAGTGGGGTGAAGGTTGCTGGCTATTATACTGAGGACATCTAGTGGCAGAAAACAAGTACTGCAGAGGAAGTGGATTGAAGGTTACTGGCTATTATGCTGAGGACATCTAGTGGCAGAAAACAAGTACTGCAGGGGACATCTCTGGAATAAAGGTGAATGTTGCAGCAAAAAAACGTTTTCCTTATTCATCTCCTTTATTGGGATAATTCATTTAAATCTTGTTATTTTTAGCTGGAGTTCTGCTTTACCATGACCACCTATTCCTCATGTCAGGACTAGACTCAAGCACTGGTGTATACGTCTTGTGGGACAGGGACTTACCCTCACGTCCACCGAACAGCCGACAGTCCAGGACGGGTTCCCCAGCACCTGGTTCTGGCACAGCAGATGGACGAGGGAGGATTTCCCCACTCCTGGGAAGAGAGGAGATCTTCAATGTCTCTGTGGTCCTTGTAAGGACCGGTAATAGATCAGGTTTGCAGAATTAAAGCATACAGCCCTTGTCAGTACGGATTACAGACCAGGGTGGATATAAATCAATTTTTTTTTTTTAAATAATCAAAAAAAAATCAGATTTTTTTTTTAATTTAAATGGATTTTTTTAATATCAAATTTATAGTAATAAAATGCTTTTGGGGTAAAAATCTGTCTTACGATAGTTTTCTATTTAGGATACAATAATAATTTAGTTTATTCAGCATGAAATGGAGCTTAGTTATGTGTCATGAGGCTGTATATTCTGCAATATTTACATTTTTTGGTAAACTCATTCAATGAATCCAAGCTCTGCAAGCTGAGATAACATGCACTGCATTGATACATTCACACAATGTCACAGTAACCATGAGATAAAACAAGGTTCAGGAATATTCCTTTATCCCATTGTTTTGCAAATCTAAGTACACTACAAACTGTATGATTGAATCGGTTCTGATATCGCTGTTTTACTAACCTGACAGCTCATTATTCTAAATAGGAAACCTTCATTTTGTTTGCACAAATATTAAAGATTCTAACTACTAGCAAGAATAAGTCCTTACACTTAAAGAGCACCTATCATTTCAGATCCATCAGGGCAGCACCTGTTAGCGGGCATCCAATCACCTGCTGCCGTCACGTCCCTCACCTTGTTGTGTCACCCCCGCACCACCAGCCGTCCCATTAAAGTGAATGGGTCAGAGGAGGAGCCAACAGCGGGTCAGACGGAAGGAGCCAACAGCGGGTCAGAGGAGGAGCCAACAGCAGTCAGACGGAAGGAGCCAACAGCGGGTCAGAGGAGGAGTCAACAGCGGGTCAGAGGAGGAGCCAACAGCGGGTCAAAGGAGGAGTCAACAGCGGGTCAGAGAAGAAGCCAACAGTGGGTCAGAGGAGGAGCCAACAGCGGGTCAAAGGAGGAGCCAACAGCGGGTCAAAGGAGGAGCCAACAGCGGGTCAGAGGAAGAGCCAACAGCGGGTCAGAGGAAGAGCCAACAGCGGGTCAGAGGGAAGGAGCCAACAGCGGGTCAGAGGGAAGGAGCCAACAGCGGGTCAGAGGAGGAGCCAACAGCAGTCAGACGGAAGGAGCCAACAGCGGGTCAGAGGAGGAGTCAACAGCGGGTCAGAGAAGAAGCCAACAGTGGGTCAGAAAAGGAGCAAACAGCGGGTCAGAAAAGGAGCAAACAGCGGGTCAGAAAAGGAGCCAACAGCGGG
Organism: Lithobates clamitans; assembly: GCA_037952925.1. Taxonomy (NCBI): domain Eukaryota; kingdom Metazoa; phylum Chordata; class Amphibia; order Anura; family Ranidae; genus Lithobates; species Lithobates clamitans. The sequence goes on from JBBGZY010001108.1 coordinate 185,510, forward strand.
TCAGAGGAGGAGACAACAGCGGGTCAGAGAGAAGGAGCCAACAGCGGGTCAGAGAGAAGGAGCCAACAGCGGGTCAGAGAGAAGGAGCCAACAGCGGGTCAGAGGAGCCAACAGCGCCGCCACGTCCCTCACCTTGTTGTGTCACCACCGCATCACCAGCCGTCCCATTAAAGGACGAGGAGGAGGAGCCAACAGCTGGTCAGAGGAGGAGACAACAGTGGGTCAGAAAAGGAGCCAACAGCGGGTCAGAGGAGGAGCACACAGCGGGTCAGAGGAGGAGCCAACAGCGGGTCAGAGGAGGAGCCAACAGCGGGTCAGAGGAGGAGCCAACAGCGGGTCAGAGGAGGAGCAAACAGTGGGTCAGAAAAGGAGCAAACAGCGGGTCAGAAAAGGAGCCAACAGCGGGTCAGAGGAGGAGACAACAGCAGTCAGACGGAAGGAGACAACAGGGGGTCAGAGGAGGAGAAAACAGCGGGTCAGAAAAGGAGCAAACAGCGGGTCAGAGGAGGAGCCAACAGTGGGTCAGAGGAGGAGCCAACAGCGGGTCAGAGGAGGAGCCAACAGCGGGTCAGAGGAGGAGACAACAGTGGGTCAGAGGAGGAGCCAACAGCGGGTCAGAGGAGGAGACAACAGCGGGTCAGAGGAGGAGCCAACAGGGGGTCAGAGGTGACAGTTGCTCTTTAAAAATTTGTATTTAAATCAAATCCACAGTCCCATCAAATCTACAGACTAATGATAATAACTAACTTATGATACCACTGAGAAGTTGGTCATATTTCGGTCCCTGTAGGAACTGAGTACAAACAGGCCTTTGGTAATAATGTGTAATAGTCCATGCAGGGACATTAAAAATGATGGCACTGGCTTTATACTAGTCCCTGATAAGGATGTGTTAAGGTCCCTGTAGTGTGTAACTTTATATTAGGGCCCTAAACAATGTATTACAGTCCCTTTAAAGGACTAACGTTATATTAGTCCACAATAGTATTGCATTACAGTCCCTGCAAGCAGTGGGTTTTTATATTAGTTCCTGATATTAACATATTATGTCCCCAATTGGGACTGACTCTATATTACCTGATATCTTTGTGTGATGGTCCCTGTAAGGACTGGCTTTGTATTTGCCCCTGAAATGAATGTATGATGGTCTCTGTAGGGACTGACCTTATAGGAGTCCCTGTCATTAAATGTCTTATGGTCCCTATATGGACTGAATGTATATTAGTTACTGTTGGCTTTATATTAGTCTCTAATAATGATGGATTATGGTCCCTGTAAGGACTGTCTCTATATTAGTCCCTAATAATGATGTATTATAGCCCCTGATGAGAATGCATGATGACCCCTGTAAGGACAGACTTTATATTACTCCCCTATGACAATATATTATGGTCCCTGTAAAGACTGGCTCTATATTAGTCCCTAATAATGGTGTATTATAGTCCCTGTATATGGACAGACTGTATATTAGTCCCTAATAATGATGTATTATAGTCCCTGTATATGGACAGACTGTATATTAGTCCCTGTATATGGACAGACTGTATATTAGTCCCTGTTTATGGACAGACTGTATATTAGTCCCTGTATATGGACAGACTGTATATTAGTCCCTGTATATGGACAGACTGTATATTAGTCCCTGTTTATGGACAGACTGTATATTAGTCCCTGTATATGGACAGACTGTATATTAGTCCCTGTATATGGACAGGCTCTATATTAGTCCCTGTTTATGGACAGACTGTATATTAGTCCCTGTATATGGACAGGCTCTATATTAGTCCCTGTTTATGGACAGACTGTATATTAGTCCCTGTATATGGACAGACTGTATATTAGTCCCTGTATATGGACAGACTGTATATTAGTCCCTGTATATGGACAGACTGTATATTAGTCCCTAATAATGATGTATTATAGTCCCTGTATATGGACAGACTGTATATTAGTCCCTGTATATGGACTGGCTCTCCCTCACCTGAGTCCCCCAGCACCAGAACCTTCACCCTATCCAGAGCCGCCATGTCAGCCCGGACGCCCCGCCCCTCTCCCCGGATCTCTCTTCTGTCGCTATGACAACCGCAGCCCTTTAGCCTGTGATAGGCCAACAACAACAACCCCGCCTCTGAGGCGGGGCGCGGACCGGAAGTGCGGCACCTTGCGTTCCTCCGTGGAACGCACTGTCATCCGCTCTAGTCGGTGCTGTCGGCGGCGACCCGGGAGGTATCAGTGTCCGCCTCAGGAGAAGGACGAGGGAGTCACATCGACAATTCCATAGGCAGACCCGACTTCAGAGTGCCGGTGTGTTTCGTCAGATTAGGCGACCCGTCAAAAATGTGTAACGGAAGTGACGTATTGGTACAACCCCGCCACTCCTCCACAGCAAGGAAACAGTGAGAAGGCGGCAGGCGGACATCTTGTTACACCCACCCACACCGGAGTTGGATGCCCGACCTCTTCCAATATGGCGGCCGGTGGAATGACGTCACTGGTGTGCGCCGGGCGGTCAGGCAGAGTGGTGCGCTCAGTGGAGGAGAAGCGGTGTGAGGGGTGAGTTCTGGGCATGGGGGGGATGGGAGGGACTCTTCACTGACAGGGACCCCCAAAATGACCTCCAGCTGACTCGTCACCATAGCAACAGGTAGGGTTGCCACCTCACCCCCTGAAGACCGAACACATATGAATTACACGGGTTCTGGGGCTGATTAAGGTGGTAATTAAACTCACCTAGGGCCTTATCTGCATTCAATTAGCCCCAGAACCTGTGTAATTCATATGTGTTCGGTCCTTATAGGATGAGGTGTCAGTGAGCTGTGATATGGTGACCCCAATTCGTCTTCCTTGGAGAAACTGCTGCTCCGGCCTCCCTCCAGTGCTGACCGCCGACCTAAAGTGATCCTGTCTTCTGTCCAGGCCGGGAGAGACCCCCACCTACAGAACACCCCCTCCGCATCTCTATCCAATCACCTTCCTGGGGTCTTCCATAAAACGGGACGATCCCATAGCGATCAGCTTGAGGGGTTTCTACAAGGAAGACTCGGCCTCATACCCATTTCGTGAAGAAGCAATGGGCCAATCACAGGAGCGGGACGTTATTTTTATTTATATCGGGACATTGCATCAACCTGATGATATACACGGGGTGCACTTGGAGAACTGGGGAAGCGCAGGGGGCGCTGGAGGAAGGGGGTGCACTTGGAGAAACAGAGGTGCATGGAGGCACAGGGGATGCTGGGTTAACAGGGTGCACTTGGAGACATTGGGGAGCACAGGGGGGGGGGGGGGCGCTGGAGGAAGGGGGTGCACTTGGAGATGCAAAGTGCACACGGAGGCTTGGGGAAGCACAGAGGGCGCTGAAACAATGGGGTGCACTTGGAGACACGTAGGTGCAAAGAACACAGGGGAGGAACAGGGTGCAAGAAGGCACAGAGGGTGCTGGGGGGAACAGGGTGCACTTGGAGACATTGGGCATCAGGGGATGCTGAAGTAACGGGGTGCACTTGGAGACAGGGAGGGGCAAAGTGCACATTGAGGTACAGGGGATGTCACTTGGAGACATTGAGGAGCACAGGGGGTGCTGGAGAAACGGGGTGCACTTGGAGACACGTAGGTACGTGGAGGTGCAAAGTGCACAGGAAACTCGGAAAGCACAGGGGGTGCTGGAGGAATGGGGTGCAGTTGAAGGCACAGGGGATGCTGGGTTAACAGGGTGCACTTGGAGACATTGGGGAGCACAGGGGGTGCTGGAGAAAGGGGGTGCACTTGGAGGTGCATTGAGGCGCAAAGTGCACATGGAGGCCTGGGGAAGCACAGAGGGCACTGAAAGAATAGGGTGCACTCTGAGACACGTAGACACAAAGAACACAGGGGGCGCTGGAGGAACAGGGTGCATGGAGGCACAGAGGGTGCTGGGGGAACAGGGTGCACTTGGAGACATTGGAGATCACGGGATGCTGGAGTAACGGGGTGCACTTGGAGACATGGAGGTGCAAAGTGCACCTGGGGAAGCACAGGGGGTGCTGGAGGAATGGGGTGCACATGGAGATGCAGGGGATTCTGGAGAAACAGGGTGCACTTGGAGACATTGAGGAGCACAGGGGGTGCTGGAGAAACAAGGTGCAATTGGAGACACGTAGGTAAATGGAGGCGCAAACTGCACACGGAAACCTCAGGAAGCACAGGGGGCGCTGGAGGAATGGGATGCACTTGAAGGCACAGGGGATGCTGGGTTAACAGGGTGCAGTTGGAGACATTGGGGAGCACAGGGGGTGCTGGAGGAACGGGGTGAACTTGGAGACACAGAGGGGCATGGAGGCACAAAGTGCACTTGGAGACCTGGGGAAGCATGGGGTGCACTTGGAGACAGAAAAGTGCAGGTGATGCTGGGAGAACAGGGTGCACTTGGAGACATTGGGGAGCACAGTGGGCGCTGGAGGAACGGGGTGCACGTGGAGACACGAAGGTGTATGGAGGTGCAAGGGGCACATGGAGACCTTGGTAGGAACAGAGTGCACTTGGAGGCACAGGGTATGCTGGGGGATTAGGGTGCACTTGGAGAAATTGGGGAGCACAGGGGGTGCTGGAAGAATGGTGGGTACTGGAGGCATGAAGTGGGCCTGGAGAATTTTAGGGCACAGGGTGGGCATAGAGACGTAAGCGCTGAAGGCATTGGGTTCACTTGGAGACATGGAGGTGTACAGGGAGTGCTGGAGGCACTTGGAGACATAGAAGCTTAAAGTGGGTGACGGAGGCACAGGGAATTGGAGGCATAGACTGAGCATTGATGGCACAGGATGCACAGTGGGTGCTGGTGGCACTGGGGTTTACCTGGGGACGTGGCTTTGCACTGGAGGCACAGAGGGGAATTGGAGGAGGAGAATTGGAGGAACGTGGGGTGCACAGAGGAGACAGCAACTATTCCTCCGCCTCACTCCATGATCCAATGGTAGTGGAGGAGGAGGAGGGTACATGCTTCATTGGATGCTTCACGGCATGGGGGGGCTCCTGTCTGGTAGTCTGTAAAAGGCCCAATGGTTTCTAATGGCGGTTATTCAGTTCCTTTTTTCTCTGTTTTGTATTTCAGAAGACATGGCGGACGCTGGGGTTGTGACGGAAGTCCCCGCCGTGCTGAAGCGCCTGGCTAAGTATGTGGTGCGCGGCTTCTACGGCCTGGAGCACGCGCTGACCCTGGACATCCTCATCCGGAACCCCTGCGTGAAGGAAGAGGACATGCTGGAGCTCCTGAAGTTCGACCGCAAACAGCTGCGCTCCGTCATCAACACCCTGAAGATGGACAAGTTCATCAAATGCCGGATGCGGGTGGAGACCGCGTTCGACGGCAAGACCACGAGGCACAACTATTACTTCATCAACTACAGGCTGCTGGTCAACGTGGTGAAGTACAAGCTGGACCACATGAGGAGGAGGATCGAGACCGACGAGCGGGACTCCACCAACCGGGCGTCTTTCAAATGCCCCAACTGCTGCAGCACCTTCACCGACCTGGAGGCCAATCAGCTGTTTGAGGCCACATCAGGTACAGCATGTAATCCATGGATTAACTATTTCAGCAGGGAGGGGGGGAGGCTAGGGTGGCCACCTCATCCCTTTAAACCCGAACGCATATGAATTACACAGGTTGTGAGGCTAATTTTAATCCAGATAAGTCACCAAGTGAGTTTAATTACCACCTTAATCAGCCACAGAACCCGTGTAATTCATATGTGTTTAAAGGGATGAGGTGGGGGAGCCCCTTAGTATAGGTGGGTGTGGAGACACGAGAAGTCCAGAGATCTCACCAGTGGACACCCCTCACCCCCCAAGTGATGGAACAGACTGCCAGGTGATTTAACTGTCCGGTATCTGTCAGAGTTCTAGGTTGGTGGCCCCTTTAATTTCTTTAAAGATCATGAACAATTTTTTGGTTGAGCCTTTTTTTTTCAGCTGATGTATGACCTGTTCAGTCTAAGGCTGGGATGAATGTTTCTAAAGAAAAAATTTGCGCTAGGTGTACAAACAGTAACTTAGTGAATATCACCCGTGAAGGAAAATCCTGCAGCTATGCACTATACCTTGATAAGGGCACTACTAAATAGATATAACAAAAAGCACAGCGCTGGATATAAATGCAAAAATACAACAAAAATTGATATTACTATTAAAGCACCAACAACTTTCATATGTGGTAAAAGAAAAAAAGAAAAATAAACAATAACATGAATGCTTCACTATAGTGATATATATGCGTGAACAATAACATGGATGCTTTACTATAGTGATATATATGCGTGACTATTCCCAGTTTTTTATCCACACATTTAGAAAAAGTCCAAAGATGCAAAAATTATGTCAAAACAAATGTCCAAAAAAGCAATTAAATGTGACTTTCTATGAATAATAAATCCGTGACTGTCACCGTGTTGAAATCCCGTCACCTGGTATAGATTGAAGGCTTACCAGATAGCCTCTGATCAGAGGCATAGAGCTATCTGGTAAGCCTTCAATCTATACCAGGTGACGGGATTTCAACACGGTGACAGTCACGGATTTATTATTCATAGAAAGTCACATTTAATTGCTTTTTTGGACATTTGTTTTGACATAATTTTTGCATCTTTGGACTTTTTCTAAATGTGTGGATAAAAAACTGGGAATAGTCACGCATATATATTACTATAGTAAAGCATCCATGTTATTGTTCACGCATATATATCACTATAGTGAAGCATTCATGTTATTGTTTATTTTTCTTTTTTTCTTTTACCACATATGAAAGTTGTTGGTGCTTTAATAGTAATATCAATTTTTGTTGTATTTTTGCATTTATATCCAGCGCTGTGCTTTTTGTTATAAGGCTGGGATGATGTCATCAGTCTGCTGCAGGCAGCAGAAGGCATTTCTTCTGTCTCTTCTGCACCAGAGATCAGACTGTAACTTTGTAGAGGGGAGCCCAGAGATCAGACTGTAACATTGTAACTTTGTAGGGGGAGTCCAGAGATCAGACTGTAACATTGTAACTTTGTAGGGGGAGTCCAGAGATCAGACTGTAACATTGTAACTTTGTAGAGGGGAGCCCAGAGATCAGACTGTAACATTGTAACTTTGTAGGAGGAGTCCAGAGATCAGACTGTAACATTGTAACTTTGTAGGAGGAGTCCAGAGATCAGACTGTAACATTGTAACTTTGTAGAGGGAGCCCAGAGATCAGACTGTAACATTGTAACTTTGTAGGGGGAGCCCAGAGATCAGACTGTAACATTGTAACTTTGTAGGAGGAGCCCAGAGATCAGACTGTAACATTGTAACTTTGTAGAGGGGAGTCCAGAGATCAGACTGTAACATTGTAACTTTGTAGAGGGGAGTCCAGAGATCAGACTGTAACATTGTAACTTTGTAGAGGGGAGTCCAGAGATCAGACTGTAACATTGTAACTTTGTAGAGGGGAGTCCAGAGATCAGACTGTAACATTGTAACTTTGTAGAGGGAGTCCAGAGATCAGACTGTAACATTGTAACTTTGTAGAGGGAGTCCAGGGATCAGACTGTAACATTGTAACTTTGTAGGAGGAGCCCAGAGATCAGACTGTAACATTGTAACTTTGTAGAGGGGAGCCCAGAGATCAGACTGTAACATTGTAACTTTGTAGAGGGGAGTCGAGAGATCAGACTGTAACATTGTAACTTTGTAGGAGGAGCCCAGAGATTAGACTGTAACATTGTAACTTTGTAGGAGGAGCCCAGAGATCAGACTGTAACATTGTAACTTTGTAGGAGGAGCCCAGAGATCAGACTGTAACATTGTAACTTTGTAGGGGAAGCCCAGAGATCAGACTGTAACATTGTATAGGGAGCCCAGAGATCAGACTGTAACATTGTAACTTTGTAGGGGGAGTCCAGAGATCAGACTGTAACATTGTAACTTTGTAGAGGGAGTCCAGAGATCAGACTGTAACATTGTAACTTTGTAGGGGGAGTCCAGAGATCAGACTGTAACATTGTAACTTTGTAGAGGGAGTCCAGAGATCAGACTGTAACATTGTAACTTTGTAGAGGGAGTCCAGAGATCAGACTGTAACATTGTAACTTTGTAGAGGGAGTCCAGAGATCAGACTGTAACATTGTAACTTTGTAGGGGGGAGCCCAGAGATCAGACTGTAACATTGTAACTTTGTAGGAGGAGCCCAGAGATCAGACTGTAACATTGTAACTTTGTAGGGGGAGCCCAGAGATCGGACTGTAACATTGTAACTTTGTAGAGGGAGTCCAGAGATCAGACTGTAACATTGTAACTTTGTAGGGGGAGCCCAGAGATCAGACTGTAACATTGTAACTTTGTAGGGGGAGCCCAGAGATCAGACTGTAACATTGTAACTTTGTAGAGGGAGTCCAGAGATCAGACTGTAACATTGTAACTTTGTAGAGGGAGTCCAGAGATCAGACTGTAACATTGTAACTTTGTAGAGGGAGTCCAGAGATCAGAGTGTAACATTGTAACTTTGTAGAGGGGAGTCCAGAGATCAATGGGAAATGAGTACAGCGCTGCACCAATAATCGTGTGAAAAAAAGGTTACACAGTAAGCAGCTGACACTCCTCTTAGACAAAGGAAAATAAAATTAGGAACCATATAAAGTGTAGCGCTATAAGGCTCGGTTCACACATGGGCGGCACGACTTGCAGGTCGCCTCAGCGAGGCGACCTGCAAACGACTGCCGGGGCGACTTGCGAGACGACTTCTGCATAGAAGTCTATGCAAGTCGCCCCAAGTCGCCCCCAAAGTAATACAGGAACCTTTTTCTAAGTCGGAGCGACTTGCGTCGCTCCGATTAGAACGGTTCCATAGCACAGAACGGGAGGCGACTTGTCAGGCGACTAGGTCGCCTGACAAGTCGCCCCAGTGTGAACCGAGCCTCAGTGTAAATATAATGAAAAAACAAAGTGAACTAGGCCCAAACCATTACTGGGGGGCCCACGAAAAACAATTCATCGAATTCAAGATTGCATATAAATGACTAAATACAATACAAATTAAGCAAAGTGCCACATACTATCAAAATAAATTAGTATAGTGAGAAAACAATGTGAAGAAATATAAAAGTGAAAAAAAATTTATATAACAAAAATGTCCAAAATGCTAAAAATTATGATCTAAATGAAATTCAACACCCACCACCCAAAAAGTCTCTGAAAATTGAATAATGAAAACAATGGTGAAGAACTTCTGCCAAGTGAGTAGATGAAACACCAGGTAAATGAAACTTCTAAATGAGTGTCGGGACCACCACCAAAGCATCGGAGGAGGCTTACCGGAACCAGGTGACTTGAAAAGACATACGTCTTACAAGTCCCAGAAAGCTTGTTTAGCCACCAAGGCTGGCAGGATGGATCCTCAGATGTCCTTAACTTCCAATGGGGGAGGGGAGAGGAGAAAAAAGGTAGAGATCCTGTCGTAACCTCAACCGTCCAGACTCATCAACAGGCCAACCGGATAGAATTACATGCCATGGGAGAAATAAAGCTCACATGGCATGATATCGTTTTAAAACATGAATTTATTGAAAAATAAAACAGGAACACTCACATTTATGAAGATCAGAATAAGCTCAAAACAATATGACAAACGCGGTAATCGTAGGGAGCCCAGAGATCAGACTGTAACATTGTAACTTTGTAGAGAGGAGTCCAGAGATCAGACTGTAACATTGTAACTTTGTAGAGAGGAGTCCAGAGATCAGACTGTAACATTGTAACTTTGTAGGGGGAGCCCAGAGATCAGAGTGTAACATTGTAACTTTGTAGAGGGAGCCCAGAGATCAGACTGTAACATTGTAACTTTGTAGAGGGAGCCCAGAGATCAGACTGTAACTTTGTAGAGGGAGCCCAGAGATCAGACTGTAACATTGTAACTTTGTAGAGGAGCCCAGAGATCAGACTGTAACATTGTAACTTTGTAGGGGGAGCCCAGAGATCAGACTGTAACATTGTAACTTTGTAGGAGGAGCCCAGAGATCAGACTGTAACATTGTAACTTTGTAGAGGAGAGTCCAGAGATCAGACTGTAACATTGTAACTTTGTAGAGGGGAGTCCAGAGATCAGACTGTAACATTGTAACTTTGTAGAGAGGAGCCCAGAGATCAGACTGTAACTTTGTAGAGGGAGCCTAGAGATCAGACTGTAACATTGTAACTTTGTAGGGGGAGTCCAGAGATCAGACTAACATTGTAACTTTGTAGAGGGAGTCCAGAGATGAGACTGTAACGTAACTTTGTAGAGGGGAGCCCAGAGATCAGACTGTAACATTGTAACTTTGTAGAGGGAGTCCAGAGATCAGACTGTAACATTGTAACTTTGTATAGGGAGTCCAGAGATCAGACTGTAACATTGTAACTTTGTAGGGTGAGCCCAGAGATCAGACTGTAACATTGTAACTTTGTAGGGGGAGCCCAGAGATCAGACTGTAACATTGTAACTTTGTAGGGGGAGCCCAGAGATCAGACTGTAACATTGTAACTTTGTAGGAGGAGCCCAGAGATCAGACTGTAACATTGTAACTTTGTAGGAGGAGCCCAGAGATCAGACTGTAACATTGTAATTTTGTAGGGGGAGCCCAGAGATCAGACTGTAACATTGTAACTTTGTAGGGGGAGCCCAGAGATCAGACTGTAACATTGTAACTTTGTAGGGGGAGCCCAGAGATCAGACTGTAACATTGTAATTTTGTAGGGGGAGCCCAGAGATCAGACTGTAACATTGTAACTTTGTAGGGGGAGCCCAGAGATCAGACTGTAACATTGTAACTTTGTAGGGGGAGCCCAGAGATCAGACTGTAACATTGTAACTTTGTAGGGGGAGCCCAGAGATCAGACTGTAACATTGTAACTTTGTAGGGGGAGCCCAGAGATCAGACTGTAACATTGTAACTTTGTAGGGGGAGCCCAGAGATCAGACTGTAACATTGTAACTTTGTAGAGGGAGTCTAGAGATCAGACTGTAACATTGTAACTTTGTAGGGGGAGCCCAGAGATCAGACTGTAACATTGTAACTTTGTAGAGGGAGTCCAGAGATCAGACTGTAACATTGTAACTTTGTAGGAGGAGCCCGGAGATCAGACTGTAACATTGTAACTTTGTAGGGGGAGCCCAGAGATCAGACTTTGCACCGCAATCGGCCCGGCTACATTGAAAGCCAGTCTGGTTCAAAACGCATCCGATATGCATATATCTGGACCAAGCCTTATGCATTCCCTGCATTAAAGTGATTGTAAACCCTCCTTTTTAATTTTTTTTTAAATAACAAACATCTCATACTTCCCTCCACTATGCAGCTTGTTTTGCACAAAGTGGCCCCAATCCTCATCTTCTGGGGTCCTCGCTGCTCCTCCCCACATCAGATAACCTCCCTAGGAGAAGCGCTGTCCAAGGGGGTTTACCTTGCGGGCGTGCTCCCGAGTCCAGCACGTGCGTACATAGACACGAATGCCGGACTTGAACAGTCTCTGCTCCTGAGTAATTTTCTAGCAAAAAAATTGTGATTGTTTTACATGTAGGAGAAAAGTGTCAGAATTGGCCTGGGTGGCAAATGGTTAAAGTCATACTAAAGTCCTATTATTTTTTTTTTTTAAATTAACAAACATGTAATGCTTACCTGCTCTGTGTAATGGTTTTTGCACAGAGCAGCCCAGATTCTCCACTTCTCAGGTCTCCCCACCGGCCCCCAGGGCTCCTCCCTCCTGTTGAGTGCCCCCCATAGTAAGCAGCCTGCTATGGGGGCAGCTGAGCTGCTGCTCCCTGTGTCCATTCAGACATGGAGCCGTGGCCTGGCCCTGCCCCCTCTCTCACTGAGTTTGACAGCCAATGGCGTTTCGCTGCTGTTTCAGCCAATGAGGATGGAGAGTCCTGGACAGCCGAGTTTCGTCTAACACCGTGTGTATGAGGAGGGGAGGGGGGGGGGCTGCTGTAAACTGAAGGCTTTTTATCTTACTGCATATAAT